>NW_020869138.1:247097-257097 GCF_003789085.1 Penaeus vannamei
AACGGAAAACCATTAAGGAAATGAGAAAAGAAAGAAGAGGAAGACGAAGAAACGCTGAAACTGAATAATTACCAAACAGGAGAAACTGTCTGTCAATCTTCATTACGGAACAGTGATGCCAGACAAGACGTGGTCATACATTTCACAATTATTGAGAAAACGCTTTCTATTTAGCTGCTGTGGATAATTAAATAAATAAAAAAAATCGGTTTCCAATACCTTCCAAGAAAAAATAACATTTCACGTTCTCCATATCATTCAAGAAAAATATTTTCTAACGAATATCTGCCTTATAAAAATCCAAAAAGATAAAAGAGAAGTTCAAGCAACGGATATAACAAAACAAAAAAGCGACAAAAAATATTTTCTAACGAAAGATCTGCCCTTATAAAATCCAAAAGAAATGGGGATTTTATAAATGAATAAAAGAAAAGTTCAAGCAACGGATATAACAAAACAAAAAAGCGACAAAAAATATTTTCTAACGAATATCTGCCCTTATAAAATCCAAAAGAAATGGGGATTTTATAAATGAATAAAAGAAAAGTTCAAGCAACGGATATAAGCAAAAAAAAAAAAAAAAAAGCAAAAAGCGCTCATAAAATCCAGGATGAAATAGTGTTCAGAGTACTGGTTGGAGCTCGGCGCATATGTATCGTCTGATTCATTTAGGAAATGTATTTTGCTTTTAATTTTCCGTGTTATTTTTTCGCGTGTATAATTCATTCTGTTTGGCGTTCTCTCTCTCTCTCTCTCTCATTCTCTCTCTCTCTATCTATCTTTTTATTTTGTATTATGCGGGCTAGCGTGTGTGTTTGTGTGTGTGTGTGTGTGTGTTTGTGTGTGTGTGTGTGTGTGTGTGTGTTTGTGTGTGTGTATGTGTTTGGTTGTGTGTTTAAGTGTGTGTTTGTATGTGTTTTTGTGTGTGTATGTGTCTGTTTGTGTGCTTAAGTGTGTGTGTATGTGTTTGTGTGTTTAAGTGTGTGTGTATGTGCCTGTGTGTGTATGTATGTAAGTGTATGTGTGTCCTTCACCCCTAAATATAAAGCATAAATCATAAAGTAAAGTGTAAGCATTCAATACTGATTCACACTTGCAACGCGCCCCCATATACTCCTATTAGCCATCAGCTGTAACACTGCCAACCGACCTAAACTAGCCTGTTCTATGGCTATTAGCGGACCAAGTGCTGCTCGTGCACGCATAATACAGTTTATCATGTTAATTAGTTTTTTTCTCTCCGCTTTTCTGTTTTCCTTTTGTGTTTATGAATGAATTTGTGGTTTATGTTTATTTATTTTTTTTATTATTATTTTTTTTTTTTGTTTGAATTCGTAATGTTTCGTTGTGTTTATGAATGAATTTGTGGTTTATGTTAAGTTTTTTCTTTTTGTTTTCTTTTTTTTATTGAATTCATAATGTTTCATTGTGTTTATGAATGAATTTGTGGTTTATGTTTAGTTTTTTCTTTTTTTTCCCTTTTTTTGGCTTGAATTCGTAATGTTTCGTTGTGTTTATGATGAATTTGTGGTTTATGTTTAGTTTTTTTTTCATTTTTTTTGGCTTGAATTCGTAATGTTTCGTTGTGTTTATGAATGAATTTGTGGTTTATGTTTATTTTTTATTTATTTTATTTTTTTTTTTTTTGGCTTGAATTCGTAGAGTTGTTTATGAATGAATTTGTGTTTATGTTTAGGTTTTTTCTTTTTTTTTCTTTTTTTTTTTGGCTTGAATTCTTAATGTTTCGTTGTGTTTATGAATGAATTTGTGTTTGTTTTAGTTTTTTTTTTTTTTTTTTTTTTTTTTTGGCTTGAATTCGTAATTTCGTTGTGTTTATGAATGAATTGTGATTTAGTTTTTTCTTTTTGTTTTCCATTTTTGGCTTGAATTCGTAATGTTTCGTTGTGTTTATGAATGAATTTGTGGTTTATTTTAGTTATGTTTCGTTTCATTTTGTTTTGTGTTTTTGGTGAATTAGAAGGGAAACGAGTATGTGTTTAAACCTTTCCGAAAAACATCCGAGCCAGATTCAGCTGATACTGACGTTCACCGGTAGGATAAAACCGAAATTTATATAGAGCTTAAAAGGAGATCAGATACGAACCGCCTTAGTCTGTGGAATAAATCTGAGTTACCTCTGAAAAGGCTCATAATCTGAATTATATATCACAGGTTATGGTAACTTGATGTGGACATGATGATTAATACATCATGGGGTGGGGGGTGGGGGGGAATGATGATGCGTTGCACTTTCATGTGTGTTTGTGGTGTGTGTGTGTTGTTTTTAGTTTTCGTTTATGTGTGTTCGTAAGTGTGTGTGTGTGTGTTGGTTCATGTGTGTACGTGCGTGTGTGTTTGGTTATGTGTGTGCGTTTGTTTGTGTTTATGTTTGCATTGCAATTACTTGCGTATGTATGTGTGTGTGTGTATGTGTGTGTATGTGCGTGTGTGTTTATTTATGGATGACCATGAGTAAGTGTGTGTGTGTATGTATGTGTGTATCTGCGTGTACTTATATTTGAGCGTGCGTGTATGTGTGTATGCGCGTCTGTGTAATCCTATCTATTTTAATCCTCAACATCTGACTCCATTTTCGATCTCTCTCACCGTTATTCATTTTTCTTTTGCTTCGTTCTCTTGCTCCAACCTCCGGAATCTTTCGCTTTAAGGGCGTTTTTCCAGCCAGGGATTGCTGTCTCGGAACCTAATGCAATTTTGAAATAGAGTTGACAGCACCTTTGACCTCTGAGGAAAAATGAAGAAAGGAGATGGCGAAGAAAGGTAGAGAAATGGACGAAGAGAGGTAGAGAAAAAAAGAAAGTGACGAATTAAGAATAGGAAATGAATAAAGAAAGAAGAGAAAAGATGAAAGAAAAAACGAAAATGACGAAGAAGGTAGAGAATATGAAAGAAGAAAAAAGAAAATGACGAATAAGGAATAAGAAATGAATAAAGAAAGAAGAGAAAATGACGAAGAAAAAATAAGAAAATGACGAGGAAGGAAAAAGAAAGTGAAGAAGAAAGAAAGAAAAAGCAAATGTCAAAGAAAAAAAGAAAAGAAAAAAATAAGAAAAAAGAAAACGAAGAAATAATAAGAAAAATATGAAAAAAAAGAAAAATGAAGAAATAAAAAGAAAATGACAAAGATGAATACAAAAAAAAAAACAAGAAGGAAAATAACAAGAAAAAAGACAATTATGAAAATGAAGACAAAGAACAAAAATACAGAAGAAGAAAATTATAAAGATGAGGAGAGCAAATAAAGAAAAATGTCACATCTAGATACGGCCTCCAACATCAATTATCGAAAAAATGATTCCCTCTGGCAGACAATGTTTGCATGTCCGATTGAAATATATCGATCATTTGCGCATGAAACGGTAAAGAAAATTAAGTGATTAAGATAGACAGATGTCTTCAAGCAAGAGGAATACCAGCACACTATATATATTTCACATACATATTTCTGTATTTCTGACGAAGATATAATCGAAACCGTCAAATACATCTCTTGTATTGTGAAGATATTCGTTCATTCATACCTTTCCACAAATACATATTTTATTTCATATTTCCAGCCACACGTGCTCTATGTTTTTTTCTATTTTGTTTTTTTTTTTATTTGTAACAAAAGACAACGTGGTATACATATATATCTATATCTACCTATCTACACACCTATCTATCTCTCTATCACTCTCTCCTCTCTCTCTCTCTCTCTCCTTCTTCTCTCTCTCTCTCTCTCTCTCTCTCTCTCTCTCCTCTCTATATAATTATATATATATATATATATATATATATATATATATATATACTATATATATATATAATATATATATATATATATATATATATATATATATATCGCGCACATTTATACACATCTAGACGTAAATTTGATTACAGAGCAAAACATATATTCATAACACTAATGGACAAAAACAACAGTATTCCTTATTCCTTATAAAAAATAACGTATAATATTCTTGCATCAAATTTCATCTAAAGAACGATTTGCAATAAAGGAAATTGACAGCTTGGATTACGAACAGCATTTAGAGTATTAATCGGAAATCATAGTAAGTGTATTGTGTGATTGATATCGTGATAAAGAAAGCGTATTTTCTGTTAGATTCTCATGTCGTTTCAGCTGTAGTTCGTGTTTTTTTTTTTTTTTTTTTTTTTTTGGAATTCATTGTGAATTTGATGTGCAAAGTCTGGTTATCTGTTGATTTGATTCTCTCTCTTCTTCTCTTTTTTTCTCTCTCTCTATCTATCGATCTATATATCTATCTATCTTTCTCTCTTTGTTTCTCTCTCTCTCGTCTCTTCTTTCTTCTCTCTCTCCTCTCACTCACTCTCTCTCTCTCTCTCTCTCTCTCTCTCTCCTCTCTCTCTCTCTCTCTCTCTCTCTCTCTCTCTCTCTCTCTCTCTCTCTCTCTCTCTCTCTTCTCCTCTCTCTCTCTCTCTCTCTCTCCCTCTCTCTCTCTCTCTCTGTCCTTCCATTGTACGCATGGCAGACATAATATCAGTTTACAACTAAATGACTTTTTTTACAGCTGATCAGCCCGCTTCGTCTCTTTCAAAGATATGCAGATTCAGAGAGATTTAAGTACACGAACGTGAGCAAACCACTTTCCGAAAAACCTTTTAAGTTTAAGGGTTATTTCTCCCCACCATTCGCCTCCGGGTTGTGGGGATGTTAACTCACGTCTTGGCTGGGGAAGTAATGCCACTCGTTTCACCCCTCCCCCCCACCCCCCACTCCCCTTATAAGGCCTTCATCTAAAGCCGGCTATATGGAAATATTTTGCACTTATGTGTTTCGCTTCCTGCTGTGTTTTACCATAATTTTATACATAAGCACGCGCTTGTGTGTGTGTGTGTATAATATATATATATAATATATATATATATATATATATATATAATATATATATATATATATATATATATATATATATATATATATATATATATATATGTATATATATATATATAATATATATATTATATATATATATATAATATATAATATATATACATACACACACACAAACATACACACACACACACACGTGTGTGTGTGTGTGTGCATATACATGTATTAACATACATGTATATGCATATATATATATATATATATATATATATATATATCATTATATATATATATATAATATATATAATATATATATATATATATATATATATATACATATATATATATATATATATATAATATATATATATATATATTATATATATATATATATATATATATATATTATATATATATATATATATATATACATATATATATATATATAATATATATATATATATATATATATATATATAATATATATATATATATATATATAAATATATAATATATTATATATATATATATACACACACTATACACAACACACACATATATATTCATATATACATACAATACAACACACACACGCACACACACATAGATGCATAGACACACACACACATACAAACACACACATTCACAAACATATATGTATGTGTGTGTGTATACATATTTTACATTCATCCCCTGCAACGGCGAGGGTTCGAGTCCGATCGGAGAGATTATTTATTCATATACCTATACATTTTTTCTCTCTCTCTCGATAATCCAAATCAAATTATCAATAAAAGAATCGACTGAGCAGGCATTCAATGTTACATTCCCTATCATCAACTTGATAGGAGCGGATTAATCTCTTTTCTATTCAAATGAGAGCCTCCGTTCCATCTCTCTCGCGCCATGTTTAGTATTCCGCTCTCGCTAACTTCCTTCTATTTGACTAACTTCGCCGTGCTCTCAACTGGCTTCAACTTCGAGCGAATGACTTTGCGTTTTACACTCTGACTCTTCGGGGGAGAATGGCGGTGCGAGCTCTTCTTCCTTGTTCGGTTCTTGTAGGCTTTATGTCGTTTTTTTGTTTTTGTTTTGTTTTTTTTCTTTTCTTTTTTGTTAGTAGTACTTTTGTTAAATTCTAAATTTTGTTTTCTCTTTGTTATCTCTTTATTTTAATTTATTTTTATGTATTTTTGTGATTTCTTTACGTTATTTCCTATATCAGTTCTATGTATTATTATTTCATGTTTTTTTCGTATTTCTGTTTTATATTTTTATCTTATTTTTTATTTCAGATAATAAATTTTCCTCTTATCACTACTTTCGTTATCAGTTCAATATCATTCCCTTTATCATTTTTATATCATTCCTGTGATTAGTTATTTATATCCTTGTCTTATATCATATCAAGTTTAAGACAAGGCAGAAAAATTAAATGTTTAAGAGAAAGGAAGAGATTAATTAATGATCGAATGGAAGGAAGGACTAACATTTAATTAATGATAAATGAAGGAAGGAAAAAGAAGGACAATAAATTACTAATGACGATCATGATAATGGAATAGCAATGGTAATGGTAATCCTAAGATGAATAGAAAATAATGATTATGATGAAAATGATACTAATAATGATAACTGTGACATGATGATAATAACAACAATAATGAAAACAATGTTGATCATCATGATATAATAGAATAATAAAAGTAATGATTTAATAATGATAAAGATGATAATAATGAAAATGATAACAATTAATAATAATGATAGTGATAATCATAATGATAATAATAATAGTAATGATAATAGTGAATATTAATAATAATATTGAGGATAACAATAATGGACAATTAATGAAATAACAACAATAATTACAATAATAATGATAATAATAATATAATAATAATAAAATAATAATAATAATGTAATAAATTGGTAATAATAATAATAATAATAATAATAATGATAACTAATGATGATAATAATAATAATAATATAATAATGAATAATAATAATAGCAATAATAATGTAATAATAATAGCAATAATAATGATAATACTAATAATTAAAACAATAATAACAATGATGTGGATAATGATGGTAATAGCAATATGGAATAATGACAATGCTGATAATGATAATAGTAGTAATAATAAGGATATCAATAACAATAGTAGAAATAATGATATCAATAATAATAGTAATTGACAAGAACAGTAAAAATATCATTACTGATGATAATAATACAAATATTAATAACAAATATAATGATGGTGATGATGATGATAACAATAATAGTGATGACGATGATGCTAATAATGAAAATAAATATTAGTATTAATGATAAATAGTAATAAAATAATATATATTAATGATAGTTATGATAACAATAATAATGGTGATAATAATTTCTAATGATAATACTAGAAAAGGTATAATAGCAATAAAATGATAATGATAATAACAATGATAATGATGATAATAACAATGATAATAACAGTAACAATAACTGGCTAATAGCTACAAATCATATAATAAGTTTATAAAAAAATAATAATAATAATGAGGATAATAATATTCATAATCATAATCAACTAATAATAATAATAACAGTGACAATAATGAAGATAATAATAGTATCAATTATGATAATCATGATGTTAGTATCAGTAATGATAAAAATAACATTAATCATCACCTTCATCATCATCATGGTAATAACAATAATAAGAATAATGATAGCTATCATAATAACTAATGATAATAACTGATAATGATAATAAAAATGATTCTACAATAGTAATGATAATAGTGATAATGATAATAATAGTAATGATAATGTTGATGATAATTGCAATGATAATAACATTAGTGATGATAATAATGATGATAATAAGAATGATGGTTATCATTATCATTACCATAATGACAAGAATAATAATGAAAGCAATAATAATGATAATGATAACAATAAAACCAATAATGATAAAAGATATAGATACATAGAGAGAGAGAGAGAGAGAGAGAGAGAGAGAGAGAGAGTGAGTGAGAGAGAGAGAGTGAGAGAGAGGAGAGAGAGAGAGAGAGAGAGAAAGAAAGAAAGAAGAAAGGAAGAAAGAGAAAAAGAGAGAGGAGGACAGAGAACAGACAGACAGACAGAGACAAACAGACAGACAGAGACAGAGACAGAAGAGGAGAGCGAGAGAAGAAAGAAAGAAAGAAGAAAAAAGCGAGAAGAGAGAGAAGAAAACGCTCAACGAAGAAGAAAAGCGAAACGGAAAATACGCCACGGAAATGTGAGAAAAGGGGGCCGAGAGATCATAAAAGCAGGAAACAGACACAACGGCCGGGAAGAAAGGAAAATAGAATCAATAGGGCGGATATCGAAGATCCGCACACAATAGAGAGCGGATATTGACAATATGCTGAGACGCCAAAAGCATAAGACAAGGTACGTCACAATTTTCGCGAATTTGGCCACAATTTGCAATGTCTGGGGTTGAGAGGTTCGGGTACCTTGCTCTGGTACTGATGTAATATATGATAAAAGGAGGAATAAGAAAGGGGAGCTGAGGGAGAGGCGGATAGGCACATAAAGGGTGAAAGATGGGGAGAGAGAGAAAGAGAGAGAGAGAGAGAGAGAGAGAGAGAGAGAGAGAGAGAGAGAGAGAGAGAGAGAGAGAGAGAGAGAGAGAGAGAGAGGAGAGAGAGAGAGAGAGAGAGAGAAGAGAGAAGAAGAAGTAAAAGAAAAAGGTCATTCAAATAGAAGTAACGAGGAGAAGGAAGAATAGATACGTAGAAATTGCTAAAGCTAAGTGAAGATAGGCAGAGAGACTGAGAGAAAGGCAGAGAAAGAAGCCAACACGGGGAAAGAAAGTGAGAGACAAACAAGGACTTTCACCTATTTAATCAATGTCAGATAAGAACAAACATCCCTACTTTTAATGTCAGTTGATTATTGATGTTTTAGTCTATCACCTTAATGAGTTCGACAAGATGTTTTTGGATTCCAGACATTTGCACTCAATCCTCCATTGTGAAATTCATCCATTCACAAATTATTCTGTTAACTTTCGTCATTGATATTCTTATACGTCGGTGTCATGGAAAGAGAGTCAACAGTCATTAAGAATTTGCAGATAGGAAAACATACACGTCATCTGAATCACTATAATTTCCGAAAAAAATAGTATTGCATCAGATTTTCCTTTTGATTTGAGGGATTTTGTAACTAAAATATTCATCGTCGTTGAAACACTGTGACTCGCTCTAACGCTGACATTTAGCATAGTTATTTGAGCAGGAAAATGCACAGTTCAGGATATGATTGTTTTGTAATGTTGGATTAAGTTGATGCATTCTTTGATGATGTTAAAAAATGATGTTGATGTTAAAAAGCAAGTACTGTAAAAATAAATAAAAAGAACATATAATTCTATCTCGTGTTCACAAATGAAATGTTAATTATTAAACTAAATACGACAAAGATATATATTTTTTCATTCATGAGTTAATCCAAATTCTACTAAAGCAAAACAAAGTACATGAAAAAGGTCAAGCTTAAATTATTCGTATTCCACAAATTTAGCCTCTTTTCCCGTATATTTTTTAAAACTATCTTTATTCCTCCCCGGTAAAGCACTTTCGTCTCTCATCGCATCTCTCACAGTAACCCTGAACTCCACAGTCGTAACACTTGTTAACATGGTACCCTCTGTCCGACAGTCGCTCCGCTACAATACAATTAACGAACGTACAAAAGCGAGCGGTTCTCTCGCGCTAAACTCTCGGGGAAGAAAACCCACATTTCACTTACTTTTTTTCCCCTGTGTAATAACACGGGCTTTAGCAAGATAAATATCCACGATGATTTATCACGACTTTGCTGCTGAAAGGCCAATGTCTTTCTCTTTTTTCAGGTCAAACTTCCAAGGCAAAACGTGCTGGGCAAATTCTCTTGTTTGAGATTTCAGCTCTGGTCAACTTTTCCTTTTTTTTTACACCTTTTCAAGCACTTTTTTTTGGGCGCGTTCATTGTCTTTCTTTTGCCAAAAGTATACAAAAAGAGAATTATTTTATTTCACTAGAGCGCCACTGTTAACACAGGACAAATTGCTA
>NW_020869138.1:259597-262097 GCF_003789085.1 Penaeus vannamei
CGCAGCCGTACAGATGTCACCCTCATCGGTTATGGCCAAGCGAGTGCGAAGGGAAACTACAACATTTCACCCGCTACGAAACGGCTTATATAATTTCTGAATATTTTTTCGCGATGTTTTACAGAGAGAGAGAGAGAGAGAGAGAGAGAGAGAGAGAGAGAGAGAGAGAGAGAGAGAGAGAGAGAGAGAGAGAGAGAGAGAGAGAGAGAGAGAGAGAGAGAGAGAGAGAGAGAGAGAGAGAGAGAGAGAGCAATGTATTACGTGAGAAGTGGAATATGGCAGGGATTAGAGTACCATTTTGAGTACCATTTTTTTTTTTTTTTTGTAGCACGCACACATATCTGACGAAGATAAAGAAGAAAGGGAGAAAGGAAATAAACGAAGATAAAGAAGAAAGGGAGAAGGAAATAGACGAAGATAAAGAAGAAAGGGAGAAAGGAAATAGACGAAGATAAAGAAGAAAGGGAGAAAACAGGAAAATAGACGAAGATAAAGAAGAAAGGGAGAAAGGGAAATAACGAAGATAACAGGAAATAGACAGGAAATAGACGAAGATAAAGAAGAAAGGGAGAAAGGAAATAGACGAAGATAAAGAAGAAAGGGAGAAAGGAAATAAACGAAGATAAAGAAGAAAGGGAGAAAACAGGAAATAGACGAAGATAAAAAAGAAAGCGAAGATAAAGAAGAACGAAGGAAATAGACGATAAACAGGAAATAGACGAAGATAAAGAAGAAAGGGAGAAAACAGGAAATAGACGAAGATAAAGAAGATTAGACTAAAGAAGAAAAGGAGGAAACAGGAATAAAACGGAAAGAAATAAAACAGGTAAAGAGGCGAAGAGACAGACAAGAAGTCTTAAAGGGGTCTGTATGTCTGTACATCGCATGTATGTATATGTTTGTCGTCCTTATGTATGTATGTATGTAAGTCTGATTGTATGTATGAATTCATGCCTGTATATATGTATGTATATGTTTGTCGTCCTTATGTATGTATGTATGTAAGTCTGATTGTACGTATGAATTCATGCCTGTGTATATGTATGTATGTTTGCATTCATGTATATATTTATACGTTTTTCACTTTTTCTTTTTCTCTCTAACTCACTCGCACACATCCACCGGCTGCCAACGAACGTTTTTGCATTAGATAAAAATTGAATTAATTTAATTCTTGGAGAGCTGGTTCGTTTAACAATAACACAGCCACATACTTTCTTGTGTTACTGGACATTATAATTATAGTAATGACAGAGAGAGTTATATTATAAATAGTAGTTGCAGCAGAAGCATCATTATCATCATTATTGTCATCATTAGCTTCATCATCATGATCATCATCACCACCGTTGTTTTCATTATATTTCAGCACCAAAAAGATATCTATTTTTCTTTTAAATGTAAATAATCAAGATAAAAGATTCCACATACACACGTATTTTTTATTGTTACCCATGAAACCATTCAGGTGAGTATGTGTGTGCATGTTTGTGTGAGTGTGTGTGGTGTTTATGTGTGTGTGTGTGTGTGTGTGTGTGTGTGTGTTGTGTGTGTGTGTGTGTGTTGTGTGTGTGTGTGTGTGTGTGTATGTGTGTGTGTGTGTGTGTGTGTGTGTGTGTGTGGTTGTGTGTGTGTGTGTGTGTCAGTGTGTTTTTTGTGTAGGTGTGCGTGTGTGTTCGTATACAATACAAATATTACAGTCACTCACTCCTCACTAACTGAGTAACATTCGAACTCATGTGCCTCTCATCCGCCATACCAGCTACTCATTCATTATCCATAAAGCTTATTTTTACGAAAACTGAGAAACTTGGAAACTTCTTCCATAGCATGTTTTTGCAACAGAGAATGATTACTTGCTGTAAACTTTATAAGATTAAGTACTTGAACTGCTTCTTTTTCATAACACGTACAGTGAGGTTATTGAACAGTAGTGTTTTCTCGTGGTCTTATTAGGTGGAAGGGAAAAAAAATAATGTACATTCGATGATTTTAGAAAGAAAGAAAAAAATGTATCATGCTGATAGGATATAAATTTCAGTAGATCACTCTAGTGCAGATGATAAAATATTTCTTGATCTTCATCCAGTATATTAGTTTAAAAATGTACAAAGATTAACAATGATGTGAGTATGAAATTAATGTTTCAGCGGCAATTGATTCATAGATTTTCTCGTATCAAACGTATAAAAGTTTTGATTATTCTCAAATTTCAGAAATAAGCTGTTGCATAAAAGCCAGAATAAGCTGGAGAAAAATAATGAAAATGGAATCATCATTATCATCATTAGCATCGTCCTTTTCTCATTCTGTGATAAATATCATCAAAGTTATTATCATTATTATAATCATTGCTATTATCATTATTACAATCGTTGTGATTTTTGACATTATAATTATTCCTACTCTCATTATCAATATCCTTATCATATTTCTAATTGTTACCATTATTATCAATGTCATTATCATCGTTAACATTATCATGATCATAGTTATCATC
>NW_020869138.1:267097-269208 GCF_003789085.1 Penaeus vannamei
TCACCTTTTTCGTCGATTCTCTTCGTCAATCTTTTTTTTTTTTTTTTTTTTCATCTTACCATCCGACATCCTCTACCTCACTTCTCTCTCCCTCTAGTCATGTCACTTCTCTCCCTACAGATATTAACGTCATGTCCGTCAGTTCATGCAGAATTTCTAAGCGTCCCTAACTCTGCCAATTCCATATTCTCTCTCTCTCTCCTGAATTATCATGTACAAAGCAGCACTTAGGATCATTCATTATTCATGTGCCTTCTTACAGTCATTTCCCATTCCGTATTATAGCTGTTTTTTTTTGTGATTACGTAATGATAAAATTTTGGAGTAATATGGTTTGCACACACACGGCGACATGGTTTGGTATTCTGATTCGGATGTATGGATGATATGCCCTCATTTCGAAGTGATTTATAGACGTTTTAGAGGGTTGGTTTGATGACATGCACACCGTACTGGTCCTTCGACGGAGAGCTGTATAAAATGGACTGTGTGCAATCGTATATTAAGTGTCGTAGGTTTTTTTTTTATTTTGTCTTTCACTCCCTCTCTTCTATTTCCCTCTCTCGTTTCATAAGCTTTGTCTTTGTGTACTGTTTCTAATCTGAGCTGTTTCTTTTTTACTTCCTACTTCCTTTTCGCGAAAGGGGAGTGGGATAAAGATGATAGACAGCATGTCAAAGGGCCGTGACCCCTCCCTTATCACTGTCATAGAGAACGACCTGTTAATGTTGCTGTCATCTCTCCCTTCATAATGACTGTCAGATTCGAATTCAGTAAATACTTCGATCTGTATTTCGTAAGGTATTGCCAGATCGAAAGATTATATATCCCGGGTTCTGCCACGCCCATGCACCAGGCTGGGTCGTCTTTGGCAGTGGCCGGGCAGAGAGGGTCTCTCCTGGCGGGGCAGCGTCCCGGTCCTCGCTCCCGCCCTGCCCAAAGCTGCTTGATGTACCGGCCACGTAAGGGAGTCTGCAAGCGGTTCCCCGGTTTGATGTCCCTTCTGAGAATTCGCTTTCGAGCCTGTCACGATGTTCAGTTCAGTTCGGTTACAATGTTTTGAGGACGGTGACTTCGACCATATATTCCGGTCCTTTCAGGTTTCAACTCGATATCATTTTCCTGGAAATGTTTCGCAAAGGTTAAAAAAAAAAGCGTAAATGTAATGTTCTCAAAAAGTAAAAAAAAAAAAAAAAAAAAAAAAAAAAAAAAAAAAAAAAAAAAGCGTAAATGTGATGCATTTCAAGGAGTGTAAAAGCACCTCAGTGGTAGATGTGCTTTAGGACATAAATGGTCTGACGAGAGGAAAGGCCAAACGCACAGTGTGTTTGCTGGAATGTTTTCCTTGTCTCTCGAATATTCTCTGTCGCTTTATCAATATTCAATCGTTGCAAAAAGGAGCCAATGTGAGATATAATCCTGTGATACTCTCTATATTCACATCATGTTTATCTGTTCCTCTGCCTCTTTGTCTATCCGTCTTACTTCTTGCCTCTTTTACTTTTTTCTGTTATTCTGTATAACTGCTTGTTTTTCTGTCTCTCGCACGGTCTGTCTTTGTCTTCACATTTTTATGTATCTGCTGCTACTACTGCCTGTATCTTTTTTCCGCTTCGTTGACTTCCATAATTTTTCATGTATTCTTTCATTCTTTCTCCCCACATCTCTCTCTCTCTCTTTCTCTCTCTCACTCTTTCTCTCTCTCTCCTCTTTCTCTCTCTCTCATCTCTCTCTCTCTCTCCTCTCTCTCTCTCTCTCTCTCCTCTCTCTCTCCTCTTTCTCTTCTCTCTCTCTCTCTCCTCTTCTCTCTCTCTTCTCTCTCTCTCTCTCTCTCCTCCTCTTTCCTCCTTCTCCTCTGTTTCCTGACCGCCCAATCCCTCCTCTCACTCTCTGCCACCATTCTCTCTTCTCTTCGCTCTCCCTCGATTCTCTCTCTGCTCTCTCTCTCTCTCTCTCTCTTTCTCTCCCTAATCTCTATCTCCATGCTCTCTCTCCTCTCTTCTCTTCTCTCTCAGATCTTTCATTTCTTTCAACTCTCGTCTCGATCCTCTCAATCTCTCCCTCTCCTTCTTCCTCTCTCTCCGCCCTCTCATCTCTCCTCATCTCGCTCT
>NW_020869138.1:284269-294269 GCF_003789085.1 Penaeus vannamei
GAGAAGAGAAGAGAAAAGAGAGATGCAATCCACAGCTCTGCAAAGGAAACACATACGAAATAAAACAAACAAAAACCATACATACAAAATCATAAACACAAAAGACGACGAACACTCAAACGAGAAATCCACAGACGAACACAACTCAATCCGATATGCGTGCTCGCCGTTGCAGAAACAAATTGTATAGAGGATGTGATAGGAGGACACGTGTAAGCCTGAGGGAGCGTGGGGGGAATCGGAGGAGGAGGAGGAGGAGGAGGAGGAGGAGGAGGAGGAAGAAGAAGGAGGAGGGAGGAGAGGAGGAGGAGGAGGAGGAGGAGGAGGAGGAGGAGGAGGAGGAGGAGGATGAGGGGGGAGAGGAGGAGGGAGGCGGGAGGGGGAGGAGAGGAGGAGGGAGAGGAGGAGGAGGGGGAGAGGAGGAAGGAGGAGGAGGAGGAAGGAGGAGGAGGGAGGGAAGGAGGAAAGGAGGAGGAGAGGAGGAGGGGGAGGAGGAGGAGGAGGAGGAGGAGGAGGAGGAGGGAGGAGGAGGAGGAGGAGAGAGGCAGGAGGATCGAGGGGGAGGAGGAGGAGGGAGAAGGAGAGGAGGAGGCGGAGAGTAGAGGAGAGGAGGAGAGGGGAGAGGAGGAGGAGGGGGAGAGGAGGAGGAGAGGGGGAGAGGGCTAAGCGATGGAGGGGAGAGGAGGAGGGATGGAGGGAGGAGGAGAGGAGGAGGAAGGAGGAGGAGGAAGGGAGGAGGAGTGAGAGGAGGAGAGGAGTGAGAGGAGGAGGAGGAGGAGGTAGTGAGGAGGAGGAAGGAGGAGGAGAGGAGGAGGGGGGAGGAGGAGGGAGAGGGAAGGGAAGGAAGGGGGGGAGAGGCGGAGGGTAGGAGACTTTGGGAGCGGGGAGTAGGGACGGGGTGAAGGAGACTGAGGGAGGAGGTTGAAGGGGGTGGGAAGGGAAGATGGGAAGGGGAAGGGTGGGAGGTTGGGGGGCGATGGAAGGGGGTTGGGGGAGGTGACTGAGGGGAGGGGTTTGAGGAGAGACTGAGGGGGAAAGTGTTGGAGGTTGGAGGTTTGTTGGGGAGAGGTTGGGGAGGGGTGAGAGAAAGTTGGGAGAAGGTAGATGGGAAAAAGGTTTGGGGTTGGAGGTTTTGTGGGGGAAGGAGTTGGGAGGAGGTTGGGGAGAAGGCAAATGGGCAAATGGTTGGGGGGCGGAGAATGGGGGAAAGTGTTAGGGGTTGGAGGTTGAGGGGAAGGGGTTGTGGGGAGAGGGGAGGGGCTGCAGGGAAAGGGTAGCGGGAGACTGAGGGAAAGGAGTGGTAGAAGGCAGATGGGAAAGGACTTGGGGAGTTGACTGAGGGGAAGGGTGTTGGGGAGGAGCCTAAGGGAAAGAATTGGGGAAGAAAGTCGAAGGAAAGATATTGGGGAGGAGAAACTAAAGTGAAGAAAATAAAGATAAAAAAAAAAAAAACACCCAGCTGGGTGAGTGAGAGAAGGAGGATGACGCAGGAAGGACACCAAAAAAAGGGAACAAGAAAAGAGAGGAAGAAGAAGAAGAAGAAGGGAACGGAAGCGGAGAAAGGGGAAGTGACGCGTCGGAGATGGAAGGAAAATGGACGCCACGCATATATATTGTAGAGGCTGCAGGTGCATTGAGCGGGCGTGCACCGGGGTGGGCGTTTGACATCTCTCGGGCGTATTGGAGTGCCGGCATTATGCTCTTGGAATCTCATGAAAATGGAATGCGGGGATAAACCAGAACGTCATGAAAAGGTCATGTGAGGTTGTGGTTCCATGAGGCTGAACTATTCGTGGTATGTTGCTGAGGGGTGGTTTTATTGCTCAGGTTTGTTCTTTTATTTTTTCTCGCTCTCTTTTCTTGTCTTTCTCTCTTTCTCTATCTATCTGTCTATCTATTTATCTATCTCTACCTCTCTCCCTCTTCCTTCTCCCCTTTCTCCTCTCCTCTCTCTCTCCTCTCTCTCTCTCTTCTCTCTCTCTCTCTCTCTTCTCTCTTCTCCTCTCCCTCCCTCTCTCTCTCTCTCTCTCTCTCCTCTCTCTCTCCTCTCTCTTTCTCTCTTTCTATCTATCAATCTATCATTTATCTATCCATCTATTTATCTTTCTATCTATTTATATCTCTCTCCTCTCTTTCTCTTTCTCTTCTCTTCCCTCCCTCTCCTTCCCTCCTCCTCCTCCCCTCTCCCCCCTCTCTCTCCTTCAACAACTTACAGAGCCTAATTCCTCTCTAATAAAGACTATAAACGTATAGTTTGATAAACCTAAAAATGAGAAGAAAATGCATAATAACGTACACATGAGTTTAGCTGGATTTAAAGGTGGGAGAAACAGGAGGCAAGGAATGCAATAAATTTCGTAAAATAGAAACAGGAAAATGGTGAGAATGCCCCGAGGTCTCAATTCATGTTTACAATTACATAGAATTAAATGAATAATATATATATGTATATATATATATATATTATATATATATATATATATATATATATATATATATATATATATATATATATATATATATATATATATATATATATATATATATATATATATATATATATGTGTGTGTGTGTGTGTGTGTGTGTGTGTGTGTGTGTGTGTGTGTGTGTGTGTGTGTGTGTGTGTGTGTGGTGTGTGTGTGTGTGTGTGTGTGAGTGTGAGTGTGCGTCTCTGTATGTATGTATAAACTTAAATGCATACACACACACTCACACATGTATATGTATATATGTATATACACACATACACAGACACAAATATATAATATGTGTGTGTGTGTCTGTATATATATACACATATATGTGTGTGTGTGCGTGTGTGTGTCTGTGTGTGTGCGTGTGTGTGCACATAACCTTTTCGTATCCGGTGAGAAGCGTATTAAACAGTATTAAAATTGATAAATTCCTTCTTAATTAATGCAGGAGGAGGTTTTAAGACTAACTTTCTGCGAAAAAAACCTCTCTCTCCCTTCCTTCCTTCCTCCCTTCCTTCCTTCGCCCAAGATGTTGCAGCTTAAATGCAATATCGAGTTTGCAATTTAGAGATTCAATTAATATATTCCATCGGCGTTACATTTTACTAAGAATCGGTTTTCGATATGATTGGAATTATGACGTCATTCTTGTGGAAATGCCGGAGTTCTGTTACGGCAGGAATACAGAATGGATATGTACCTATGGCGTATGAATATTCATATCCTGATTAGATCAATCATGTATCTGTATCTATTATTGGTGTATCGAGGCTGTCTGTCAGAGAGAATGGGCATTTGGGATGTCTTTTTCTCCATCTATCTCCCTTTATCTGTTTCTCTCTCCTTCCCTAATATTTTTTCACTCTCTCTTTTTTTCCTGCGTTCTCTCTCTCTTGCCTTTCAATTTTCCTTTCTCGCTTCCTTCTTTTTCTTCTTCTTCTTTCTCGCTTACTTCTTTCTTTTTTTTCTCCTTTTCTGCCTCGTCCTCTCCGTCGAATTCTATCCTTTCTCCCTTTCCTTCCTTCTCTCTTTCCAACCACTCTCTTCAATTTCCACCTTGTCGTATCTGCATCTCTCTCTCTCTCTCTCTTTCTCTCCTCTCCTTCTCTCTCTCTCTCTCTCTCTCTCTCTCTCTCTCTCTCTCTCTCCTCTCTCTCCTCTCTCTCTCTCTCTCTCTCTCTCTCTCTCTCTCTCTCTCTCCTATTTCATTCTCTCCTCTTTTCCTCCTTTCCTCAATCCTTCAACTCCTCCCTCCCTCCCACCTCCTTCCTTTATATCATCATTTCCTTTATTTCAACCCTTCCTCATCTCCTCCTTTCTTCCTTTTTCCTCTATTTCCATCCTTCCTCACCAACCCCCTCCTTCTCTCCCTCACCTCCCCTTCTTCCCTCCTTTCCCCGCTATTTCCCCCTCACCCTCCTTCCCTTCACCCCCCCTCCCTGACCCCTTCCCTCCCTCTCCCTTTACTTCCATCCTCCCTTCTCCCCCCTCCTTCCCTCACCCCCCCCCCCCGTCTATCCCTCCCTCCCTTCTCCATTTCACCCTCTCCCTCTATCTCCAACCTCCCTCCCCTCCTTTCCTCACCCCCCGTCTATTCTCCCTCTCCCTCCTTCTCCATTTCACCCTCTCTCTCAATTCCCCTTCCCTCCTTCCCTCCCCCCTCCCCCCTCCCTCTCTCCCTCCCTCCCTTCTCCATTTCACCCTCTCCCTCAATCTCCCCCCCCTCCCTTCCCTCCCTGCCACGTCAATCATATTGTCAAAGGGCCGCCCATCATCCAGGGAGAAAGAAGAGTTTTGGGTGGCCGGTCTGACGTGGACACATGGGGGGGTGGGGTGGGGGTGGGGTGGGGGCAGTCTGACGTGGACACATGGGGGGTGGGGGGTGGGGGAGGGGGGAGGGGGGAGGGGTGGTTGTTACCTGTGTTGTTCTAAAGGATCATTTTTTTTTTTTTTTTTTTTGCATTCTTTCTATCTCTTGTGTGTTTTGGGTGTATTTTTTTTTCTTCTTCCTCTTCTTTCTTTCTTTCTTGTTCTTTTTTTTTTTTTTTGGGGGGGGGTGTTCCTTTACTCTCTTTTGCATGTTCACTTGGTGCTCTTAATTTCTTTCTTCCTCTCTTCTCTTTTCTCTTGTCTTCTCTCTTCATCTTTTCTCTCTTTTTTCTCTTCTCTTTTCTTCTTTTTCTTCTCTTTCTTCTTCTCTCTGTACTCTCTTTCATCGTTCTTGTTCATTTGGTATGTTTATCTCTCTCTGTCCTCATTCTATTGCTTTTTTATTTTCATCTATTTATTTATTTTCTTTAGTGTTCTCTTCTATGTCTAAGTCTCCTTCCCGTCTTTCTCTTTCTAGATTTAAAATTATTTTCCTCTCCTTTTTATCTATTCATCTGTCTATTTATCTTTCTCGTCTATTTGTCTTCTCCTGTCTCTTCTATCTCTTCCTCGCCTCGTACTGTTCTCATACTCTTGCAATATCTATGTGTTTTTCTTTGATGTTATCTTTTCTTATTCATTCATTTGTTATGTTTCTTTTCCTCATTATCTTACCTATTTGTTTATTCATTTTTTTTTTAATTTTTTATTTATTTTTATCTTTTTATTGTTATTTTTTTGGGGGAGGATTATTTTTTGCTATTTTTTCTTGCATCCATTTTCCTATTATTTTTCTTGACTTTTAAATATCTATTTCTACTTTTTTCTAAATGGCCGTAATTTTGGATTATTGAATTATCCATTTTTCAGATGATACGAATCAAACCAATCATATTAATTATCAATTTTTAATCAAAGTTCCAACTTCTCTTATTACGTAAACTTTTTCTTCTAAACTACCTTTACTTACGTTTTCGTTTCTCTCATGTTCCTCTTTTTTAATTATCTAACTTTATATTCTCTGTTTTTCGTATATTATATCGTCCATTTTCTTTTCTTTCTTATTTTCTTCGTGATCATATATATATATTTTATCCGTAATTTCCCGTTTTTTTCTAATTTCTCTGTCTTCTAATGTTCCCCCCCCTACCCCCTCTCTCTCTCCATCCGTCTACTTATCTATTTATCTACCCATATCTAACTTTCTCTCTCTCTCTCTCTCTCTCTCTCTCTCTCTCTCTCTCTCTCTCTCTCTCTCTCTCTCTCTCTCTCTCTCTCTCTCTCTCTAACTTCCTCCATCTATTACTCTCCTCTCTCTCTCTCTCTCTCTCTCTCTCTCTCTCTCTCTCTCTCTCTCTCTCTCTCTCTCTCTCTCTCTCTCTCTCTAACAACTTCCCCCATTTATCAACCCCCTCTCCATCTCGCGCGCACACACAACACGCACACACACACACACACACAAACACACACACACACACACACACACATGTAGTGAAACGAAAACGCATGTGTCATATTTCTCACGTGACATACGATGCTTAATGTCTTAACGTTGTAACCGATGTCCACTCTTTTTGCTCGGCTTCAATTTTTTTTCTTTTCTTTTCAAATTTGCATATAATTTGAAAATGAAATTTATTGGATATTTGAGCTCAAATTTCGCTTTTGGAATAGTACAGATCAGGGACACAGTTGGGATCCTTAGCAAGGGTGTAAGTGGATGTAAGTGGATTTGTTTGATGTAAGTAACGTAGGTGGATTTGGGTTGGGTCGTTAAGGTCGGTGACACTGGCGAGATCCGATAACACAGGTGGGTCTTTCTCCCTCCACTAATGCACTCTATCTCCATTCTCCCTCGCTATCCCTCTCCCTCTCTCCCTCTCCTTCCCCCTTCTTCCCTCCCTCCCTCCGCTATTTCTCCCTCTCCCTCTTTCCCTTCAACCCTCCCTGACCACCTTCCCTCCTCCAGTTCACCCTCTCCCCTCTTACCCTTCAACCCGTCCCTGACCACCTTCCCCCCCTCTAGTTAACCCTCTGGCTTTATTTCCACCCTCCCTCATCCCCCTCCTCCTCCTCCTTCCCTCACCCCCCCCACCAACCCCAACACAGGTGGGTCTCATTCCACCCTCCCTCATCTGCCCCCTCCTCTCCTCCTTCCCTCACCCCCCCCCAACGCACCCCAACACAGGTGGGTCTTACTGCATCCACTAACACGGAGTTAGATGGAGGAGGGAAGATAGGATGGACATGTAGGGGTTGGCTAACAGGGGCTTATTTTACTCCATGCAATAAGCGTAGGAGCATGCAGTTGCCATGAACAACATTGGGTGACTGGGGTGGGTTTCCTAGCACTGGTTATCTGAACGTGATTTCGATGATAACAGGAGCATCAAAGCCAAGTTCACTTAAGCTGGAATTTGGCCGGGATAACTTGCGCACTTGATCTCAGTGGGGGTTTTCCTGCCCGGGGCGAATTCGAGTTCGTAAACGGGGCGGGTTTCAGCGGTTCGCTAGCCAGTGGGTTTATCGAGTTCGTTAACGGAGGCGGTTTCAGCGGGTTAGCCCAGGTGGGTTTATCGAGTTCGTTAACGGGGGCGGGTTTCAGCGGGTTCGCTAGCCCAGGTGGGTTTATCGAGTTCGTTAACGGAGGCGGGTTTCAGCGGGTTCGCTAGCCCAGGTGGGTTTATCGAGTTCGTTAACGGAGGCGGGTTTCAGCGGGTTCGCTAGCCCGAGTTCGTTACGAGGCGGGTTTCAGCGGTTCGCTAGGTGGGTTATCGAGTTCGTTAACGGAGGCGGGTTTCAGCGGGTTCGCTAGCCCAGGTGGGGTTCAGACGCGACCCGACCTCCAGCTCCTCGGTTCACACGTGCGGAGTGTAGAAGGTTCGCAAACAATAGTGCAATTAACTTGATTTGTCAGGGCGGATTTGAACAAGCATAACACAGCTAGACCTAATAAGGCTCATCATAACAGGTATGTGCGTTTCTTGGTATTTAATTCGTTAACATAACAGGATTTAATTGGACTTACTGGTGCAGACGCTGAAACCACTAGTTAACCCGATCTCTCTACCACATAAAACTACCCTTTGCAAGACACGTATGAATTTAGGTCTATATTAAATAATTATTTAGATGATGAGCACAGGTATGATTATATGACACTAATAGAATCAAAACTAATATTTGTTAGGAACGGTGGTGCTACTAACAAACACAAACGAGGATGAAGTTGGTAAAACTAATAAGTCAGACGATTAAGAACAATTAACAATTAAGATCATGTGTTTGAATTTATTACCCACACAGATATCATTAATAACACAAAAAAATACTGACCTTATTATCGTTGTTCCAATTCCAAAACGACAAACTTGCAATTCACATGCTCTTTATCTCTCTCTCTCTCTCTCTCTCTCTCTCTATGTGCTGCCACGCGAGAGAAGAGGACAAGAGGCACACCCTTCTCGCACTAGTGTCCGACACACACTGAGGGCTGGCGGCGACTCGCATCCAGTCTTTGCCTTCAGACCCCCGTTGGACTCCCCCCCCCCTCTTTCCCCAACATACCACCCGTTCTCCTCTATTACACCCTCCCCCTCCCCCCCCCCCAACTTAATTACCTAGGCACACACCTGCTTTAGATTTAAGGATCCCTACCCCCCCCTTTTCATAATCTTTTTTTTCTCTATTTCTTCATCACCATCGTCATCATCACTTTTATTCGTGTGGTGAAGATGGTGATAATTTTTAATAATGCTTTTATCATCATTATCCGTATAACTGCTGATGCTTTTACTGTTATTATTATTAGTGGTGGTGGTAGTAGTAGTAGTCGTGGTAGTAGTCTTAAAATTAGTAGATTATTACTGTTATCATTTCATAAGAATTATCATCATCATAATAATAGTAATAATGATGATAATAATGATAATGATGATAATAATGATAATAAAATACGATAATAATAGTAATAACAATTGCAATGATAATAATGATAACAATGATAATGATATTGCAGTAACTAATTATATTTATGATATTGATAATGATAACGATATTGATAATTACAATAATAATAATAATCAATATCATTATCATCATTAATTATCATTATTGTTATCATTTTGATGATGGCAATGATAATCATACTATAATGATAAATATGATTTCAATGAAAACAATAATAATAACAACAGCAACAACAATAATAACAATAACAATAATGATAATCATAATATTGGCAATGATGATAATAATGAAATTAATGAAAATGAATTTGATAATAATAGTAATAATGATGATAATGATAATAACAATAATGGTAATACTAATGATAATGATAATGATCATAACAATAATGATAATGATCATATTAATAATGATGATAATACTAATAATGATTATTATATAACAATAGTATTAGTACTAACATTGATAATGATAATAATGGTAATGGTAAAAATGATGATAATAATGATGATGATGGTGTTGATGATGAAGATGAAGATGAAGATGATGATGATGATGATGATTATAATAATAATAGTAATGAAAATAATAATCATTATGATGATAGGAGTGACAATAATAGTAATAGTATCAATTCTAAAACTAGCTTTATAATTATTATAATCATTATCATTACAATCATTAATCATCTTACTACTATGGTAGAAGAAATAAAACGAAGGGAGAGTAGAAGATGGGAGAGAAACAAGCAAGAATTGTGGTGGTTGTGGTTGTTGTTGTTGTAGTCGTTAATGTGGTGGTTGTTGTTGTAATTGATGTGGTAGTTGTGGTGGTTGTGGTTGTAGTTATCGCTGTAGTTGTAGTTGTTGCTGATATTGATATCAAAACGAGAAATCAGGTCTTCTCAACCAGCTGGCTCTCCAACTGGCGTCCACAGATGGCACAAGGCATAATCACTTTAGCTGGCTAGCGTGCATCATATTGAATCAGTGTTGATAGCGTGTTGCAAAGCCATCAACAATCTTTTCTCCCCCCCCCCTTTCCTCCTCCTCCTCCTCCTCAGCTCCCAACACCCCATCCTACCCCGTCCCCTACCCAACACCCCCATCTCCTCCTCCCCACCCCCAGCACCCACTCCACCGTCCATACCAGCACCGTCCCACCCCTTCCCCAACACCCCCCCCACCCCGTCCCCTACCCAGCACCCCCCCATCCCTATTTCCCAGCACCCTCCCCTAATACCCTCCCGTCCCTCCCCATCCCCTCCCCTCCCTATCCACCCCTTCCCAGCACCCCCCCCTCCTCCCCTCCCTCCCACCCCACCCCTCCCCAGCACTCCCCCCCACCCTTCCCCAGCCACCTCCCCACTCCACCATCCCCCTCCCCACTCCCTCCCCCACCCGCTCCAACCCCCAACCCCCAAATCCGGCCATGCAAATGCACTTCACTAATTAAGGATGATTTTTTATCCGCGAGTGAAGACTTTGCGAATGAATCTGCACTTTGATGCTCGTCCTGTCAAATGCTGTCTTATTGATGCTGCATAAGACGGTGCGTTCGAGATCTTTTTTTTTTTTTTTTTTTGGTTATTGATAGATAGTAATAGATGGATAAGCTAATGAGTGAATTGATATAATTTATAATTGTATTTATAAATTGATATAATTTATAAATTGATAAAGATTTT
>NW_020869138.1:314269-316769 GCF_003789085.1 Penaeus vannamei
ATCTTTAGACCTTTGTATAGCGACCGGTTTGTTAAGTGACTTTGTGGTATCTTTAGACCTTTGTATAGCGACCGGTTTGTTGAAGTTGTACAAGGTCCGACCTAATTAATATTCGTAAATAGAGACATGCACATACACAGAAAGAGGTAAATATATTATCTATCAGATATATTTACATTTATCTATCTATCTGTACCGTAAATAAGCATGTCTAGGTTGTTAGATAAGCATTTATAAATTTTCCTAAGCTCGCCATCTGCCAAACATCCAACATCCCAAAAAGAAGAAGAAGAAGAAGAAGAAGAAGAAGAAGAAGAAGAAGAAGAAGAAGAAGAAGAAGAAGAAGAAAAGAAGAAGAAAAGAAGAAGAAGAAGAAGAAGAAGAAAAAGAAGAAGAAGAAGAAAGAGAGAAGAAGAAGAAGAAGAAGAAGAAGAAAGAAAAGAAGAAGAAGAAGAAGAGAAAGAAGATAAGAAGAAAAGAAGAAGAAGAAGAAAGAAAGAAGAAGAAAGAAGAAGAAGAAGAAAGAAGAAGAAAGAAGAAAAAGAAGCCCCAACATCCGGGCTCTTACAACTGCTATCATTACCATTATCATTGTCATTATCGTAATTGTTGTCATTATTATTATTAGTTGCTGTAATGCTTTGATTTTCGTTATCATCATCATCATTATTATCATTACTAAATCTATCACTGTCATAACTGTTATTATCATTATCATTATTATTGTCATTATTATTATTATTATCATTATCATAGTATATCATCATTATTATCATTACTAATTCTATCAGTCATAATGTTATCATCATTATTATTATCATTATCATTATTATTATTATTATCATTATCATAATTATTGGTTTTATTATTGTTGTTATTATCATTACTAGCACTAGTAGTGTGTTATCATTATAATATTTTTTATTATTACTGTAATCACCATCATCATCAATCATCATCATCATCACCACCATTCACCATTCACCATCCTGATCATCAACGCCACCATCATCATCAATCACAGCATCATCATGTCATCATCATTACCACCAGTATCAATCATTATCATCACATCAACATCATTATCATCATCATCATCACCCACCATCATCATCAATCATCACCATCACTATCATCATCATCAATCATCACCATCACTATCATCATCATCATCATCATTATCATATCGTGTTTATATTACAATGGGAATTATCACTATCGCCATTATTCTTATAATTTACATTGTCATGATCGCTGTCATTATCATCACTGTCATTATCGTTGATATCATGGTCATTATTTACATTGTTATGATTTGTCGCTTGTAATATTCACCTTTCATCACATATATTCTATTTTAACATCTCTCTCTCTCTCTCTGTCTCTCTCTCTCTCTCCTCTCTCTCTCTCTCTCTCTCTCTCTTCTCTTCTCTCTCTCTCCTCTCTCTCTATATATATATATATATATATATATATATATATATATATATATATATATATATATATATATATATATATGTATATATTTCTTGTTCTCTCTCTCTCTCTCTCTCCATCTCTCTCTCTCTCTCTTCTCTCTCTCATCTCTCTCTCTCTCTCCTCTCTCTCTCTCTCTCTCTCTCTCTCTCTCTCTCTCTCTCTCTCGCCCTCGTTGTGAATAATAATGCTACTTGGCAACCGCGTCTGGGAGAGAGCACGCACCACTCTTCACGTGTTCTGTAGCACCTCCCCCCCCCCCCTCTCTCTCTTCTCTCTCTCTCTCTCTCTCTCTCTCTCTCTCTCTCTCTCTCTCTCTCTCTCTCTCTTCTCTCTCTCTCTCTCTCTCTCTCTCTCTCTCTCCTGGACTTAGAAATTTATTTGCACCTTGAACATTTGAGGATGAATGATAATGCTTGATATGATTCCGAAAAGTTCGTTGCATTTGAAAAAAGGGAAGTTAGTTTTTTTAGTACTTAATCATCGGTTTATTTATTTGTTCATATTATTTATCTATTTTTTTTTAGCTGTTTGATTTTATCTTTTATTTACTTCACCTTTTTATGTATTTATTTATTTTATTTTTTTTGAAATTGCATATAGGGAATGTGTTGTAATTGTTATCATTATCATTACTACATATCATGATCATCCTTTGTTATCATCATTATTACTATGATTATCATTGTTATCATCATTATTACTATGATTATCATTGTTATCATCATTATACTATGATTATCATTGTTATCATCATTATTACTATGATTATCATTGTTATCATCATTATTGATATCATTGATTATCATTGTTATCATCATTATTACTATGATTACCATTGTTATCAATCATATTACTATGATTATCATTGTTATCATCATTATTAACTATAACTGTATATATTTTTCTTGTGCCTTTGTGATGTTCCTTTGTTTGACATATTTGTACTTGTTTCTGTGAGTATGTGATTGGCTTTAAATTGTTTATTTGTGAGGGACGTATATTTCTTTTATTAAATCACACA
>NW_020869138.1:330610-343110 GCF_003789085.1 Penaeus vannamei
CAGTTCTATCTCTATTCAGTTCGCTTATCATTGTTCCTGTTAGTTGTTTGCTCTCTATCCTTTCTCTTCTTCTCTCTCCGTTTGTTTGTTGTTTCGTTGCTCTCTGTCTCCTTCTTCTTGTCTCCGTTTGTTTGCTGTTGTTTCTTCTTCTCTCCGTTTGTTGTTGTTGGTCGTCTTCTTCCTCCCCGGTTTTTTTGTTGTTCTTGTTGTTGTTTGTTCTTCTCTCTGTTTGTTGTTTGTTGCGTTGTGTTGTTGTTATCGGCGGAGGTGCTGCCGGGAAAAGCGCGGCCTCAGGTGTTCTCGTCGGGTGCCTCGCCGTCGCTTGTGGGGAAGTTGGAGTTTGTTTGTTTCTTTTAAATTATTTAGTTGATTTATTTATTATTATTATTTCATTTTATTATTATTTTTTTTTTATTATTTATTATTTTTGAGGGGGTCTTTTAATCTTTTTTTGGGGGGGGTTTTGTTTTTTTGATTTTTTAATTGTTTTTCATTGTTTTATTTATTTTATATCTTTTTTTTTATTATTAATTATGGTATTTTTGGGAGGTATCTTATAGTTTTTGTTTTTTCCTTAGCAACTTGTTATTATCGTTATTATGATAATTGTTTTTCATTCATAGCTATTTCATATGATAATTCTATTACTGCTTCGTTTAAAACCGTCATTGATTTCGTATTTTCTTCATTTCTGTTATTATCATAATTTTCATGATCGCCAGTGCCGTAAATATCGTCATTTTAGAGTTGTTTTCTTTTTCCTTTTTTTTTTTTTTTTCAAAGTATTCTATTCTTTTTCTTCTTCTCCTTCTTATCCTCCTTCTCTTCACTCATCTTCGTTCTTTTTTTCTTCTTCTTTCCTCTTCCTCCTCCTCCTCCCCCCTTCTATTCCTCCTCCTTTTCCCTCTCCTCCTCTCCTTCTCCTTCCCCTCCCTCCTCCTCCTCCCTCCTCCCCCCACTCCTCCTCCTCTTTCTTTCCTCTTCTTCTCCTCCTCCTCCTCCTCTTCCCCTCCTTCCCTCCTCCTCCTCTTTCTTCTCTTCTTCTTCTCTCTCCCTCCTTCTTCTCCTTCTTCCTCCTTCTCCCAGATAATGGAACCGCGTGCGAGGGCCGATCGGGGGCGGTTTTGGGCGCCGTTTTTGCCCATCACACCCAGGAGATTCTGCGAAATTTTTGTGATTCAGGATATTTGAATTAATGGCGGCAAGTTTTCTTTTTTTCTTTTCTTTGTTTTCTTTGTTTTCTTTGATTTAGTTTTTTTGTTGTTTTTTATTTCTTGATTTTTTTTTATGTTAATTTTTTTTCTATATCTCGTTTATTGGAGTGTGAGAAAAGGGTGTGCCCGTTTCCCCCTAGCGTGACGTCACGGACAGGGCTGGCCAATCGCGAGGGGGGTAAAGGGGATGGGTTTGCTGACGTCATGGAATTAATTCAAAAACCGGACTGAACAGGTACGAGAGGCGCGACCCGGTGGCGTCATCGATGGAGATAGCCAATGGCCTTGTAGGAATCCTGACGTCACCGCTGGTCTTAGGATTTTAGGAGAGGTGAAGGGGGGAGGGAGGTGAGATTGGTGACGTCACTGCTTCTCTTAGGGGAAGGATGGGAAGAAGTGGATGAAGAGAGAGGAAGAGGAAGGGGAGGTTTAAGATGGGGAAAGATGAAGTGAAAGGAGGAGGAGGAGGAGGAAGAAGAAAAAAATAGAAAAATAGAAGAGGAAGAAAAAAGAAGAAAAGAAAAAAGAGAAGATGAAGAAAGAAAAAGAAGAAAAAGAAAAGAAAGGAAGAAGAAGAGGAGAAGAGGGTGAGGAGGAGGAGGGGCAGCAGGAGATTGAGGAAGAAGAAAATTTATTGAAAATAGGATAAGGGAAAATAAAGGAGATAATAAAAAGCAAGAAAGTACAAGAAAAAGAGGAGGAACCGGAAGGTGCGTTTGTGCTTGGCAACCATGCAAATGAGGAATCGGTGACGTCACGGGTAGGCCGGGGTAGGCTGTGACGTCATTGGGTGGTCAGTGCGAATTCCTTTATTATCGTTGATTTCGTTATTTTTTTTTTATGGTGTTTTTTTCTGTGCTCGTTTTCTGTTCTCTGACCAAGATGATGGGTCATGTCAGGACGATGATTGAATAGCCTTATATATATATATATAGACATTGTGTGTGTGTGTGTGTGTGTGTGTGTGTGTGTGTTGTGTGTGTGTGTGTGTGTGTGTGTGTGTGTGTGTGTGAAATAAACGAAAGAACAGAAACTAATAATACTTCTCACAAATGTGATAAATTATTCTCGAACATTCTTTCGCAGCAGAAAAATCCGTCGACAAGACAAAAGCGACACGAAAATCTACCAATTCTGCTTGCCATCCCCTTCCTTTTCCCCTTCAGGTGTTTCCGCTTCCCTATTCGCTTTCTGATTTTCCGTCTAATGTTTCCCCTTCCCCTCTTCTACCCTTTCCTGTCTTCTCTTTTCTTCTTAACCCGTGCCCTCTCCTTCCTCCTTCCTCCTTCCTTCTTCCTCCTTTCCTCCTTTCTTCTTCCTCCTTCTTCCTTCCTTCCTCCTTTTCCTCCTTCCTCCATTTCTCCTCCCTCCTCCTTCCCCATTCTCCTTTCCTCCCTTCCCCTATCCTTCTTTCCCCTTCCTCCCTCTCCTGCTCCTCATTCCTCTTTACCCCCACACCTTTCCCCCCTTCCTCCTACCCACTTCTTCCTTTCCCTCCTCTCCCCTTCTACATTTCTCTCTTCACCCTTCCCCTTTCCTTCTCCTTCCCCCCCCTCCTCTTTCTTCTTTCTCCCCTTTCCATCCCCTTTTCCTTTTCCTATCCCCTTTTCCCTTCCCCTTTTCCCTCTCCCCCTTTCTTCTCTTTCCCGTTTCCCTTCTCCTTTTCCCTCTCCCCTTTCATCTCTTTCCCTCTCCCTTCCCTCCCCCTCCCTCTCTTCCCCCATATGTGTGTACCCGCTCTTCTTCTTTCACGCTGGTAATCCGATATCCCCCCTCCCCGTCCCATACTTCTCCTCCTCTCTCCCTCCCCTCCTCCTCCTCCTCCTCCTCTCCCTCCTCCTCTTCCCTCCTCCTCCCTCCTCCTCCTCCTCCTCCTCCCTCTCCTCCTCCTCCTCCCTCCTCCTCCTCTTCCTCCTCCTCCTCTCCTCCTCCTCCTCTCCTCCTCCTCCTCCTCTCCTCCTCCTCCTCTCCTCCTCTCCCTCTCCTTCTCCTCCTCCTCCTTCATCCTCCTACTCCTTTTGTATCATTATCCCTCCTCCTCCTCTCCTCCTCCTCCCTCCTCCTCCTCCTTCCTCCTCCTCCTCTTCCTCTCCCTCCTCCTCCTCCTCCTCTTCCTCCTCCCCTTGGTAACCCTTGCCAGATGTTGCTGATTTAATTAATGGACAGAACGTCAGAAAGGATGGAAAAAAAAAACTTTGGTGGGGAAAGGGAGTGTGAGGTTGGAGGGTGGGGTGGGGGAGAGGGGTTGAGTGGCGGGGGGGGGGGAGAAAGGGGTTTGGGTAAGGGTGGTGGGTGGAGAGGAGGGGGAGGGAGGGAGGAGGGGGATGAGGGGGGAGGGGAGAGGGGGAGGAGGTTGGTGGGTGGAGAGGGAGAAAGGGGTGGGTACGGGGTCGGGTGAGGTTGGTGGGTGGATGAGGAAGGGAAGGGGAGAGGGGGAGGGGGTGGAAAGGAAGGGGAAGAGAGGGGGAGTTTGGAAGGGGAGTTTGGTGGGTGGAGAAGAAAGGAAGGGGGAGAGGGGGACTGGGAGGGGAAAAGGGGTTGGGGAAGGGTATGTAAAGGGAGAGGGGGGAGGTACGTTTGCAGGTAGTGGGAGAGGGAAAGGTTAATGAGAGTGGAGTGACGGAGGGAAGAAGGGTGACAGAGAGAGAGAGAGAGGGGGGGGGGTATGGAGATTGGGGGGAAGAAGGGAAAGAGGAGAGGGCAATGGGAGGGAAGGGAGAAAAAGGGAGAGAGGAGGCGGCAAAGTGTGGTTATTCTGCATGCATGCGGTTCCTTATCCTTCCTGGTCCAGTTATCGGTCTCCTCACTGATTCTCTTTTTCTCTCTTTTTTTTTCTTTCTCTTTTTCTTTCTCTTTCTCTTTTCTTATTCGCAGCTGATCTTCTCCGTCCGTCTTTTTTTTTTATGCGTATGGTAACATATACGCACACACATGCTACGCCATGCACATGCAGACACACACATGCAGTCACACACACACACACACACACACACACACGCACACACACACACACATGCAGACACGCACACACGCACACACACACACACACACACCACACACAACACACACACACACACACACACACACACACACACACACACACACACACACACACACACCACACACACACACACAGTACACACACAGAGTCACACACACACACACACCCGAACACAGACATATCAAGAAAAAAAAAGTAAAAAGAAAAAATATAATAATGATTAAAATAATAAAAATAGAGAAAAAAAAAAGAAAATTAGATGAATTAAATTTAATTAGACATGAACCCCGCGGGTGGGCGTGTGTGAAGGCCAGAGCATCACCTTGAAAACCAGTGGCCATGTGGGCGTTCCGGAGACAGCTAAGGCAGAACAAGGCAGGGGCTTGGCCAAAGGGGGGTAGGGGTATGGAGGGCGGAGGGGGGGGCGGGGGGGTAAGGGAACTTGAAGGGAGGGGGGTAGAGCGAGGGGGAGGGAGGGGAGGGAGCTTGAAGGGAGGGGGTTGGGGGAGGGGGGAGGGAGGGGAGGGAGCTTGAAGGGGGTAGGGGTATGGAGGGCGGCAGGGGGAGGTTAAGGGAGCTTGAAGGGGGGTGGGGGTATGGGGGGGGGAGGGGAAGGGAGGGGGTAGGAGCATGGGCGGGGGGGGGGAGGGGGGGTAGGAAGGGGGGGGGGCATGGGCGGGGCGGCAGGGGGGCGGGAAGGGAAGGTTGGGGGGGGGGGGTAGAAGCATGGGCGGTTAGAGTGCTTTGTGAGATATCGTCTTTTTTTTTTATCATTATCGTTATGGCGTTTGTTATTGTTTTCTCTCTTCCTTTTCTTTCTGTTTTTGGTTTATATAAGTGTGGATGTTGGTGTTCAAGAGCAGGCGTAAGTGGTAGGTGAGGAAGAGGAAGAAGAAGAAAGGGATGGAGAAGAAGGAGAGGAAGTGGATAAAGAAGAAGAGGAAGAAGAAGAAAGAAATACAGGAGAGAGAGGAAGGGAAAGAAAGAAGAAGAAGAAGAAGAAGAGGGATGGAGGAGAATAAGGAGATGAAGAGGAAAAAGAAGAGAAAGAAGAAGAAGAAGAAGAAGAAAGAGATGGAGGAGAAGGAGGAGAATAGGAGAGGGAATAACGATATAACTTCAAAGAAACTATTTTATCTGTTTGCTTTTATTGTTTTTTGTTTTCTTGAAAGACTTCAAATCAGGGGAAAGAGTAGCAGTGCTCTTCTTTCCCTCTCGGGCCCACACTTTCTCCTGCGACCATGGCGAATGAGTGAGAAAGAAGATTTTTTAACTTTCCTCTTCCCACTTCCTACCTTCCCGTCTCCCACTCCCCCTCCCTCCTCCCCCTCCCCTACCCTATACCCGCTGCAGTCAAGATCAAAGGGTCAATTCATTCTTCTCTCATCCTTTCTTTTCGCTATCTTCCTTTTTTTCTCTCCTTTCTTGCTTTTCCTTCTCTAATTCCTTTCCTTTTCCTCTCCCCGTCTGCCTCTTCTTCCTCTCCTTTCCCCCATTCTCTCCATCCTCATCTTCTTCCTCGTTTCCACTCCCCTCTCCCTTCTCCCCATGTTCCTCCACCCCTTTCCTTTTCCTCCTCATCCCTCCTTCCCTCTCCTCGTCCTCTCTCCCTCTCCTCCGTGCCTCTCTCCCTCTCTCTCCCTCCCTCTCCCTCCGTCCGTCACTCTCTCCTCCCTCTCGCCCTTCCTCCGTCCCTCCCTCTCCCCCATTCTCCTCTCCCTCCTCCTCCCCTTCCCTCTCCCTTCGTCCGTCCCTCTCTCCCTTCCCCTCCTTCTCCCTCCGTCCGTCCCTCTCCTCCCTCTCCCTCCCCCTCCGTACCTCCCTTTCTCCTTCTCCTCTCCCTCCGTCCTCCCTCCCTCTCTTTTCCTCCTCCCCTCCGTCCCTCCCTCCTCCCTCTCTTTCCTCCTCCCCTCCGTCCCTCCTCCTCCCCCACCTTCTCCCTTTCCTTCTCCCTCTCCCCCATTCCCTCCTCCCTCCTCTCCTTCTCCCTCTCCTCCCTCTCCTCCCTCTCCCTCCCCCTCCGTCCACTCTCCCATATCCCCGATGACAACATTGATTCCGCCACCTTTAGCGCCCGTCGAAGACACAAAGGGATCTCTTTAGGGGGCTTGACGAGGGTAAGGGAGGCCGTCCCCTCGGCGCCGGCCTCTTGGGGTGGGGCTGGAGGGAGGGAAGGTGGGAGAGGAGAGGGAGGAGAGGAGAGGGACGGTGGGGAGGAGGGAAAGGAGGGGATGGGTGGGTGGGAAGGGGATGGGTGGGAGGGAGAAGAAAGGTGGGGACGAGAGGGAGGAGGGAGGAGAGGGAAGGTGGGGAGAGGGAGGGAAGAAGGAAGTAGGGAGGGAAGGGGAGGGAAGGTGGGGAGGGAGAGGAAGAGGGAAGGTGGGAGGAGGAGGGAAGGAGAAGAAAGGTGGGGACGAGAGGGAGGGAGGGAGGGAGGAGAGGGAAGGTGGGGAGGAGGGAGGGAGGGAAGGAGAAGAAAGGTGGGGAGGAGGGAGGAAGTGGATAGGTGGGAGGAAGGAAGGGATGGGTGGGAAGTAGGAAGGGGAGGGAAGAGAAAGGAAGGAATGAAGGAGGTAGGGAGGGATGGAGGGAGGGTGGAATTGAGAGAAGGAGGGAGGAATTGAGGATGGTAGTGAGAGAGGGAGGGAGAGAGAGGAAAGGAAGAGACAGAGAGAGAGAGAGAGAGAGAGAGAGAGAGAGAGAGAGAGAGAGAGAGAGAGAGAGAGAGAGAGAGAGAGAGAGAGAGAGAGAGAGAGAGAGAGAGAGAGAGAGAGAGAGAGAGAGAGAGAGAGAGAGAGAGAGAGAGAGGAGAAGAGGGAGGGAGATTTTGATTTTGTTATCTTCTCGGTCAATAAAAGTCTTCGAGGAACATCCGAAGAAAAAAATAGAAAAAGAAAGAGAAAAACGAAAAATAGAGGGAGAAGAAGAGATGAAATATTAACCCTCCCTTAATTGCCTCCGGGGTTGGGGAAATACTCGTAGAGGGGAACTTTCCTCCCCTCTGTTGTTTCTCTCTCTTTTTTTTTTTTTTTTACTTTTGTTGTTTCTTCCTTTCTTTTTCTTCTTTCTTTTTTTTTCTTCATCCTTGATTTTTTTTCTTGTTTTTTTTTTTCTTCTTGATTTTTTCTCTTCATATTCTTATTCTTATTCTTTTTATTTCTCTTTTCTTTTTTGTTTTATTTCTTGTACTCCTCTTTCTTCTTCTTTTTCTTCTTCTTCTTCATATACTTCTTTTTTCCTTCTTCTTCTCTTCTCTTTCTTCTTCTTCTCCTTCTTCTTCATCTACTTCTTTTTTCTTCTTCTTCTTCTACGAGCACTAACCTCACGTGCGATTAGGGTGAAAAGTAAGAAAGGGAGGGAGGGAGTGAAGGGGGGGGGGTGCAAGGGGGCTGTAGGGAGGGGGGGGGAGTGAGGGGAAAACACCTCTAACTCCCTCCTCGGGCTCCCCCCCCCCCCCTCTCTCTCCCCTCTCCTGTTGTGTCTGGGGGTGTCAAGGCTTATTATCTTGTTTTCCCTTCTATCCCCTTTCATCCTTTCGTTTTTCCCTTCTTCTTTATGGCTTATTATCTTGTTTTTTTTCTTCTATTCCCGTTCCTCCTTTTTGTTTTTCCCTTCTTCTCTTTATGGCTTATTATCTTTGTTTTCCCTTCTATCCTCTTTTCATCCTTTTGTTTTTCCTTCTTCTTTATGGCTTATTATCTTGTTTTTTCCCTTCTATCCCTCTTTTCATCCTTTCGTTTTTCCCCTTCTTCTTATGTCTTATTATCTTCTTTTCTCTTCTGTCCCCCTTTTCATCCTTTTGTTTTTCCCTTCTGCTTTATGGCTTATTATCTTGTTTTCTCTTCTGTCCCCCTTTTCATCCTTTTGTTTTCCCTTCTGCTTTATGGCTTATTATCTTGTTTTCCCTTCTATCCCTCTTTTTCTCCTTTTGTTTTTCCCTTTTCTTTATGGCTTATTATCTTGTTTTCCTTCTATCCCCTTTTTTCTCCTTTCGTTTTTCCCCTTCTTCTTCAATGGCTTATTATCTGTTTTCCCTTCTATCCCTCTTTTTCATCCTTTCGTTTTTTTCCCTTCTGCTTTAATGGCTTATTATCTTGTTTTTCTCTTCTATCCCCCTTTTCTCCTTTCGCTTTTTTCCTTCTAATGCTTATTTATCTTGTTTTCTCTTCTATTTTTACATTCTAGAAATTTTGGAATTTTTTTTTTTAGGAATCGAAACTTTGCTTATATATCTTCCAGGAATTTGCTAACGTGATTTTATCGTTTATTATATTTTATTTTTTATTTTTTTTATTTTTTTTATTCAGATGGATATTTCAGATTGGTATTACTTTTTTTTCTCTTTTTTTTTTTTAGGAATCGAAACTTTGCTTATATTTGTTTCCGGTGAATTTGCTAAACGTGATTTATCGTTTATTTATTTTTATTTTTTAATTTTTTTATTTTTTTTATTCAATGGATATTACTTTTTTTTCTCTCTTTTTTTTTTTAGGAATCGAAACTTTGCTTATATTTCGTTTCCTGTGAATTTGCTAACGTGATTTTATCGTTTATTATATTTTATTTTTTATTTTTTTTATTTTTTTTATTCAGATGGATATTACTTTTTCTCTCTTTTTTTTTTTTTGGAATCGAAACTTTGCTTATATTTCGTTTCCTGTGAATTTGCTAACGTGTTTTATCGTTTATTTATTTTTTTATTTTTTTTTTATTTATTTTTTTTTTTTATTCAGATGGATTTAATTTTTTCTGCTTCTTTTTTTTTTTTTAGGAATCGAAACTTTGCTTATTATTTCGTTTCCTGTGAATTTGCTAACGTGATTTTTCGTTATTATATTTTTATTTTTTTTTTTTTTTTTTTTATTCAGATGGATATTACTTTTTTTCTCTCTTTTTTTTTTTTTAGGGAATCGAACTTTGCTTATATTTCGTTTCCTGTGAATTTGCTAACGTGATTTTATCGTTTATTTTTAATTTTTTATTTTTTTTTATTTTTTTTATTCAGATGGATATTACTTTTTTTTCTCTTTTTTTTTTTTAGGAATCGAAACTTTGCTTATATTTCGTTTCCTGTGAATTTGCTAACGTGATTTTATCGTTTATTTTATTTTTTATTTTTTTTATTTATTTTTTTTTTTTATTCAGATGGATATTACTTTTTTCTCCTCTCTTTTTTTTTTAGGAATCGAAACTTTGCTTATATTTCGTTTCCTGTGAATTTGCTAACGTGATTTTATCGTTTATTTTATTTTTTATTTTTTTTATTTTTTTTATTCAGATGGATATTACTTTTTTTCTCTCTTTTTTTTAGGAATCGAAACTTTGCTTATATTTCGTTTCCTGTGAATTTGCTAACGTGATTTTATCGTTTATTTTATTTTATTTTTAATTTTTTTATTTTTTTTTTTATTCAGATGGATATTACTTTTTTTCTCTCTTTTTTTTTTAGGAATCGAAACTTTGCTTATATTTCGTTTCCTGTGAATTTGCTAACGTGATTTTTATCGTTTATTTTATTTTTTTTTTAATTTTTTATTTTTTTTTTTTTATTCAGATGGATATTACTTTTTTTCTCCTTTTTTTTTAGGAATCGAAACTTTGCTTATATTTCGTTTCCTGTGAATTTGCTAACGTGATTTTTATCGTTTATTTTATTTTTATTTTTATTTTTTTAATTTTTTTATTCAGATGGATATTACTTTTTTTCTCTCTTTTTTTAGGAATCGAAACTTTGCTTATATTTCGTTTCCTGTGAATTTTGCTAACTGATTTTTATCGTTTATTTTATTTTTTATTTTTTTATTTATTTTTTTTTTTTATTCAGATGGATATTACTTTTTCTCTCTCTCTTTTTTTTTTTAGGAATCGAAACTTTGCTTATATTTCGTTTCCTGTGAATTTGCTAACGTGATTTTATCGTTTATTTTATTTTATTTTTAATTTTTTTATTTTTTTTATTCAGATGGATATTACTTTTTTTCTCTCTTTTTTTTTTTAGGAATCGAAACTTTGCTTATATTTCGTTTCCTGTGAATTTGCTAACGTGATTTTATCGTTTATTTTATTTTTTTATTTTTTATTTTTTTTTTTTTTTTTTCAGATGATATTACTTTTTTCTCTGCTCTCTTTTTTTTTTTTTAGGGAATCGAAACTTTGCTTATATTTCGTTTCCTGTGAATTTGCTAACGTGTCTTTATCGTTTATTTTATTTTATTTTTTATTTTTTTTATTTTTTTTATTCAGATGGATATTACTTTTTTTCTCTCTTTTTTTTTTTAGGAATCGAAACTTTGCTTATATTTCGTTTCCTGTGAATTTGCTAACGTGATTTTATCGTTTATTTATTTTTATTTTTTTTTTTTTTTTTAATTCAGAATGGATATTACTTTTTTTCTCTCTTTTTTTTTAGGAATCGAACTTTGCTTATATTTCGTTTTTCCTGTGAATTTTGGCTAACCGTGTCCTTTATCGTTTATTTTATTTTATTTTTTTTTTTTTTTTATTTTTTTTATTCAGATGGATATTACTTTTTTTTTCTCTCTTTTTTTTTTTAGGAATCGAAACTTTGCTTATATTTCGTTTCCTGTGAATTTGCTAACGTGTCTTTATCGTTTATTTTATTTTATTTTTTATTTTTTTTATTTTTTTTTATTCAGATGGATATTACTTTTTTTTTTCTCTCTTTTTTTTTTTAGGAATCGAAACTTTGCTTATATTTTCGTTTCCTGTGAATTTGCTAACTTGATTTTAATCGTTATTTAATTTTATTTTTATTTTTTTATTTTTTTATTCAGATATATTACTTTTTTCTCTCTTTTTTTTTTTTAGGAATCGAAACTTTGCTTATATTTCGTTTCCTGTGAATTTGCTAACGTGATTTTATCGTTTATTTTATTTTATTTTTTATTTTTTTTATTTTTTTTATTCAGTTGGATATTACTTTTTCCTCTCCTCCTTTTTTTTTTAGGAATCGGATAACTTTGCTTTGCTTATATTTCGGTTCCAGTGAACTTGCCGACGGATTTTTTATATTCAGATTTCGTTCTTTTCTTTTCTTTTTTTTATTATTCATATGACTCAGGAGGTTTGAGTTTTGCCGACGTTGTGCTGGCGAAGGTTTAAGAGAAGGTTTTTCACAGGTCAGCCAATCTGGGCTGTTCTCGCAATAGGAGTGAACACAACTTTTTTTTTTTTTTTTTTTTTTTTTTTTGTTGCCTTTCTTATGTTTATTTTTTGTTCTTTCTCGTTGTTTCTTCTTTTTTAATCTTTCCTATCTTTCTTATTCCTTCGTTCTTTCTTCACTCCTTCCTGCTTATTTTTCCTTTCTCTCTTTGTGCCTATTTCTTTCTTCTTTTCCTTTCTCCTTCTCCCCCCCTTATTCCTTACTTTTCCTCATCACTTTATTCTTTTCTTTCCTCCTTCCTCCTTACTTCTCCTCTTCCCTTCTTCCTCCTTCCTCCCCTCTTACTCTCTCCTTACTCGTTCTTTCTTCCTCATTACATTTTCTCTTCCCTCTACTCCTTTTTGGTCCTTTTATTCCTTCTTTATTTTTTCTTACCCTACTTTCTCCTCACACTTCGTCCTCTCTACCCCCTTTCCTCCCTTTTTACTCCAATTTTTCCTTCCTAATTCCCTCTTTCCAATTTTCCTCCTAATTCCCTCTTCCTCCATTCCTCCTTCTCCCCATTTAGCTAACCCTTCTCTTCCTCCTTGGCACATTCCACCCGAAACGGCCTTTTAAAAAAGTATCCCCTTAATAATTTACATTTCCTTAGAAAACGGAAGGTCTCGGGAGTAGGCTCAGAGGGGATATAACATTATTATTATCATTATTTCTTTATTTTTTTTATTATTTATTGTGTATTTTTTGAAGGGGGGGATTTTAATGTTTTGTCTTTAGGGATGGGGGTCGTTGGCGGGTTGTTGTTGGGTGGTGGGGGGGGGGGTAACGGAAGGAGAGGGAGAGGGAGAGGAAGAGGGAGGGTGAGAGGGAAGAGGAAGAGGGAAGGAGGGTGGAGAGGGAGAGAGAGAGGGTAGAGGGAAGAGTGAAGGTGAGAGACGAGGGAGGGGACGAGAGGGTAAAGGGAGTGAGGGTGAGAGAACGAGGGAGAAGAGGAGGGAGGGTGGACAGGGAGAATGTAGGTAGAGAGAGGGAGTTAGGAGAGGAAGAAAGGGGAGAGAGGGTAAAAGGGAGAGTAAGAGGGTGAATGTGAAGGAAGAGGGAGAGGAGGGGTAGAGGAAGGAGTGAGGGTGAAGAGACGTGACAGGGAGATGTAGGTAGAGAG
>NW_020869138.1:358577-371077 GCF_003789085.1 Penaeus vannamei
AACCCACACACATAGATACACACACACACACACACACAAACAAACCCACATACATAGACACACACACACAGACAAACCCACACCCATAGACACACACACAACAAACAACCAACAACCACAACACAACACACACACACAAACACACAACAGACACGCACAACATAAAACACACACCACACACAACAAACACCAGACACCACATATAGACAACACAAACCCAGCAACAACACACACCACACACAAACAACACACACACAAACAAACACAGACATCCACACATTCACTCTCGTACAAACATATTCTCGCGTTTGCATGAAGTCAGTTCAAAGATTCCTGGAGGATGTTCGCGTCACATCCATGCCTCTCCTTGGCCTGCTACTCATAATTCCTTCCTCATGACACGTCTGGCTGTGAAATGACAGCGGCCAGCGAGGTCATGTCAGGGGGAATTTGGCTGACCTGTTTCGTAGGGTTGTCGTGTCAATTCTGAAATTCTTTTTTGGTGTGGATTAAAAAAAAAAAAAAAGTGTTGATATATTCTTTTCTTTTCGTTTTATCATGATTTTCTTGAATGCAGGGAATTATTTGGACATGGGAATAGTGAAACGTGTTTTTTCGTGCTTATTCTCTTTTCTGATTTTTTTTTATATTCTCTCTATGTCTATCTCTATCTTTCGTTCTTTCCATCTCTCTTTCGCTCTCTCTCTCTCTCTCTCTTCTCTCTCTCTCTCTCCTCTCTCTCTTCTCTCTCTCTCTCTCTCTCTCTCTCTCTCTCTCTCTCTCTCTCTCTCTCTCTCTCTCTCCTCTCTCTCTCTCTCTCTCTCTCTATTTATCTATCTCTCTCTTTATTTCTCTATCTATCTATTTTTTCATTTTTTACATAGACAAGAGGAACAACTAACAAAACACTTTCATCTCTCCAATATATAAAAAAAAAACATAAAAAACAGTAAAAATCAAAAGCAAATGGATTTTACCCTTTGACCCACTTTTGCCTAAATGATTATTGCTTCTGCTGATCCTTCGCGATTGCAAATAATCGAGGCTTTTTTTTTCTCTTACTTTTTGACTAATTCATATTCAAAAGATTATCTTTGGGTATTTTGGCATCGTTGTGTATGCCTGGCTTCTCTCCGGTGTGCGCCAGAACCAACACTCACTCGGTGTGCGGTTGGCTAACATGCTGTCACTCAAACACATGAGAATTCTTGGGGTAAAGAAGAAAGCATCATAGCGGTTACCAGGGGTGTTTTTTTTTTCTTTTTAATTATCTATCTATCTATCTGATTATTCTTTTTCTGCTCCTCCTATCTTGCTCTCTCTCTATCTGTATATCTATCTATCAACGTTTTTTTTTCTCTCATTATCTTTCTATTTCTATTTTTCTCTCTCTCATTATCTCTCTTTATATTTCTCTTCCTCTTCCTTCTCTCTCTCTCTCTCTCTCTCTCTCTCGCTCACTGTTTCTCTCTCTCGCTCACTCTCATTCTCTGTCCCTCTCACTCTCTCTCTCTCTCTCTCTCTCCTTCTCCTCCTCTCTCTCTTCTCTCTCTCTTCCTCTCTCCATCTCTCCTTCCCTTCCCCCCCCCCCTCCTCTCTCTCCTCTCTCTCTCTCTCTCTCTCTCTCTCTCTCTCTCTCTCTCTCTCTCTCTCTCTCTCTCTCTCTCTCTCTCTCTCTCTCTTCTCTCTCTCTCTCTCTCTCTCCTCTCTCTCTCTCTCTCTCTCTCCTTTTGTATTCTATCAACAGCTTCATTAAGTGGGATAACTAAAGGGAAAAGTGTAACAGCATTCTATTATCATTCGGTTTTGTTATTTAATCTTTACTACTTTTCATGCACTGCATACTGGCTTTTACTTTCGCTTCTTTCCACTCTTTACGGAGAGAGAGACAGAGAGGGAGGGAGGAAGGAGGGAGAGAAGGAGGGAGAAGGAGGGAGAGAGGGAGGAGAGAGAGGAAGAGGAGAGAGAGAGAGAGAGAGAGAAGAGAGAGAGAGAGAGAGAGAGAGAGAGAGAGAGAGAGAGAGAGAGAGAGAGAGAGAGAGAGAGAGGAGAGAGAGAGAGAGAGAGAGAGAGAGAGAGAGAGAATATGTAATAGATAGACAGGCAGATAAGCAAATAAATAGATAAATATGGAAACAGACAAACAAACAAAATCCATCACACCACTCCCCAAAAAAAAAAAAAAGAAAAAATTGAAAAATAAAAAAAAAAAAAGAATGACTCCCAAACCCAGAGAAGATTTCCAGCAATGATCTCCAGCAAGGAATCGTGACGGCGATCCTTGCACTTCATCCGCCGTGCATTGTTGCCGTGCCTGCCGCCTGCACGCTCTGTGGCCGCGGCGCTTTGCTCGCCGCTGGTTTCGCTCGGTTACTGCTTGCATGGCGCTCCTAATGCCCCTGGACTTCTGGTGTTGACTTCGTTGAGTTGGTGGTGAATTTTGACTTTTTTGGGATTTTTTTTTGGTGGTGGGGGTGGTGGGGTGGGGTGGGTGGGAGTGGTGTTTATTTGTTTTTGTCGGTTGCGGGGCAGTGGTGAATTTGACTTTTTGTTGTGTTATTGGGGGAGGGTGGTGTTGTTGTGTGATGTATTTGTTTTTGTCGTTTTGTGGTGATGGTGATGATTTTGACTTTTTAAAATGTTTTTGTTGGTGGTGTGGTGGGGGTATGGGTGGAGTGGTGTTGTTGTTATAGCTGTGTGGTGATGATGATGATGCATTTGTTGTCGGTTGTGGTGGGGGGATTGGTGTTGTGGTTTGTAGTGTGGTGATGGTTTGTTGTTGATTGGTGGTGGTGTTCGTTTTATCTGTTAGAATCATCCTTATATATACAATTTGTTGTTAATAAGAGATATCGTTCGTTTTTATGTAATATTTTATCCACATTTTTTTTTTTATTCTCTCATAGTTATGCATCTTGTAAATCCTTTCGGACACACTGTATGGTCTTTCCTTACAGGAAACAAACAAAAAAGAAGTGGCCAGAGAATAATAAATACAAAGAAGTGTCTTTGTTTCTTTGTCAAATTTATGCATCTTCTCAAGTTAATCATTTAATGCCTCATTTTAACAGTCATTGCACATTTCGTCGACATTTTTGGCTACTTCTGTGGATTTCGTTGAGTCTCCCCTTTCCGATCTTGTTTTTTGTCTTCGTTTTCGTTGCATTTATTTTGACTTATTTCTTTGTGTGTTTTTTGTTTATTTTTGTTTGTCTGTTTAAGATGTTTCTTCCATTTTTATGATTTCTCCATCTGTGTTTCACTTGCTCTCTCTATCTCTTTCTCTCTGTCTCTCTCTCCCCCTCTCTCTTTGCTCTCTTTCTCCTTCTCTCCCTGTCTCCCCCCTCTCTTTGCTATCTTCCTCTTTCTCTCCCTGCCCCCCCCTCTCTGTCTCTCGCCTTCCTTCCTTCTTGTTCCCTCTCCCTTCCTTCTCCGCCCTCCCTTTCTCACCAAGAGACTAACCGCATTAGACTAACCCGAGAGACTAACCGCAAGCGATTAACAGCTTTAGACTAACCGCATTAGACGAATCGTGGAGACTAACCGCATTAGACTAACCGCAAGCAACTAACCGCAAGAGACTGACCCCGAGACTAATTGCAAGCAAACTAGCCGCAAGAGACTAATCACATTAGACTACTCGCAAAAGACTACCTGCATTAGACTAACCGCAAGCAAGTAGCCACGGGAGACTTACCGCAATAGACTAACCACAAGAGACTTACCGCAAGAGACTAACCACAAAAAACTAACTGCATTACACTAACCGCACGCGACTAACTGCAAGTGACTAACCGCATTAGACTAACTGCAAGAAACTAACCGATCCAAACAAACCGCAAGCGACTAACCGCGGTCCAACCAACCTCCCCCCCCTCCCCCCACCCCACCCCCACCCCCCGCGCATCAGAACGCTCGGCCCTCGACCCCCGCCAGATAACACCTTAATGAAGTAGTTTTGTCGAGTGATTAAACAATCCGAATCTATTCCGCGGGTTATCATCGTGCAGTCAGTCGGCAAGAGGTGCTTCAAACCCGTGTACCGTCACTCGGGGGAGGCAGCAAGGAGGACGAAAGGAGGGACGAGCACACCGAGCGAAAACTTGTGGCAAGGACGAGTCTCCAGCGCCGCCAGCCGGACTCATTCAGAGGTTCGCCGGTCCACGCTTTTTGCTCGCGTCGTCTCGCTGCGGCCCTTGTCGCTCCTGTCGTTGTTATTCCTTCTTCTTCGTAGTGCGATTATTATTATTACTATTTCTTATTCATATTATTGTTATTTTTTTCTTGTCACTGTTATTGTTTGTAGTAGTAGTGCGATTATTATTATTTCTATTTCTTATTCATATTATTGTTATTTTTTCTTATCAATGTTATTGTTTGTTATTATTATTAGTAGTAGTACTAGTATTATTATTATCATTATCATTATTATCTCTTATCATTATTATTATTATCATTATTATCTCTTATCATTATTATTATTATCATTATTATCTCTTATCATTATTATTATTATCATTACTATCTTATTGTTATTTCTTATTATTATTATCATTATTGGTATTTCTTTATTCTTTTTCTTTTTCGTCTTACCATTCTTCTTGTTATTATGATTATGATCATCATTATTATTGGAATTATTGCTATTATTATTATTGTTGTTATTGTTATTATTATTGTTATTATTGTTATTGTTATTATTATTATTATTATTATTATTATTATTATTATTATTATTACCATTATTATTTTCATTATTATTGTTATTATAATGATTATCTGATTATCATCCTTCGATTTCTTCATCTCCCTCTTCATCTTATTATTATTATTGTTTTATTATTTTATCTCCATTTTTTTCCTTTTTTGTCTTCTTTCTACTTCTTTCAATCACTTTTTTTTCCTTCTTTATCATCAATCTCCCCACTCCTTCTTCTTCTTCTTCTCCTTCCTCATTCTGTTCCTCCTTCGTCTTTCTTCTTAATTATTCTTCTTCTCCTTCTCCTCTTCTCTTCTCCCTCCACCTTCCCCTCATCAGTTCCACTTATCCTTCTTCTCCTCTCTTCTTCTTCTTCTTCTCCTTCTCCTCCTCCTCCTCCAACTTCTTCTCCTTCACCTCCTACTCTTTCTTCTTATTCTCCTCCACCTTCTCCTCCTTCATCATCTTCCACTTTTCCTTCTTCTTCTCCTCCTCCTCCTTCTTCCTATTCGTATCGTATCGAACGCATAATGATAATTAGTGAGGTTAATGAACGGGAGGCGGGGAAGGGGAGGGGAAGGGAGGAGGAACGGGGTGGGGGGGGTACTGTACCTGATCTCCGTAGCAAGTTAATCTCGGGAATAGGAATGGTAATAGAAGCTAACATCGGGAATAGGAATGGGAAAGCAAGTTAACCTCGGGAATGGAATGGGAAGGAAGTTTAATCTGGAATGGGAATGGGAATCTGAAGTTAATCTCGGAATGGGAATGGGAATCTGGAAGCAAGTTAATCTCGGGAATGGGAACGGGAAAGCAAGCTAATCTCGGGAATGGGAATGGGGATCTGGAAGCTAGTTAATCTCGGGAATGGGAATGGGAAACAAGTTATCTCGGAATGGGAAATGGGAAAGCAGCTAATATCGGGAATGGGAATGGGAATCTGGAAGCAAGTTATTCTCGGGAATGGGAATGGAAATCTGGAAGCAAAATATCGGGAATGGGAACGGAAAGCAAGTTAATATCGGGAATGGGAATGGGAATCTAGAAGTTAATATCGGGAATGGGAATGGGAATCTAGAAGCTAATATCGGGAATGGGAATGGGAACGGGAAAGCAAGTTTATATCGGGAATGGGAACGGGAATCTGGAAGCAACTTAACATCGGGAATGGGAATGGGAATCTAGAAGCAAGTTGATATCGGAATGGAACAGAAAAGCAAGGTTGGATATCGGGAATGGGAATGGGAATCTTGGAAGGCAAGTTAATATCGGAGAATGGGAATGGGGAATCTGGAAGCAAGTTAATATCGGGAAATGGGGGAACCAAGAAAAAGCAGTTGATATCCGGAAATGGGGAATGGGGAGATCCTGGAAGGCCAGAGTTAAATATCGCAATGGGAATGGGAATTGCTGGGAAGCTAAGTTAATATACGGGAATGGGAACAGGAAAAGCAAGTTTGATATCGGGGAATGGGATGGGAAATCTGAAGCCAAGTTAATATCGGAGAATGGGTAATGGGAATCTGGGAAGCAAGTTAAATATCGGAATGGGAAATGGGAATCCTGGGAGCAAGTTAATAAATCCGAGAATGGGAATGGAATTCTGGGAAGCAAGTTTAATGGGGGTCCGGGGAATAGGAATGGGAAAGCAAGTTTAAATTCGGGATAGGAATGGGAATCTGGAAGCAAGTTAATATCGGAAATGGGAACGGGAAAGCAAGTTATATTTTACGGGAACTGGGAATGGGAATCTGGGAAGCCAAGTTAATATCGGGAAATGGGGAATGGGAAAGCAATTAATCTCGGGGGAATGGGGAAATGGGAATCTGGAAGCAAAGTTTAATATTTTCGGGAATGGGGGGAATGGGAAAGGCAAGTTAATCTCGGAACATGGGGATGGGGAATTCTGGAAGCAAGTTAATATCGGGGGAATGGGAATGGGAAAGCTAAGGTGTTATCTCGGGGGAATGGAATGGGAATCTGGAAGGCAAGTTAATATCGGGAAATGGGAAATGGGAATCGGGCGGAAGCCAAGGTACTCTCGGGAAATGGAATGGCGAATCTGGGAAGTTAATCTCGGGGAATGGGTTGAATTATTATGGAAATGCCCGCCAATAAAGGGCGGGAGAGTTAGGGAGGGGCAGGAGGGGAGGGATAGAGGAGAGAGGAGAGACGACGAGGAGAGGAGAGAGGGGAGAGAGAGAGGAGGGAGAGGAGAGAGAGAGAGAAGAGAGAGAGAGGAGAAGAAAGAGAGAAGAGAGAGAGAGAGAGAGAGAGAGAGAGAGGAGAAGAAGGGAGAGAAGGAGGGAGGAGAGAAGAGAGAGAGAGAGGGAAAGTAAAGAGATAGATAGAGTAGATAGATAGAAAGAGAGAGGAAGAAGAAAGAGAACAGACAGACAGACAGATATATATTAAGTAAAGTAGACCACACATTCCACATCTCCTCTCTCTACCCTCTCACTCCTCCTCACTCCTCCACTCCTAATTCCCCTTTATTACTCTCCCCTCCCTCTGCCTCGCTCTCTATCCCCGCGCTCTCCCTCTCTCTCCTCGTCAACAACTGCCCCCTACCACTCTCCTCGCTAACTCTCCTCCTGCTCTTATATCCCCTTAATCATTCTCCTCTCCTCCCTCTCTCCGCCTCTCTATCCTCCTCTCCCCTCTCTCTCCTCCCAATAACGCCGCCTACCCTTCTCCTCCTCCTCCTTATTACCGCTTTATCATCTCCTCTCCTCTCTCGCTCTTCTATCCCCTTCTCGCCTCTCTACTGCCCCTCCAACAACGCCGCCTACCCGCTCTCCCTCCCTTCTCGGCTCTTCCTTCTCCCTATTCCGCTCTTTATCACTCTCCCTCACTCCTTCCCTCGCTCTCTATACCCCTCTCCCTCTCTCGTCCATCCCAACAACCCCCTACCGCTCTCCTCTGCCTCCTCCTACCTCCCTATTCCCCCCTTTATCACTCTCCCTCTATTTCCCCTTTATCTCCCTCCTCCCTATTCCCTTTATCATTCCCTCCCTCTTCTCCTCATCCTCCTCATCCCACCTTTCTCCCCTCTCTCAACAACCGCGCTCTCCTCCTCTCTTCTCGACTCCTTTCACCCATATCCCCTTATCCTTCTCCTGCCCTCCTCTCCTCCTCGCTCCTCTATCCCTCTCTCCGCTGCTTCTCTCCTCCAACAACCCATCTACGCCACTCTCCTCCTTCCTTCTGCCGCTTCTCCCTATCCCGCTTTATTGTGTCTTACTAGCTCCGTGCGAGTCTCCTCTCGTTTCCTCTCGGCTCGATCCTATCCCCCTGCTCCGTCTCTCATCCGCCTCTCTGCTCTCCACACACCGCCATACACTCTCCTCGTCTTTCGCTATTGCCGGCCTTTTATCACTCTCCTCCTCCTCTCTCGCTCTGCTATCGGCCCCTCTCCCTCTCTCTCCTCCAACAACCCCCAACAATCGCTGGATTTCGAAACATTTGCCAATAGATATCTCGATTTACTGTTCTCCTTAAGACACATAAAAGCGCCATCTTGGGAGATCGAAGTATAGAGGCCGGCGTTGTTGCTACTGAAGGAATCAATTGATATCCTTCCTGGAGCATCTAAATGTATTCTGCGGGAGACAAGGAGTATTATAACTTCAGAGGAAATATGCTCGGTTCGAGAATCTTTATTTTTTTTTCTTCTTCTTCTTCTTCTTTCTTTTTCTTTTTTTATTTTTGTTCGAGAATCTTTTTTTTTTTTTGTTCGAGAATTTTGTATTTTATTTTATTTTATTATTTTATTTTTTGTTCGGGAATGTTTTTTCGAGATTTTTTTTTTTTTTTTTTTTTTTTTTTTTTTTTTTTTTTTTTTTTTACATTGGATGGAATTGGATATGCTTGAGAGACGCAGCGTGTTCTGCATGTTAGGAGAATCGGTGGCCTATATGCGATAAAAGACATTCTGCATGAAAAAGGAGACAGAAGCATAAGTGAAAGACGTAGTCATGCATAAAACAAACGGTGTTCTGCATGAGAAAGGCAGGCTGTCTTTTCGTGAGGTGCGAGCCATATATGTCAGACAGTCCGACATTGTTCTTGCATGAGAAGTTCTGAAGGACACACCCACAATATGTTTCTGAGTGAGATACAAATGATTCACTTATATGAAGAGAAAGAGAGAGAGAGAGGAGAGAGAGTGAGAGGAGAGGGAGAGAGGGAAGGGAGAGAGAGTGAGAGAGAGAGAGAGAGAGAGGGAGGAAGAGGGAAGAGAGAAGAAAGCGAGAGAGAAGAGATGACAGATAAAGGAAAATACATAAATATATAAGTAGAGACAGATAGATGAGATAGATAGAGATAGATAGATAGATAGATAGATAGATAGAGAGAGAGATAGAGATAGATAGATAAATAGATAGAGAGACAGATAGAGAGAGAATAGAATATTCAATTTGAACGTACGCCAAGTCTTGCTTCATGGTACCAAAGTGATTTTCGAATGGTGAATGAAAGAAGCTTGGAGAAAATGTTCAGGTTAGTGCTTAACGTGTCGAACCAGCGTCTCGACAGAAGAAATAACATAAAAAAAATCCATTTTCTTCTCTATATAGCATATGTTTTGCTCGAGTTTAATGTGTTTTCCAAGTGGAAGAAAAAGAGGCATTAATGCATGATATGGACTTTTGTATAAAAAAAAAGGAAGTTTGGCGGAGGGATCTGGAAAAAAAGAGATATAAAATTGATTATAACGTTAAGAAATAGAATACCTTTTACGGGAAAAATAAGGAATTGTCAGAGGTATGAATCCCTGTGTATCTTTCCTTCAGGTTTTTTTTTTCTCTCTCTCTCTCTCGATCTTTCTATCTGTCTATCTATCTATCTATCTATCTTCCGGTCTATCTAAATGCCCTGCTCAGGATCAGAAAACAATTCATGTATTATCTAGCAAAAGGCTATTTCTTCAATAAATACAATTGTCTCTTTTCATGTCTTTCCAAAAAGGCTAAAATAGATCTTTTAAGACACAATAGCTACCTACAAAGGATCGGGAAATATAAAATCCACGATGATGTTCTGGTCTGCGAAATATCATGCAAGGAATCCACAGCATGAAGACTCGCTTACCCCCCCTCCCCCTCCCCCTCCCCTCCCCCCTCCCCTTTGCAATATTCAGATGGAAATAAAACAATAAAACGCAACTTTATCGATGATGGCAAGATGTGGCTGAATGTGATGGAGGTTTGTGCACGACAGCGCTCAATTGTTCCATATCTCTTGTTCCACTGCAGTTACGTGACGGTTCAGAGACAAAATGGCGGGTATGATAAAGGGTTTTAAAGTGTTCATTCTCTTAAGTGTTTCTGGATGTATTTTGTTTTCTTGGGGGGGGGGGGGGTCCTAAGGTACAAAGATTTGAATTAAGTTTCTTTTTGGATCATCTTTTTTTTTTTTTTTTGGATCATCTTTTTTCTTCAAACTTGGATGAACAAGATCACATCACTGAACGTTGAAGTTACCTTTCAATATCGTTTTCTCGTATTAATTCGTTATCGGCAACTTCAAAAGAGGTCGGAATTATAACCATCAATAAAACAGTTTCCCTTTATATTAACGACCTCTTAATTTTACGTTTCGGAAAAAAAGAAAATAACAAAAAATCGGTAAAAAAAAAAAAAAAAAAAAAAAAAAACAATGAGAACACACAAACCTCATTTTCGTTACTATAGAAAATGGGAAAATACGTGGACCATATTCTTTTGGTAAATGCTAATACGTTTTCTTTCTCTATTTTTTCTTTACAGGTATGTGGATGGTCGCCTTTACCTTTTTCTAATGGAGTATCCTGGTTTTCACGATAAGTAAGAGATTGCTGTCGAGTAAGTGTGTGATATGTTTGTTTACACTTTGTTTATCCGCGCGGAACATTATGGAACACGACGAAAGATTAAGAAAGTCTGGATATGTTGACAAGAGGGAAGAACATTCTTGTATTTTTTTCTCTCTCTCCATTTTTTTTTTTCATTTGTTTATATTTTCTTTCTTCGTATAAATCATTCTTGAGAAAGAAAGAGAAAGTTTAGAGAGAAGAATCGAGTACCATTCAGAGGACAAAAGCCAATCACCAACCCAAACAATCCGTCTAGGAAAGGAGGTTCGAGTAGGAAATAGCATTCATTTTTTTTTTTCTTCCAAGAGAGCTATGGAAAAGGGTATTTCTATGGAATGAGAGACAGTTCCTCGTCTACGATAGAACGGAGAACAGGGAATGCGTGGAATGATAAGAACGACCGCCTGGGAAAAGTAGGCCAAGGGAAATCTATAAAGAAAAGAGAGAGAGAGAGAAAAAAAAAAAATAATACTTTAGCAATCTACAGACAAAAGTTCGTATAAAGACTGAATTGCTGTTTCGGTTATAAATTATAAGGAAAATAATTGTGCGATATAGAGTTAAGATATGTAGATATGTACATAGATAGATAGGTAGATAGATGGGTAGATAGATAGATGGGTAGATAGAACCAACCCACGTCATGACGAAAAAATGATGGCGATAAATAATAATAATGATGATGAACGTTAATTATAATCAAAATATTTAAAAAACGACACCCCCCAAAAAAAACATGAACAATAAATTAATGCAATAGATATAGACAAGAAAAGACCCCCCAAAAAAAAAAAAAAAAAAAAAAAAAAAAAAAATCATCATTTTTTTCCCCTTTCTTTCTTCTCTTTTCTTTTGACTTATGGTAATCATTTCTAACAGGATGAAGGACAGTGTGAAAAGGACAGGCAGTTGACCGTGACAGAGCATGAGGGTGGTCTGTCAAGGACGCCACGCTCTGATGCATATTCAGCCTCATGGCAACTCATGCATGACGGTCATGATGGAAAAGATATCTTTAAATTTGATCATGATATTATCACTGCCGGTATGTGTGGGAGAGGGGGGTGGGGGCGAGAGGGGGGGGTGAGAGGGGTGGGAGGCGAGAGGGGTGGGGGGCAAGAGGAGGTGGGGGGGGGCGAGAGGGGTGGATGTGTGGGAGTGTGTTAGTGTAGGGATGTTGTGTGGTGTGTGTGTGAGAGAGAGAGAATGTGTGCGTATTTGTGTTAGCATGTGTATATTATGTGCATATGCGTACATATATGCATCAAATTCCTTATATACACACACACAGCCCAAACCAACCACCATGTCCTTATCTCAAAAAGAAGAAAAAGAAAAGAGATAGATAGATAGATAGATAGATAGATAGATAGAGAGAGAGAGAGAAAGAAAGAAGAAAGAAAAGAAAGAGAAAAAAAACAGCGAGAAATACCTCCCCCCCCACCCTACCCCTCCATCCCCTCCCTCCACCCTCCCCCCATAAGAGACACCCCAGTCCTCCGGAGTAGAATAGGATGTTTAAAAAATAGCCCCCAAAAAGTCCTCACATACATCTCAAATAAATTCTCCCCTGTATCTCCTTCTCTCCCTTCCTCCCTCCTTCCCCCCTCCCCCCTCCTCTCCCCTTCCCCTCCCCCTCCTTTTCCCCCTCCCCCTCCCCCCCTTCCTTCCCCTCCCCCCCCTCCCTCCTTCTTCCCCTCTCCCTCCTTCCCCCCCTCCCTTCCTCTCCCCTTCCCCTCCCCCTTCCTTTCCCCCCCCCCTCCCCTTCCTTCCCCTCCCCCCTCCCTCCCTCCTTCTTCCCCTCCTCCCTCCTTCCCCCCCTCCTTCCCTTCCCCTCCCCCCCCTTCCCCCGTCCCTCCCCTTCCCCCTCCCTCCCTCTTCTTCCTTCTCCCCCCTCGCTCGCTTGACCATATTAATGCGATGGTGAAGTACGTGGCGACCATG
>NW_020869138.1:376077-381077 GCF_003789085.1 Penaeus vannamei
TTCATCTATCTAATCTATCTTCATTCATCTATCGCCTTGTCTTAAGGAAATAAGAATTAAAATCCGTGCAATATCAATACGAAACATTTGCACGTCTTTCGCAATCATATTCCAACGCAAATGCAACAGGCATCAAAAGGAAGGAAATAAAGAATAGAATAGAACAAAGAAATCATGAGAACAAAAGAATTATATGAGAACAAAGAATAAAAGATTGAAAAAAGTAAAGAAAAAAATCCTTTCGATTTCAAAATAACAAAAGAATCATATGAAAACAAACAAACGAACAAAAAATAGTGATAAATAAACAAATAGATAATAAATAAATACAAGAAAATAAGTTAAAAAACTCAATATCAGACTTGAACAGAATAGAGACAAAAAAGTCATTATAACAAAAATCATATAAAAAAATAAATAAAATATAAATAAATGAACAATAAAAATGAATAAAAGATAGAAAGAAAAGCAAAGAAAAAAAAAATCCCTTTCAATTTCAGATTTCAGTTCGCGATAACTTTTATCCCGCGATCTCTTAACCCGACTTGATATCATCATTATGGATTATACACGTTATCTTCATGTGATTTTCATGACGGCAATTTATCATGTTGATGTGTTCTATACTATCAATCTCGTTATCACCATTTTTATCATAATTATTAGGAAAATTATAGAGATAAGGCACGCGATTATTTTGATGGGGTGCGGTTCATGGTGATAATGGAAGGGGGAGGGGGAGGGGGGGGACGCACACTTGAAAGAAAGAGAAATGAGGTAAGAGGACGAGGAGGAAGGTGGTGGAGGGAGGAGTGGGAGGAAGGGAGGGAGGAGGGAGAGGAGGAGAGGGTGGTGGAGGGTAAGGAGTGGGGGAGGCAAGGAGAAGGGAGGAGAGGAGGAGAGAAGAGGGTGGTAGGAAAAAGAGAGAGAGGAGGAGGAGGAAGAGAAGAGAGGGGGAAGGCAAAGAGATGAAGAAGGAGGAGGAAGAGAAGAAAAATAAGAAGAGTTGAAAATAAAGAGGAAGAGGTGGAAAATGAGAAGGAGGAAGATGTGAAGGAAGAGGAGGCGAGAATGAGGAGGAAACGTAGAAGTGGTAGGAGGGGAAGAAGAAAGAGGAGATGGAGGAGAATGAGGAGGAAATGGGTATATGAAGAGATAAAAAGATATTTATGATAGAGAAAAAAGAAGAAAGAAGAAAGAGAGAAGGAAGGAGAGAAAGAAAATGAGATAGAAAGATAGATAGAAAGACATATATAGATAGACTGATAGATAGATAGATAGATAGATAGACAGATAAATAGATAGATAGATATATAGAGAGGAGAGAGAGAGAGAGAAAATAAGAAAAAGAAGTATAAGAAAGAAGAAGAAAAAGAAGTAAGAAGAAAAGACGAAAAAATACAAAAGGAAGCAGAAAAAAAGAAGAAAAAGACAAAGAAAAAGAAAAAGAAGCAGAAAAAAGAAGAAAAAGACAAAGAAAAACAAAAAAGGAAGCAGAAAAAAGAAGAAAAAGACAAAGAAAAACAAAAAGAAGCAGAAAAAAGAAGAGAAAAGAAAAAGAAAAAGAAGAAAAAAGTCTTTTTTTAGCGTCCCTCGGCTTTCCAGAGACCAGAATGCAACAGAAACTCCTTCAGGCTTTGTGATCCATTATCTACAGCTGTCTCCCCTCGCCCCATCCCTCTTCCTCGTTCGCTCCCCGTTTTCTTTTCGTCTTTTTCTTTATTTATTCATTTATTTTTGTGTGTGGGTATTTTTTCTTCCCGTTTTCTTTTCGTCTTTTTCTTTATTTATTTATTTATTTTTGTGTGTGGGTATTTTTCTCTTCTCTCCGAATTTCTAGTCTCTTTGCTGTCTTCGTTTCTCGTTCTCGTTATGTTTGTTTGTTTGTTTGAATATGTTGATTTGCTCTTTCTCTATCCTATGTCTGGCTGTGTCTGTCTGTTATGTCTGTCTGGCTTTGTCTTTCTTTCTCTCTCTCTCTCTTTCTTTCTCTCTCTGTCACTCTCTTTCTCTCTCTGTATCTATCTGTCTATCTCTTCCTTTTCTCTCTCTCCCTCTTACTCTTCTTTTCCTCTCCTTCTTCCTTTTCTTCTTCTCCTTCCTCTCTTTCTTTCTCTCCTTCTCAAATTTCCCTTTCATTTTTAATTGCTCTTCCGCCTTTTCTTCTTTCTCCTTCTCTCCCTCTTTTTCTTCTTTCTTTTTCTCTCCTTCTTTTACTTTTTACCTTTCTCTCCCTCTCCCTTCTCTTTTTTTCCATTCATCCCCTTTCTTTTCATCTCCCTCTCCCTCCTCCTTTGTTACCTTCATCTCCTCTCTCTCTCTTTTATCTTTTAATCTCTCTCCCATTTCCCCTTCGTCTCTCCTTTCCCCTTCCTCTTCACTTTTCCTTTTTTCTCCTCTTCCTTTCCCTCTTTCCTTATTTTCCTTTTCCTTCTCTCTTTGTCCCCTTCCTCTCCCTCTCACCTTTTTCCTTTCCTCTCTCTCTCCCTTTTCCTCCTCCTTTCCCCTTTTCTTCTCCTCACTTTTCTCCCTCCCCCCCAACTTCCGATCTCCAATCAGCTGACTTATACACAACCCGTTCCATGTGACTTCACTTTATGACGTCACCCTTCCCTCTGAGACGTCACCCTTGCCTTATGACGTCACCCATCCCTCTGTGACGTCGCCCTTCCCTCTGAGACGTCATTCATTCCTCCGTGACCGTCGCCCTTCCCTAGTGTGAACGTCACTCATCCCTCTGTGACGTCCTCCTTCCCTCTGAGACGACATCCATCCCTCTGTGACATTACCATTTCCTCTGCGACGTCACCTTTACCTCTGGGACATCGCCCATTCTTCTGTGACGTCACCCAATCCTCTGTGACATCACTCATCCTTCTGTGATGTCACCCATCCCTTTATGACGTCACTCATCCCTTTGTCACTCATCCCTCTGTGACGAACACCCATCCCTCTGTGCCTCTGATCCCTCTGACGTCACTCCACGAGACGACCGACTTTCCAAGAGCCAAATTATGGAGTCAGAATCCGCGATGATAGCAATTAGGCGCAGTTAGGCTATCGCCGGGATGGAGGGCAGACGTGGCTTGATATCTCCGGTCGTATTTCGTGGCTGAGAGCATGAATTATGCTCCGGCAGATTGAGAGCAGCTATGCTTGGCACCCTTTCCGTTTTTACGTGGGTTTTGGAAGGGAGGAGGGGTGGGGAGGGTGAGGGAGGGAGGGAGAGGAGGGGAGGGTGAGGGAGAGTGAGAAGGAGTGGGTGAGGGAGGGAAGAGGATGAGGGAGAGTGGGAGGGAGGGAGGAGGGGTGAGGGAGAGAGGAAGGAGTGGAAGAGAAGGTCAGGGAGTACGTCAGAAAGTAAGGAGGTTTAGGGGCAACAGAGAGGTTAAGGGAGAGTGAGGGGATATGGGAGGGGAGGTGGTAAGGGAGAGAAAAGGAGAGTATAGGGGTTATGAGGGAGAGGGAGAAAGAAAAGGAGGGAGAGAGAAAAGGAAAGAAGGGAGAGAGAGGGAAAAAGGAGAGAAGAGTGAGGGAGAAAGGTAAGGAAAAGGGAAAGAAGGAAGAGGGATGAAATATAAGGAGAAAGAGGAGGAAGAAAATGAGGAGAGGGAGAAAGGAGGGAAGAGAGAGGGGAGAGGGAGAAAGGGAAGGAAAGGGAGGGAGGGAGAGGAGTACAGAGAAGGTAAGGAGTAAGGGGTGAAGGAGAGAGGGAGGAAGGAAGAGAAGAGATGAGGAGGAGTGAAAGGAAAAGAGAGAAGGAAGAGAAAGGGAAAGAAGAGAGGGAGAAAGGATAGATGGAAATAAACAGGCAGAAAAGGGGGAAAAGAAGATTTAGCGAGGAAACAGAGCGATAAAGAGAGGAAGAGAAAGAAAAAGAAGAAAGAGAGGAAGAAAAAAAAAGAAAGAAGAAGAAAAAGAGGATAGAAAGAGAAAAAAGGAAAAAGCGGAAAAGAAAGAAAGGGGGAAGATTAAGTTAAAGAGGAAGAGAGAGAGAGAAAGAAGAAAAGGAGAGAAAAAAGGAGGAAGAGGAGAGAGAAGAAAAAAGATGAATCATAAAATAAAGAGAAAAACAAAAAGTTAGCTACTGGGAGGAGGAGAAGGAAGAAAGAGTGATAAAGGAGAGGCGAGGAGAAAATGAGCGAAAGTGAAAGAAACAAGATAAAAAGTTTCCTAAAAATATCTTCCTTTAAAGACTTGGAATGAGATGAAGGAGAAACTAGAAGAGAGATCGATAGAAAGGCGGAGGACAAGATAGATGGGTAGATAGATAGACTGATAGATCGATGGAAAGATAAATAGAAAGATAGATTGTAGAGAGATACGCAGATAGATAGAGATAGTAGTTCACGAAAGAAAGAAAGATAGAGAGACAGAGAAAGAGATCATGACTACCTAACCACTGACTCTCTCTCTCTCTCTTCCTCTTCCTCTCTCTCTCTTCTCTCTTTATCTCTCTCTTTCTCTCTCTCTCTCTCTTCCTCTTCCTCTCTCCCCCTCTCTCGCTCTCTCTCTCTCTCTCTCTCTTCTCTCTCTCTCTCTCTCTCTCTCTCTCTCTCTCTCTCTCTCTCTCTCTCTCTCTCTCTCTTTCTCTCTCTCTCTCCCCTCTCACCCTCTCTCTCTCTCTTTATTCACACAACGGACTAAACCCGCACCCGAACACGAACACGAACCCTTAACCGAAACCGATGTCGAACACGAATCCAAAGCCGAAAACGAATTCGAACGTGAACGCGAAGCCATTGCCGAACACGAAGGCAAAAATCGGGAAAGGCTGGATTAGTAGCAACTCGAGGAGGTGTCATAGCGTCTGATTCTATTTTTGGAAAAAGCACATGGGGTTTCCTTTGATGACGTCACAAAAGTTACGGATGCTTTGTGAATATGGTCGATCATTTTGGCCTCTTCAATTTTCAAAAAGGATGGAAAATAATGGTTTTAATGGTTATATTTTCACTGAACAATCATCATAACAGACGCCATGACACCTCCCCGAGATG
>NW_020869138.1:391077-393309 GCF_003789085.1 Penaeus vannamei
TTCGTCGTCTCTCCCCGTCTCTCCCTCAGCGCCGTGGCCTGGATGGCGCTCAACAGACCGTGGTGTTTGTAATCCCGAGAAAGACGCCAACTAAAGCGATGTCCGCGGAGGCCGAGACGAGAAGAATGCCAAGAACTCAGCCGAGTCATATTTGTCTAGAAACACGTGTCACACTCCTGCCGATTGTACCTTCTGGGGCGCAGCATATATCTCGAGCCTCCTGCGGGGATTCGGGGAAGGGCAGCGGATCCAGCAAACTCGTGTAGGCTACGTCGCAAAATGGGTGTCTCGAGCATAAATTTGGCGAGAGAGAGAGAGAGAGAAAAAAAAAGGGGCAGCTCGACTCCTCTCGAATGCGCTGTTAATCTGTTTCCATCTCGCATCGTCGTCGGCTACACCCTTCTCGTGTCTTGTTCTGGGTCTTGGGTGTTTATTTCTTGCTTGAACGCTGTCCTCATTCTGCCAGCCTTTCTGTCCATCTCTATCTTCTAACCCCTCTCTACCCTCTCAGTACTCTCCTACCTCTATACCCTCTCAGTGCCCCTCTATACCCTCGCTCATACTTCTCTACCCCTTCCAGTACCCTCTATACTTCTCAGTACCCTCTATTCTTCTAGTACCCTCTCAGCCTCTCAGTACCCTCCTACCTCTCAGTACCCTCCCCTCAGTACCCTCTATACCCTCTCAGTACCCTCTATACCCTCTCAGTACTCTCTATACCCTCTCAGTACCCTCTCTACCCTCTCAGTACCCTGGGCAACATCCAGAACCCTCTTGACGTACTTTTTTCATCCTAAGCCACATACCTCTCTTGAAACTTCACCGCGTCAGATGCACCTCGCCACTTAAACACGGACCTTTATGATCTGAATAGGTAATTTTTAAAAAAAGGCCACCACTTAAGCCAAACCAGAGAGGAGGGGAAAAAAGGGGACCAAAAAGACGAGAACCCCGCGGAACCTCAGGATGGGGCGGGATGCAGATCAGTCAACGTAGAGAGAGAAAGTGAGTTCTTTTTTTTTTTTTTTTTTTTGCCCGGCTACATTCCTCCCGGTGCTTAAGCTTTTTTGCTTGTACCACTACATTTTTCAGGTTTGAAGCACCGCCACCCCGAGGCAGGCTGCTGGTGAAGGCCGCTATGCCACCCTACCTCTGGGCTTTTCATCATGTTGCATTATAAGAGAGACGTTTCGGGTACCTGTTGGTTCTCTTTGTCTTTCTCTCTCTCTCTCCGTTTCTCTTCCCTTCTCTGTGCTCGAGTTTTATGTGTGGTTTTGACTCTTCTTCCTCCTCGTCCAAGATCATACAGCCCGACGCTTCAATTCCTAGGCAAAGATTTACAGCCTCTTGACGTATTTCCCAAGTGTGTGTTCGATACTGTAGTAAAACTTTCCCCCTCTCTCTTTATCTGTCTTTCTCTCTTTCTCTCTCTCTCCTCTCTCTCTCTCTCTCTCTCTCTCTCTTCTCCTCTCTCTCTCTCTCTCTCTGTCTCTGGTCTCTCTGCTCTATCTTCTCCTCTCTCTCTCTCTTCTCTCCTCTCTCTCTCTCTCTCTCACTCATCTCTGCTCTTCTCTCTCTCTCTCTCTCTCTCTCTCTCTCTCTCTCTCTCTCTCTCTCTCTCTCTCTCTCTCTCTCTCTCTCTCTTCTCTTCTCCTTCTTCTCTTCTTTATTTTCTGCCTGCCTCACTATTTGTCTATCTATCTCAGTCTGTCTGTCTGTCTGTCTCTCTCTCTATTTCTCTTTACATGTCTGTCTGCCCTCAATATTTGTTCTCTGTCTGTGTCTGTCTGTCTGTCTGTCCCTCTCTCTCTCTTCTCTCTCTCTCTTTCCTCTCTCTCTCTCTCTCTCTCTCCTCTCTCTCTCTCCTCTCTCTCTCTCTCTCTCTTCTCTCTCTCTCCTCTACCCTCTCTCTCTCTCTCTCTTCCTCCTCTCTCCTCTCCTCTCCCTCTTCTCTCTCTCTCTCTCTCTCCTGTCTCTCTCCTCTCCTCTCTCTCTCTCTCTCTCTCTCACTCTCTCTCTCTCTCTCTCTCTCTCTCTCTCGGCTCTCTCTCTCTCTCTCTCTCTCTTCTCTCTCTTCCTTTCTCTTTCTTTCTCTGTCGTCTAGGTCAGTCAGTCAATGTGTATGTGTACTAATATATAAGTATATACTATAGTACTCCAGCTATATATTCTACAGCTTAATATAGTATATTACTATAGTGTGGTGTGTGCACGTGTGTGCTGTGCGTGTGT
>NW_020869138.1:395401-400401 GCF_003789085.1 Penaeus vannamei
AGGAAGGAATAAGCCTGAGAGAAAGGTGAGGAGATTGGAATAAGGTGAGGAAAAGAGGGTTTTGTTGAAGATGAGGATTGTCGGTACTGAATTTGGTGACTGCAGTTAGTCACTTACAGCCAAAGGGGTACTTACGCCGAAGCCATTTGTCAGTGACTCGTCATTTGGCAAAAACCAAGATCATTAGTTGAACCAACAGGGAGAGGGAGAAAAGATGGAGAGCCCGAAAGAGAGCGAGAAGGGGAAAGCGAAGGGGACACGAGGCGTAATGAGAGGAGCGAGAGAGAGAGCGAGAGAGGAGAGACCGACGGATGAGGATTCGAGAAGAGAGAAGGAGAGGAGAGAGAGAGAGAAGAGAGACTGAGTGAAGGACCGGATCAGACGAAGAGAAGCCAGGAAGACAATCAGACGCATAGAGGAAGAGGAGGGGAGGTAGGAGGGAGAGTAATGACTGGGGGCGATGCCTCCCGCTGCGTCCTTCGATTCACTCTCGGTGTGATATAGGATGCAAGTGAGCCGAGAATGGGAGCCTTTTGCCGCACGACTGCATTTCGTAGCATCCTACCAGGGGAGAGAGGGAGAGACAGGAAGAAGGAGAGAGACGACAGACAGGAGACGAGAGGAGAGGACAGAGAGGACAGAGAGAGACCAGAGAGAGGATGAGCAGAGAGAGGAGAGATGAGAAGGAGTGAAGGAGAGAGGAGGAAGGAGAGAGTAGAGAGAAGGAGAGAAGAGGAGGATGGAGAGAGAGGTGAGAGAGGAGGAGAGGGAGAGAGGAAGGGTGGATTGGCATATATCCTTAACAGTTTAAGACATTGTACCAAGGGGAGACAGTCTGGACGGCCACTGGACTAGGAAGGTGAGGGAAGGAGAGAGGGGAGAGAGAGAAGCCGGGCAGGGAGGAGGGGAAAGGCAGGGGAGAGAGAGAAGAGACGAGAGAGGGAGAGAAGGAGACTGGATTTGCAGGCACGGAAATTAATTGGAGTAGTGTTTATATGTGTATGTTTACGAATGTTGCGTACTTGTCTTACATGTGTCGGGCAGTGCGGTGCGCGCATGTAATTATGTATGTATATAGATGTATTTATTGTAATCATGAATGCCAATTATTGTATGTTTAAGATGTTGTTGTATTATATAATGTTGTGCATGTATATATGTATGTTTATATATATATATATATATATATATATATATATATATTATATATATTATATATGTAATGTATGATATGTATGTATGTATGTATGTATGTATGTATAATGCATGTATGTATGTATTATGTATGTATGTATGTATGTAAATATGCATGGTATTATTCATCTGTATGTAATGTTATGTATTGATGTGTGTATGTAGTATGCTCCACATATACAATGTAATGTACATGCGTGTATGCATACATGTTTGCATACATGTACGTACGCGTGTGCATTTCTGTTTGGGCTTCGTTATATCCTCGCTACGACTATGCGCCACTTACATCAGCGAAAGGCCCGGAAGGCCTGGCGGGCGGCGAAGGGCGGGCGGGGCGGCGCAGGAGGGGCGGGGCGGGGCGGCGGGGGGGGGCGAGGGCCCACGAAGATAGATGTTGCCGTAAAGGAACCGGCGCGCGGGAGACGCACAACCGGTAATTAACACACCGGCCCGGGATTATACGCGAGCTTTTGGCAAAATATGCGCGAGGTGGAAGTCAGGGGAAAATAGGTATATAGGATGGGAGGGATGGGGCGTAGCGAGGGGAGGAGGGAGGGAAGGAGGGGGGAGGAAGAAAGCAAGGCCAAAGCAGAGAAGCGGAGGAATATTAGGTGACTGGAGCAAGCGAATCTGGATGATGCACGAGGGGGGGGGTGATGCCAGGGAGGGGGGAGGGGAAGATGGAGATTGGAAGGAAAGGGGGGAGTGGAGAGAGGTGGGGTAATGGGGGGGGAGAAGGGGGGGTAGGGGAGAGCCGGATAATGGCAGATCGTAGGCGAGAGGGGGAGAGAAATGCATGAACGGATAAAAAGGGAAATGATAATTGGGGTAAAAATAGCCACGCACGGGCCAGAAAGTGGCGAAGAAAGAGAAGGCCAAGAAGAAGCGAAAGTATGAGAGAGAGAGAGAGAGAATGAGAGAGAGAAAGAGAGAGAGTAGATGGAGAAAACGAAGATATTGCCTATTGCTTAACTAGGATCATGAAATAAGACCGACTGCCACTAATTGTAATAACAATACAACAATTCCTATTCCTATTAGTACTACTTTATCATGTATCCTTTATCTACTAATGCTACTGCAGCTGTTGTTGCTAAGAGAGGAATGGAAGAAAGGAAAATAATCAAAATAACAACGATGAGAGGGAGAGTGAGGAGAAAAGAAAGGAGAGAAGGGAAGAAGGGAGAGGAGAAGAGAGGGGGAAGGAAGGGAGAGACAGGCAAAAGGGAAGGAGAGACGTAGAGAGAGGAAGAGAAGAAAAGAAGGGAAGGGAAGGGGAGGGGAGGCAGCGAACGAGGAGGGGGATTTATCAATACACCGTGACCTCTGACGCACATTATCTGATGAATTTAAGGTACCGGCGCCCAGCAGCACGAGCGGGAGGGAAGGCCGCTGGACCCTGCTACGCCACAGCGCCCAAGGAACCCCCGCCACGCAAAATGGCCGGCGGGGATACGCCAGCACGCGGCCTCGGCTCGGCCCTTCGCGAATCTTGGAGGGGAGAGGTGGGGGGGGGGAGACAGGTCACAACACGTGGAGGGAAGGGGTGAGGGGCGTGGAGGAAAGGGGGGGTGGGGAGATGGAGGAAGGGGGTGAAAAGGGGGGGGTGGAAGGGACGGGGTGAAGGGGTGGAGGGTGGAAGATGACTAAAAAAAGAGGGTGGATAGATATGGGATTGTCGATGCATGGATAGATGGATGACATATAGACAGAAGATATATAGAGGGCAGGATGATAGATAGATAGGAAGATAGAGTAAGAGATCGTTAAGTCACTCCTCTTATACTCTCACTCTCCTCCACTTCCTTCAAATGACTTCCCCGTTCCCTCCCCTCCTCCCTCGCCCCCCTCCCCGTTGCTCTCTTTCCCTCCTTCCCGCCTTATCTCGATCCCTTTGCTTCTCCCATCCCGACATGAATGAAGAGAGAGAGGCGGCAGAGAGGAGTGCCACTTTATCAGGACCATGACCTTGCCAGCACTCACTTCTCGCGGCACTCGGTGACACCTGGGATGATTCCTTTCGCTTCGTTCTTCTTCGGTTCTTCTGCTTCTTTCTATTTCGTCTTCGTCCTTCGTCTTTTCATTTTTCTTCATCAACATTTCATTCTGTCTTCTACTTCTTTCTATCTATTATTCATCCCCCTTTTTCCATCTCTCTCTCTCTCTCTCTCTTTCCTACCTTTCCTTCCCCCGTTCCCTTCTTCTCCTAAGCCTTGTCTCTCCTCCTCTCTTCTTTCTCTAATTCCGTACTTTATTCTCCTGCCTTTCACAAATGGCCCCGAGAATGTCAAAGCAAAAAGCCGAGATGCATTTCCAGGAACTCGCCGGCGAAAAAAGAGAGAGATAGGCGGTGGAGGAACTAAAAAAAAAAGTTTTCCCGAGAGAAAAAAAAATAGTAGTAAGAGCGAGAAAGGAGAGTGATGAGTGAAGAGGGAGATGGGAGGGAAGGAGAGGGAGGGAGAGAGGGAAGGAGAGAGGGAAAAGGAGAGAGGGAAGGAGAGAGGAGAAGAGAGAGAGAGAGAGAGAAAGAGAGAGAGAGAGAGAGAGAGAGAGAGAGGAGAGAGAGAGAGAGAGAGAGAGAGAGGAGAGAGAGAAGAGAGAGAGAGAGAGAGAGATGAGAGACGAAACGACGAAAAGAGAAAGAAAGAAAGGAGAGAGAGCGAGAAAGAGAAAAGAAGATAGAGATAGATACATGAATTTAAAAAATAACCTTCCCAAAAAAATCCGAAAACAGATAATAGAAACGGCAAAAAAAAGGGTTGCGCTCCAGAGTAAGGTCATAAATACAGCTTGAAGATGCAAGACAAGCGCACGGTGCAAGGCATAAAAATCCATAGCAAGGTGACAGGGTACGCAACGTGAGGGGGAAATGGTGCGGTGGCTCTCACGGGCGTTGGAGGGGGGGGGAGGGGGTGATGGGGGAGGGAAGTGAGGGAGAGAAAGGGAAAGGGGGGAGGAAGAGAGAAAGAAAGAAGGAAAGAGGGGAAGAGGGAGAGGGAGGGGGTGAGAAGAGGAGAGAAGAGAGAGAAGAGAGAGAGAGAGAGGAGAGAGTAGAGAGAGAGAGAGAGAGAGAGAGAGAGAGAGAGAGAGAGAGAGAGAGAGAGAGAAACTCCTATTTTCTTCCCTTCTCGACAAAATGAATCCACCAAGTTTATGAAATAGGGCGGGGGGGGGGGGCAAATTCACCCCCACACCCCAATTAACTTCGCTTCCTATTTCCTTTCTTCTCTCCTCCTCCTCCTCTTCCTCCTTATTATCCATCCTCTCCCCCTCCTTCCCTCTCTTCTTCCCTGCACGAAGGAGGGAAAAGGCGAATAATAAAGTAGAAGTAACGGCAGGAGCAGGAGGGGAAGAGAGAAACTTTAAAGTCGGCAGCTGACCTGCTCTCTGCTCTCTCTCCCTCTCTCTCTCTCCCGCACACACTCTCTCTCTCGCCCTCCCTCCCCTCGTGTCCACTACTCCCCTCTCTTCCCCTCTCCTTTCTGCTCCGGCCGCGTGTATGTGTGTGTGGGGGCCACGGATCAGCTGGTGTGCCACGCTGCTTGCAACATTTTATACGCTGGTGTAGGAGTGTGTGCATGCGTGCGTGTATTGTGATACAACGCCTTCCGCCCCCGCGCCCCCTCTCGCTCTCTCTTGCTCTTGGTGTGTGTGTGTGTGTGTGTGTGTGTGTTGTGTGTGTGTGTGTGTTGTGTGTGTGTGTGTGTGTGTGTGTGTGTGTGTGTGTGTGTGTGTGTGTGTGTGTGTGCGCGCATGTGTGTGTTTGTGTTTGTGTATTGTTTGTGTGTGTGTGTGTGCCATGT
>NW_020869138.1:405401-425401 GCF_003789085.1 Penaeus vannamei
GCATAGTGTTAGCATACTTTTCGTGTCATGTCAGTGTGAGGCTAGCAATGCGGGCCTTGTAATCCCAGGCGAAACTATGTTAAAAGGCGACATGCGAAGTGAGCGTTCGCCTCAACCTACATTATCTGTTCGCAAAGTGATCACAAATAGCCGCACGCCGCCACCTAGGTGTCAAGCTGGCAAGCCTTTGTTTTGTACAAGCGTAGCTACGAGCAACACTGGATGATGTCCGCTCTGAAAATAGCCCAATGTCTCACACTAGGCAACATGCGCGCACGGGGCAGGCTTCTTGTCACGTGAGGTTGCTTTTAATACTCCAAATTCTAAATGACAGAACAATCCGTGTCTTCTCCCTCTACAGAAGGACCTGCTGAGAAGCCTGAACACACAGTCTTCCCAAGCCATACTGAGTTCGCAAATATTTCGGGGAAACCGGCATATATTTACATACCGCGAAGTAAGGTCTCAAATTCTGACCTTCGCAGCGTCCTCCTCCACTTTGCTCATCCATGAAACGTTCATCCTCCCTCCCCCCCACCACCCCTTCCACCTATGCCCCAAGAACTCCACTTGTTTACCCCACTTACACTCGGCCGTGGGTCTGGCCGCTGCACACATCTGGGGTCCTCCATTCACAATTTACAACTGGGTATCGCGACCTTCGTGTCCCCTCCCTCTCGCCCCCCCCCCCCCCCTTCCTCTTCCTACCCACAGCACATACCAAGAGTCCTTTCTGCCTGCGACTGAAATTAACCCAAGCCAGCGTTCCATGCAGAGCTAGTGCGCGAAAAAAATGAGAAATTGCTAAATTCCGAACTGCTCTCCCATTCCCTCCCCGGGGCGTTTTGGCACACGGGTGACGGGCAGCCCCGGAGTCTGGGCGGCGGGCCCGCTTGCCTGCTGGCGTGGTGGGCTACGCGGGCGTAGGGTCTGCGCTAGGCACCGCGCCAACCCTCGCCGCAGCCTTGGTGTTGTTGACTACACTGATTGCGTAAGTTCGCTACTTTCCCTGTTCGCTAAAATCTAGCAGATGTCCCAAAGTTCCTCGCTGACATGATTTATGGCCTGCCGTTCTTGCCGACGGAGAGATATGGGGAGACAGGAACGGGAAGAGGAAGCGAAGCAGGTTACGAGAATGGAGGGAGGAACCTTGGCAGACAAAGACAAAAGGCACAAGTCAAAGAGTGTTCAAAATTCGCTACTCACGGTTTCTGCGAATTCATAAACACAGCATCTGGGATTCGGATTCGGACACTCACCTGGAATAAATAGAAAAACATGTTAAAGTTACCATAAATGTTTATATATATACATTAATAATAATCATAATACTCATAATATAACTTTTCACATTCAAAGGTTTCATATACAACAACAGTAGCATCGTGATGAAGGCAATACGATTCTGGAAAGCGGCTAAATAAAATAAATAAATAAATAAATAAATAAATATCTATATCTATCTACCTACTTCTATCTATCTATATCTACCAACCTAGCTATCTATAAAGAAGAATAAAAATACAAAACACGAAAACGGGAAATGAAACGGAACGACCAGCCTCTCTCATCGTCACATAACGAACACCACATGTCCACAACGGCCCGTTTTCCCTCATCCGATATTTACGAGGCTGTTGTTGTTTTCCATACATATGGTTTCAATTTTTGAAAATGTTCCATTAATACCACCACTTTTCGGAGTCCCAATGAAATGTTTACATTCAGAAAACCTCATTTTATTTCAAATTAAAGCGGTATTTCGAAATCATACAAATACACAATTTATGCGTCCCGGGTATTTATTTTTTTTCGAAATGTAAAGTCCAGCATATAGCGATTTACACCGTTCTCCATTACAGTAGAAGATTTTAAAAAAAGTACGTAGTCAGCGTGGATGCCGCCATTTAAGTCCCTAATATTACACATGTATAAGAACTGCCGGGGCTCGGCGGCGGAAACCGAGCAATTCCCTTCGAATCAAACGCTGCGAAGAGATCCAAGTTTGAGCGAAGTCCAAATTACAGTCTCTTACCCCCTCTGCCCCCCACCTCCACCTGCATTGAGACTAAGCAAAAAATTAGCTTTTCTGGCCTCTTTATCTAGCCACATTGACGTCACTTGAATCTTAGGCTCGGCGGGTGTGTGGCTTCCCTTAATGGCGAAAGTGGCTAAAAATATCACGAGCTTCGAATGCGAGTGATTGCATGTGTAAACGCGGCTCTCGGTCTCCATATCCTTGCCTTTTTTCCCCCCACAATAAGTCTATTCTTCCCCGTCCTTCTTATTCATCTCTCTCTCTCTCTCTCCCCAGACCGTGTTATTCGCCTGAACACGAGAAAGCACGCCAGGAATCCTGTACATCCGTCCCAAGAACAGCTATATACTTTTCGTACAATAAACTCAAATTGTCTCTCTCGGCCCAAATGAGTCGTCCCGCCAACTTGTCCGAAACCTGGTTCACCTGTCCGAATTCGCTCGTGTACGTCATGAAGACTTAAATGTGCATACGTACGCGTCTCTAACTTAAGTGGAAACTCCAAATATATTTTCATGCACCCCAAAAATGCTTATGATGTTCTCAAGCGCAACAGTACAGTGGGTTCGCCGACTACTTTTGCCAAATAAGGGTGGATTATGAGCATTCCTGAGTATAACTTCGAAACGCGCATACGAGGCTATGTAATACTGACTCTCTGGTGAACAATCCGAAGGAACACTGGAGCATGAACAAGGAGGGCTCCCCTGAAGAACGTAGTACTTGCCTCCCACAATTATAGTGATTTGTGCTGAGTCATTCTTCCTTCATCCTGTCCGTGTTCACCACAGAACACCTGTGACAAGAACATCAGGCTGAACACAAATGTTATAAGACCAAATACTCCACCAAATTTCGGTTCAATTAAAACTCTGTCCCAGCGCCTGTAACATCTCATGATGTGAAAATTTACATTTCATATTATATACGTAAAGCCCTTGAAGTGAGGAATCGTGCAACGTATTGCATGATGATCTAATTGCATCAGTCCTAAGTTATCCCGATATTTCTATTATAATAATAATAATAATAATAATAATAATAATGATAATTATAAGATAAAGATAAAGATAAAGATGATGATGATATATGATGATATGATGATGATGATGATGATATAATAATAATAATAATAATAATAATAATAATAATAATAATAATAATAGTAATAATAATAATAATAATAATAATAATAGTAATAATAGTAATAGTAATAGTAATAAATAGTAATAGTAATAATAAATAGTAATAGTAATAGTATATAATAGTAATAGTAATAGTAATATAATATAATAATAATAGTAATAGTAATATAATAATAATAATAATAATAATAAATAATAGTAATAAATAATAATAATAATAATAATAATAATAATAATAATAATAATAATAATAATAATAATAATAATAATAATAATAATAATAATAATAATAATAATAATAATAATAATAATAGTAATAGTAATAGTAATAGTAATAATAACAATAACAATAACAAAAACAACAAAAAAAAATAATAAGTTCTTCCTTCCTAATTCACTGAAAATAAGGTTCGCTGGGTGTGCACAGCTGCCCCTCCGCCGCCTCCCTCCCGGCCCCCTCACACACGAAATGCGCCTCAGCAAACACCAGCGGGCGGCTCGAGCATCCGTTCTCGGCCCTTCCTCAAACAGCGCACGTCTCGTTCTCCATTACAATCTCCGCACAGGATGTACTCGAGCTTACTCGTAAACAATTTCCGAGAACTCGTGGACCAGGCGTGCATCGCGTACGGAGGCCGCCGCCAGCGCCATTTCCAGGTCCGCGCCTTCGCTGCCCGTAATTCCCCGCCAAAATTCACAAGTCTGGTCACGGATTATATGTTTGGCGGGACGCAAGGGGCGAGTCCGGGACGCAAATACAAAACAGCTGCAGGAGAGTCGGCTGTAGGCGACGGCGGTCCCTTTTTTGTGCGTGTGCGTGTCTGTGTGTGTGTGCGCGCGCGCGCGATCGGGATTTAGAATCCTACCAACTGACTGGTGTTGGAAGAGCTGTGCTCAGCAGACGTCGAAACTCGCCAATCCTGCCTTTGTGGCTGCGTTTCTCTCGGGGTCGTGCTGTTTCGCGAACTCTTTCGCTTGGGCCGCTTTCCTCTGGTGACGCATCACAAGCAGAGGCAACTGGAGCGCGGGCAGCCCCCCCCCCCCCTGTGCGCCCTGCCAGCGATCTTGAAGCTCATCCTCAGCCTCATATACACCACCTTGAGCACTTATCCCACAACGATTATAGCATTTTTATGTTGTTAGCCCTTAGCCCCTTCCTAATGTTTACAAACATTTCACCTGAGATCCCTACTTTGGCGCGCGTTTGCTGTAATAATCCCAGGTAAGCGCTACTAAGCATGGCTCAGTAGGCCTATCCCCAATCGATTTTTATCCTCCCCATATGGCGCTGGATACAAACCGGAAGCAATTATCATCGTTTATGGTGTCTGATTGTTTTTATTGTACCTATATTATTTGACAGTGACAAACGGTGTTGGGATTTATATGTATTGCTCAATTTAGCGCATGTTTGGCATCAGAGTCAAAAACAAATGGATTGCGCGGCGGCCGAACATGCATCACAGCGGCCGCACACGATCCGGGGAAACGCGTTACATGTAAGAAACGGAGAAGAGGAAACGCGAGACAAAAACGGAATTTCGGATTAACGAGAACCACGTCTGAATGGGGCCCGGGCTTAACGGCTCTGCTTCCGGATCGGACGAGATTTAGACCTATCATTTCATTTCATCTACCAGTTAAATACGGACCGGGGAAGCTGCAGAATCTATGTTTATCCTCGGCCAATATACCATGTAGTGATTTCAATAAAAACCGACTTCTCGGAAAAAAGAGCTTGGCAAACTAATCGAATGCATTAGACTGTTTTATATATATACTATATATATATATATATATATATATATATATATATATATTATATATTATATATAATATAATATATATATATATATATATATTATATATATATATATATATATATATATATATATATATATATATATAATAATATATAATATATATATATATATATATGATATATTTATATAATATGTATTTATGATACATTTATAAATATATAGATAATACATTTACATACATATATATATTATATATATAATATATATATATATATATATATATATATATATATATATATAATATATATATATATATATATTATATATATATATTATTAATATATATATATATATAATATATATATAATATACTATATACAAAATATATAATATATTCATATATAATTTATATCATTTATATTATATTAATATAATAATATATATAACATAAAGTGTGTGTGTGTGTGTGTGTGGTGTGTGTGTGTGTGTGTGTGTGTGTGTGTGTGTGTGTGTGTGTGTGTGTGTGTGTGTGTGTGTGTGTGTGTACAAAAATGTCTAATTTTTTGAAAAGCGTATCAGTCCTTGCAGAGCTGCGCCTTGCGATGGCGCCTTGCAAGCGACGAAACTGGAAACCGTATCCCGGCCGACCATACTAACGTTTGAAATTAAACCCTGATATTGTTCTTGCGATGGCCTGATCCAATAGTTAAATGTCCGGGATAAGCGGGACCCAACGGCCATCTGTTTAGGGAGGTTTAAAGGCAGCTGCTTCTGCGACCGTTGCCTCCGCCGTCCCTCCAGCGTTGCCATATGTCAAGCCAAACCTATTCACGATTAATTTATCTCATTTTCTACTCATTCTCGTCAAATTATGGTCATCGTGCATATGATTACGCTATGTACAATTCCCAATCAGCTTCGGAGTGAAGCTGTATGATCAGCTGAACTTTTTCGAATAACAGTAAATTAGGGTAGCCCTAGTTAAAACTTCCCCTCGGTTCTTGACAACACTGGGTCCCTTCACTACCTGCCTGGGACCATCAAATCTGCGACGCCATCTTAACGGCCGGGCAGTTGGCGCGCTCTTTGCCCAGGCTACCAATTTGCCTTTTATTCCCGAGATATATTCTGCTTTTTTTACCTACGATGCAACTCAAAGCATCGGGCCAGATTTGAAGAGGGCCCCTCCATGCTAGGCTAGGAGGACTTGCTGGAAAAACATACACAAAATTTACTTCAGAAAATTCTTTTTCTAAAATTCTACTTTCCGACACTTAGGCCATGGCGCGTGCCCAGGTGCCGAAGAGATTTCAAAAGATGGCGGGAAACACACCACCAATCCTTTGGAATCTTTTACGCCTTCGGCCTATTACCACAAGGGTATAACAGCATTATATATATGACTATTTGCAAGCATTCAGCAACAGAAACTGCGCCCCTGGCTGGCTAAAAAAAGAAAGAAAGAAAAAAAAAAAGGAATGGCAAAACTGTGAGGCTCAGAAAATAGCGGCTTGATTACCCTCCCGGACAGGAATTGGGACCATTTTTGCCTCCCTTTGCGGGCACGTGCCGAATCTGGCGGTCCCCGTCCTTTGACTCGGTTCTTTTGTGGTTCCGCCCGACCCGCTCCTAGATCCGGGCGGACCTGGGATACACGTCCCTCGGCTTTGTGCCTCGACAGGCTACGCGGTAACACGAAAGGCCTAAAGGTTTCAAGAATAAAGTTTTAGCATTACAAGAACGAGTGACTCGGGGTTGCGGCCTTTATAGACAGGGCCTCGGCCAGAGGTTTCTAACGTTATTCTTTCTCCTGCTCCCTATGTTTTATACCGATAACTTCATCTCTTTGCGCCTGTCATAAATAACGACCCGCAAATCGTTAATGTCTGAGGCTGAGGGATATCTCGCGTCGCCATTCCGAGAGATGACAACTTGACGACTAAACGCAGATCGCTGGCGCTGCGGAGATAAACGGCGTCGCGCACCAACCGCGGAGCATTCGTTCTTTTTGCCAGCAATTCCCACATTCGTTCACTCACAATCTGGCAGCAAAATAAGATAATATCTTTCGTACAATTTCAACGAAACAGCTGAAACGTAATTAATCATGATAAAATCATACCGTCCATTGATAAAACAACGACAAGTCATTGAATAAACCAGTATCTATGGCAACAATAATACGGCGCCACCTGGCGAACATCTGCTGCTGTAAACATTGTAAACATCTCAGTCCATCACGGAACTTCCTTTTTAACAATGGTTGGCACTAACCCCGTTAAGTTGTTTTAATATACATTATTCGAGTTCACAGGCCACAGAACGCATCTTTCTATGAGATCTTCCCCGAGTTGTCGCTAGCATAGTTTGGCGCCTCAGAAGACGAGCTCACCGTCAAGGCGATCGCTGTATCTACTCTGTAAATTCTTACGACCCAGATTGCTGAGGAACAAATTCTCCCGAGTTTATAAATCTGAACAACCGAACAAAGGCAAAATAGAAGTCATATCCAATGGTAATCACGGACGTTTATCACAATTATCGTTTCAAAACTGCTGCAAGAAAAACGAGAATTATTTAAGCATGCCTGCAGTTTCTAAAATGCTCCGGACCGTCGTAACTTTCAGCGGACCGTGAATTATTACCCCGAAAGTAACCTCTTAGAGCAACAAGCCAAGCATGAACTTTCCACCGAGTGACAAATTATTGCCAATGAACCATCGGCCAAGACGACACAGGGCTCGGGGCGACACAGCTTGCCTGCACGCACATGCGCACTTCAACTTGTCTTTATTATGGCTATTGTCGTTGTTAGTACCATCATTAGCAATATATTATGAATATGCTATTACAAATATCCATAAAATCCTCTTAAATGCAAACAGAAAAACCCAAATAGAACACATACAAAACACATAAAAAGCAAAATCTGAATAGAATATAAACATCAAATCAAACATCCCACCACCCCTACCCCTCCTACCCCAGCCCAAGAAACGCAGCGCCGACAGAGAAACGAAATAAAAAAAATAAGATAAAAAATCTCCGTATATGTTATTGCCATCTATCTTTCTTTACCGTTTTTTTCTCGTCCATCTTTCGCCCTCCTTTCTCTCCATCAGCCTCGCAACTGGAGCGTGGCTAGTTTTGGATACTTCAGATGTTTAACGGAACAGGAAAAAAAGGAAAAAAAAAGTAGTGGAGGCAACCGATAATCCGTTCCGTTCGTGGGATTCCGTTTCGTTGGCGTGCTTTTGGCATAGTTTTTTTGTCTTTTCTTTGTTCTTACTAATACTACACCAGTGTTAGTAGTTATGGTAGTAGTAGTAGTAGTTATAGAAGTAGTATTAGTATTAGTAGTAGTTATAGTAGTAGTAATAGTAGTTATAGTAGTAGTGGTAGTAGTTGTTATAATAGTAATTGTAGTTATAGTAGTAGTAGTTATAGTAGTAGCAGTTGTAGTATAGTAGTAGTAGTAGTTACAATAGTAGTAGTTATAATAGTATAATTTTTCTACTCTCTCTCTCTCTCTCTCTCTCTCTCTCTCTCTCTCTCTCTCTCTCTCTCTCTCTTCTCTCTCTCTCTCTCTCTCTCTCTCTCTCTCTCTCTCTCTCTTTCCGTTCGCATTATTTTTGTACTGCGTTGCCCACCCCTTCCTATCTGTGCGATTTATTGCTTTTTATTGTTTCTAATTATTACGGGCATGTTCCATAAACTCTAACATATCGTAATTAAACGGCCGTGTGCTGTTTATGAAAAAAATACGTATACATACATTTATGAATAACCTTTTTTTAATTACCAGTGTACGGCATCGCATCACGCAATTAGCGATTCTCGAAAATTCTCATACCAATTACCTAACCCTAAACCTGGTATTGTTCATGCAGTCAACAAAACATGAGCGCTTGTTATACCTATTTTTTCCCCTAGTTATGTGTATGCCATAAGGGAGGTGGGGGTAGGGGGTGGGGATAGGGGGTGGGGGTAGGGGAAGGAGTGGGTAAGGGGAGCGGGGGAGGGGTTAATTGGCCTTCCGTACTCGCAAAACAAACCCACACCTCCCGTAAATGCACCCCTCCCCCCCCTCCCTCCACCGCCTCCCTTATTCCCCAACTCTCTTCAACATCTCCCTTTTCCCTCTCATCTCCTCTTTTCCTTCTCCCCTTCCCTCATTTCCCCTCCCCCTTTTCCCTCTCCCCTTCCTCTTTTCCGCCTTTCTCCTCTCCCTTCCCTCTTTTCTCTTTCCCCTCTCCCCTCCCTCTTTCCCCTCCAAATACACGAATGCAAGAGTAAATCATCAAAATAAAATTGGATTTATTCTGCAATTAAGGCAGTCGAGTACATCATCTACCCCCCCCCCACCCCACCCCCGCTTCTTCCGTAAGTGCATATTTTCGAAAGATCTTTTTTTAATGGAGTTTCTTAAAAGCCCCGTAATTATTAACGATTTGGCGCCATGCATTCCCCCATTCAGCCCCTGAGTGATGGGGTTAATCATATTTTGCATAGGTATTTGCAAAAAAAAAAAATATATATATATATACATGTTTTCATAAATTCCTTAGACTAAAAAGAAAATGATAAACTATAAAGTAAATGTGCGTGTATGTGTGTGTTTATGAGTCTATACGGATGTGCGTGTATGTGTGTGCTTGTTTGTGTACATGGCTTTGTGTATGCACTAGTTAATAATGGTGATAATGATGGTGATAATGAAAGAATATGACAACGAGTATTCTCTATGCACCGAATCGAGCTTTCGGTTCGCCCAAAAGCAAGCCCCTCGCCCGACTCGCACTCATTTCCATGGGTGTCAATGACATTTTCTCAAGAGCATCAGATAGTAATTTACATAGCATTAAGCTCCGCGCAAAGGCCAGCCATACAACGGGCGCCGCGCTTCCCTCCCCTCCTCTCCCCTTCCCTCGGCCTCCCTCGCGCCGCCGCTAATTTGCCTCGGCTCCGTGAAAAATGAAAGCCTGTTAATGCACACAAGCAGCGCCGCCGCCGCACGCACCTCGGCCGCATCCCGCCCGCGCGAGCAAGAAAAAAGCGCCGCCCGATATCCCGCCAGAAATCCCGCTCGGTTGCTCCCCTACTTTTCCAGCAGGCGACAAAAATCCGCCCTCAACAACTCCTGTAAATGAGCGCGTTTCGCCCCTACGCCCGCGGGCCATAGGGGCGAAGATGACGAATATGACATGTTCCCTGACACAAGAATATTGCGCAGTAAGCTTAGCCCGCCGGGGCGGATACATGCTTGAGCGACGGGTGGGGTTTTAATTCCCATTTTCACATCCTTGCGACGTTTTCCAAACGCCAGCTTTCGATCCCCTCCGCGGGCGTCGCCGTCGCCCCGAGGACCAGCTCCTGCCTGGCCACGACGGAGCGCCGGGGGCGGCCGCCGCGTCCCGCTCCCCGGATCTCTTCCCTCCAAGCTCCTCCCTTTTCGCGCGATTCTCGTCGACGCGAAATATCGTGAACCAGAATTTCTGCAACGTCCACGAAAACAGGGTCAAGATACTATAGGGTAAATTTCTAGCGCCGCGTAGGGCTTCTCCGCCCAGGGTTGTATTACTCCCGCTTCCTGTGGTAGGCGAGCAGTTGCCGCTTCGCCTTTTCCACAAAGCCTAACACTCCTCGGGTCTGAGTGCAATGTACACGAGGAGAGGTAGAAGGCGGCCTTCCACAAGGGCAGAAAATGCATCGGAGCGACTGAATTTCAGTGAAAAACAACCAAGTTGTATTCGCAGACGCCTGCATTCGCGGCGGCCAATGCGCGTACTTTTGAACTGCTCTTCGTCGTCGAGTGACAAGACAAGCTAACCAACAAGTCCGCCCCCCCCCCTCCTTGCATAAGCCAGAGACAAACTCGTCGACGAAGCACAACCTGCTGTCTCACGGCTCCCTAAGCCGGGTATTCTCCAGGACATCACTCTTCCTCAGTGCATTGCTCGCGTCAGAGCCAAACGCGGCGTCCGGGCAATACTTCATCCATCCCAATAATTTAAGATCGTCATCAAATATGCATAACGATTGATCGCGAACGATGCATGACTTTCGCGGCGGCGCATCGAACCGGCCCGGAATGAAGACATCGAGGAACCCGGAATCAGCCGCCATGCAGCGCGATTTGCCGCCATTCGAAGCCGCCCCGATCCCTCGATTCATCTTCCATCGGGCGCGCAAAAAAGACGAGTTCGATAGCCCTAAAATTTAACGACTGGCCGACAATGACACTTCATGGAAAGCCACAATATGGTGATTGAAAGCCAATAACCATAAATGAATGATTATTGCAACAGATTCCGCGACACCGCCGGCGCTTCCCCGAGGCCCCCGCCGCCCACCCTCGTCCCGCCGCCCACCGGAACCCGCAAACGACGCTGAAATGCCAAGCCGAAGCTCCGCATTACACGCCCGACGAGCAGCGTATATGGCTGTAGTAACGGGGTAGCCTGAGGACGTAGCGGGCGGCGAGGGTGGGGGCGGGAGGTCAAGAAGGCAGGGCGGGCGGAAGAGCAATGGAAAGGAAGGGGAGAGGAAGGCAAATAGATTACGCAACAAAAAGAAAGGAAAAGGAGAAACGAGAAAAAAAGAAAAAAAAGAGGAAAGGGAGGGGAACTGGAGGAGGAAGTGGGAGGGAGAGGGAAAGGTAGAAAGATAAAGTGAGAGAGAGAGGAGAGAGAGAGAGAGAGAGAGAGAGAGAGAGAGAGAGAGAGAGAGAGAGAGAGAGAGAGAGAGAGAGAGAGAGAGAGAGAGAGGAGAGAGAGGAGAGAAAGGGGGAGGAGCAACAATGACTCGAGCCCCCGAGGGCCTTGCACATACTGCCTGAGGGGCTGCGAGAGACATAATCACCAGCTCAGGTTGCATTCTTGCCCATTACATAAGGGATGGAGGTATGCTCACGGCTGCTCCTCGCCGGGACAGGTGAAGGAGCCGCAGGTACGCTCCCCAGAGCCCTCGGCGCCGGGCAATAAATCTGTCACTGTTGCACGGAAGGGGGGGTGGGGGGTGGGGGTTAGATGACTCCCCCCCTCTGCAATCCCACCCGAGGACGAGGCATCAAAGTCACCAGCGCTCGACCTCAGACTCGACCGCCTCACCGAATTCGCCGCCCGTTCGCCCTTAGCGTTTGCACGTCTCTCTCTACGCCGCGGTCACTGCAGGCGAGGTCACTGCCGCCCTCCCCAGCACGTGGACGCCGGCGGTGCAGTGCCATCCGTCATGACACTCGACTTTTCACGCGACACTCAACATTGTACTGGCATCTACGTAATGCAAAGCACTATAAAACTAACGAGGAAACAGAAGTTAATATACCTAAAAGCCAGAGCAATAAAATATGAAATCATTTTTCGGAATATTCAAACATTCCCTAATTTCTGCATGATGACAAGTCCTCGTTAGACCAAAATGTATTTCATTCCGGGAGGGAGGGACGAGAGGAAGGAGAGGGAGGGACGAGAGGGAGTAAGGGGAGAGGAGGAAGGGAGTGAAGAGGGAGGGAAGGAGGGAGGAAGGAGAAAGGAGAGAGGGAGAGAGGGAGAGAGGGAGAGGAGAGGGAGAGGGAGAGGGAGGAGGGAGGGGAGGGAGGGAGGGAGGGAGGGAGGGAGGGGGGAGGAGAGGGGAGAGGAGAGAGAGAGAGAGAGAGAGAGAGAGAGAGAGAGAGAGAGAGAGAGAGAGAGAGAGAGAGAGAGAGAGAGAGAGAGAGAGAGAGAGAGAGAGAAGACGCGCGCGCGCAGACACGCACAAAACACAAACACATACATATATATATATATATATATATATATATATATATATATATATATATATATATAATATATGGATGGATGGATGTATAATATATATACATATATATATATATATGCATATGCGTATATACATATCACCTGAGATAATTTTCTTCCTCTCTCTATTCCCTTCGCTTATCCACGTCCTATTCGGGGGACGACCAAAACGTGCGTAAAAAAATCGACCGAGATGATAATCGGCAGCGAATCGACCCTCATCGACCGGGGCGCCATCGGATGACCTGCACAGCGGGGCGGGCGAGGGAAGCGAATCGAAGTCCCCGCCCGAGCCCCGAGGGAAAGGGAGGGGGGGGGGGGAGGAGGAAGCTGCGGCGCCGTCCGTCACAGCCTCGCATCGCGCCCGCCGCCCGTGAGAACAGGCGGACAAAGGCGCCACGACCTCACTCCGGCGGCCGGCCCTGGCGAGCGGCCGTGTTTATTTGTTGGTCTGTTTACAACGGGGCTCTCGGGTATCTCCAATGAGGGGGTAGGGTAGGGGAGGGGAGGTAGGGGAGGGAGGGAGGAGGTAGGGGTAGGAATAGGTTCTGCTTTCGGGGTAAGGGGGGGGGGAGGAAAGGGAAAGGCAGAGGGGGGGGGGGGGACAGAGGACTCCCCAAACCCTGGAACACTGAACGGCTCACGGCTGGAGGCCCGCTATCCTGACAAGCCAACTTTTTTTTCAAAAAAACAAAAAAGCAAACTAACTAAAACATGCAAATAAAATCCAGCAAAAACACCCGCGAAGGATAATGAAGAAATGTGAAACGTAACGCATTATGCTAAACCGTACAAGAAAAGCAGACTCGAAGGCAACATGTAAAAGATACAGAACACTTGAACAAGGACAAGCGGCCGGGAGTGACTCGCGGGCGTCGTCACTGCGCTCTAATAAAGCATTTCGTCATCATATTACGGCCGGAGGAAGGAGGAGAGGAGGAAGGAGGAGGGAGGGAGGAGGAGAGAGGAGGAGGAGGAGGAGGAGGGAGGGAGAGAGAGGAGGAGGAGGAGAGGAGGAGGAGGAGGAGGAGGAGGAGGAGAGGAGAGAGGAGGAGAGGAGGAGGAGGAAGGAGGAGTAGGAGGGAGGAGGAGGAGGAGGAGGAGGAGGAGGGAGGAGAGGAGGAGCAGAGGAGGAGAGGAGGAGGAAGGAAGAGGAGGAGGGGGAGTGGTGGTGGATGTGAGGAGGAGGAGAGTGAGGGGGAGGAGGAGGAGGAGGAGGAGGAGGAGTGGAGGAGGGAGGGAGGAGGAGGAGGAGGGGAGGAGGAGGAGGAGGAGGATGGAGGAGGAGGAGGAGGAGGAGGAGGAGGTAGAGGAGGAGGAGGAGGAGTGGTAGGTAGAGAGGAGGAGGAGGAGGAGGAGAGAGAAGGAGGAGGGAGGAGGAGGAGGAGTGAGGAGGAGAGCGAGAGGAGAGGTGGAGGAGGAGGAGGTGGAGGAGGGAGGAGAGTGGAGGTGGAGGTAGGAGGTAGGAGGAGGAGAGGGTGAGGAAGAAGAGGAGGGGGAGGTTCAGAGAGGAGGAGGAGGAGGAGAGGAGGAGAGGAGGAAGGAAGGGGAGGTGGAGGAGGAGGAGGAGGAGGTGGGAGAGGGGAGGAGGATAGAGGAGAGGAGGAGGGAGGAGGAGGTGTGGAGGAGGAGTGGTGGAGGAGGAGAGGGAGGAGGAGGAGGAGTGGTGGGAGAGGAGGAGGAGGAGAGGAGGAGGAGGAGGAGGAGCAGGAGGAGGAGGAGGAGGAGGAGGAGGAGGAGGAGGGTGGTGTGTGCAGAGGAGCAAGAGATGGCTAGTAGAGGTACAGGTAGAGGAGAAGACGAATAAAAAGAAGAGAAAAAGAAGAACAAGCAAGACCAGGAATAACATAAGGAGCGACACCAAACAAGCAAACAAAAAATAAACACGAATACAAAATGGGGAAAAAAGCAAGGCCCCAAAGAAAAGCCGCAAACCGCAAAAACAACAAAGCCAAAAATTAAACAAATAACAAAACAGTAAAACAACCTCCCCCTCCCCCTCCCCCCCCAACACCAAAGCTTCCCCCCCCCCACAAAGCCCGAAGCGAGAAGCCTGGCGTTAACGAGGCCACGGGCCCGACTGCAGCGCCTCCCGCCCCTCCTCCATTAGCATCGGTCTTCGCGGGCGTCAGGTGGCGGGCGCGCGCGGGCGTGCAGGGGAGGGTCGTGACTCCGAGGGCTCTCCTTGGGAGACGATTGCCTTCTGCCGTCCCGCCCCCGCCCCCCACCCCCCTCGGACACCGCTCGTGACAGGAGGGGGAAGAACAGAGGAAAATGGAATAGAAAGAACAGACAGATAGGGGAAGAACAGAATAAAATTGAATAGAGAGAACAGATAGATAGGGAAAGAACAGAGGAAAATGGAATAGAGAGAACAAATAGATTAGGGAAGAACAGAGGAAAATAGAATAGAATAAGAAAGACAGAAGTAATTTGCCTATTTAGACCTTGGAAACGGAGAAGCGAAGCCAAAATGAACGCGATACGACGAGGATTCGGAGCAAACGAAGCCCCGCTCGGAACCGTCTCGTTCGCGGCAATTAATCGGTCTTCATTATCCACGCTAAAAGGACTCTCTCTCTCTCTCTCTCTCTCTCTCTCTCTCTCTCTCTCTCTCTCTCTCTCTCTCTCTCTCTCTCTCTCTCTCTCTCTCTCTCCTCTCTCTCTCTCTCTCTCTCTCTCTCTCTCTCCGGGGGCGCGCTGGCTGTATGCTTACCTGATGCCATATGTTCATCAGTGCCCCGCCGCCGCCCCTCGCCTCACCCTACTTCCTTTCAGCTCTCCTTGCGTCTCTCTCTCTCTCTCTCTCTCTCTCTCTCTCTCTCTCTCTCTCTCTCTCTCTCTCTCTCTCTCTCTCTCTCTCTCTCGCTGTTTTTTTTTTTTTTTTACTTTTGTCTCTTTATTACCTTGTTCTTGTCTTTCAACAAATCATCTCTCAAAATTGATTTTCTTCTCTTTCTTTCTTTCTTTCTTTCAGTCTCTCTTTCCTTTTTTACGCGCTCTTCTATCTCCTCTCTTCTCCCCCTAGCCTCCCCCTTAAACCCCCCATCCTGCGCATCCCCCCCCCCCCGCGCCACACAGCCCCAGGGGATTTTCGGGAATGACGTTATCTCCTTAATTATCATAATCACTATCTGGCAACAGTACTGCGCGGATGAGTCTTCTTTCACTTTCATCTGCTGGCCGCCGGGTGTCCCATTTCATTCATTTATTAAGACTATTTTTCTCTCTCATGAACATCTGTCCTTCCTACCTACTCCCCCCCCCTCCCCCAGGTCCACGGTTTAACACATACGCCGTCCTGAAGCTTCATTCCTTTTTTTTTTTTAACAATTGGCGGTTAGAATAGATAAAAAATAACAATCGAATTTAAAGAAAAAAGAAAGAGAGACAGTGAGAACGAGAAAAAATAAAGCTGCATTGTCTCCCATTTTTTTTTCTTATCCCTGCCTTCTTCTCACGGCTGGTGGCCTATCACATACCCTTCCCAGAGTTATTGTTATTATCATTTTTTATCTATTTATCTTTTTTTATTCCTTTAGTGTCCCCCTTTTGTTTTAGGCGATGTGGTGAGATCGAGACAGACCAACGGTTTCATCGCGTTATTTTTCTCCCCTCCCCCCTCTCCCCCCGCCCTTTTACCATTTTCTTTTTGCTACGTTTTCTTTTTGTTGCGTTTTCTATTTGTTACGCCTTTTTTTCTTTCTTTTTTTGGGTGATGTACTTTTTGCGGCGGAAACCCAGCCCGCCTTCACCTCCCGTCGCCATCGAAGCCGCCGCCGCCATCATCATCATCATCATCGTCATCATAACATCATGCACATCCTGACTGCCTCCCCATACCTCTTTTTCCTCCGCTTAGCATTTCCTGTGATCTTTCCTTTCCTCCCTCTCTCCCTCTTTCTCTTTTTATTTCACAGCTTTCCCTTCACCTTCTCTACCCTTTTCTCTTTTCCTCTGCCAATTATTCGTTCTCTCTCTCTCTCTCTCTCTTTCTCTCTCTCTCTCTCTCTCTCTCTCTCTCTCTCTCTCTCACTTTTTCTTTCTCAACTTTTCCTTAACCTTCTCTACTCTTTTCTCTTTCCCTCTGCCAATTTCTCTCTCTCTCTCTCTCTCTCTCTCTCTCTCTCTCTCTCTCTCTCTCTCTCTCTCTCTCTCTCTCTCTCTCTCTCTCTCTCTCTCTCTCTCTCTCTCTCTCTCTTCTTTCGTTCAGGAAATACTGCATTCGCATGCATCATTCACGCCCGATTACTCCTCGTGAGAGAATTGTCCAACGTAATTTGGTCACGTTCGTAATAAATGTCAGTCTGAAACGTGGTTAAATAAGTGAGTGAGCACCGACACAGAAGCGGGCAGATGGAGAGTGAGATGAATGAAGATAGACAGACAGAGAGGTAGACAGATAGACGGATAAGAAATAAAGTTGGATATATTTGTATGTGTGGAGGAGGGAGGGAGGGGGGGAGGGAGGAGGGAGGGAGGAAGGGAGGGAAGGAGGGAGGGGAGGGGGAGGGGGGGGGGGGGGAGGGAGGAAAGGGAAAGAGAGAGGGAGAGGGAGAGGGAGGGAGAGGGAGAGGAGAGGGAGAGGGAGAGGGAGAGGGGAGAGGGAGAGGGAGAGGGAGAGAGAGAGAGAGAGAGAGGAGAGAGAGAGAGGAGAGAGAGAGGAGAGAGAGAGGAGAGAGAGGGAGAGGGAGAGAGAGAGAGAGAGAGAGAGAGAGAAGAGAGAGAGAGAGAGAGAGAGGAGAGAGGGAGAGAGAGAAGAGAGAACCGGAGATGCATCGAGAGGAGAATCGCCAGACCCGGACGAAAGGCGCGAAAAACGAGAGAAAAATCCCCCCCCCCTCCTCCTCCTAATTGCCGCCGCCCTTCCTCCCGCCCATGTGATCACGACTCATCCAGCATCAGCGTCCGCAACGACACCTTCCGGCTGGACGTCGCCGCCCACGCGGACGGGCGCCTCGCCGAATCACGGATCGTGCGCATCCTCCCGCCCGTCCCTCCGCCGCCCGCCGCCCGTGACGCAACGCCGACACCGTGAGACTCCGCCGCGCTCCCCGGCTTCCCGACCACGCCCAGGTGTTGACACGAGACCAAAAAATAATCATAAAAGCCAAAAAGCGACGCCATCGCCCGCGAACCGGACACGGGGGCGACCGAGCGGTGCGCGAGAACGGCCGCGACCGGACATGCGTTCACTGCGAAGCCGAGTGTGAAAGGCCGGACATTGCGGCGGCGTGGGCGGCGTGGGCGTCACTCGAGCGGCGGCCGAAGCAGCAGCCAGCCGATGGGTGGATATCCGGAACGTTCGGATAAACGAGCTAACAACGAAGATGTGATTACTATTTACTCTAATGAGGGGATTCCAGCTCACGGCTGCTTGTGGCTAGACACATGGGGGCATTAATTATTGAGATTAATAATAATAACACGGCTCGGACTTGATCGTTATACGGATTAATTAATCATTTACATTAATTAGACGTCAAATAATTATAAAGCGGCCTGTATAATTGGCCTTGAGATTAAATAATTATTTCGACCAACGTTAAGGAAATGCGCGCCGGCACGGCCTCGTGGCATGCTCGGCGGACCGGCGAGGGGCAGACACGGAGCATAAATCCGTTTGATTAAAGCAGTGACAGCAAGCACAAAAGGGAAGAAAAGCCCCGGTCCGAACGCTGGCGTCGAGGCGTCAATGGAGACCCTGCTTGAACCTCATCAGCTGTGCTTGAACCGCCTGAGGGAGAGAGGGAGGAGAGAGGAGAGAGAGGAGAGAGGGAGAGAGAGAGAGAGAGAGAGAGAAAGGGGGGGGAGGAGAGGGAGAGAGAGAGAGAGAGACTATATTAGTGATAATTCTCTATTCATTGTTCTTTTCTCGTCTCTTCTCTCTGCTTCTTATCTCCTCACTAGGGGGTCTCCTCCATTTGCCGAGTCATTGTGAGAGAGGAAGAGACTTTTTTTTATTCCTAAAAACAATTCTCTGTCTCTCTCTCCCTCCTCCTCCTCCTTCTCCCTCCCTCCCTCTCCCTCTCCCTCTCTCTCTCATTCGCACGATCTCTGTTTGGCGATGCTTTTGTTCAATTCCCCAAGTCTATAATTGGAGCTTTACCGCATCCGAGGGGAATTTCAGAATAAGAGGCAAAGAAAATGATAAAATTCCGAGATTAGCTCCGCGCACGAAAAACACTTAGACCAAACAGAGTAGAGCGAAATGCCAAAACTCGAACCACCGCTTTCTTATACCAAAAGATACCGCAGCAAGACCGTGTCAACCCTCTGTCTGCAACAAGGTCGGTAGGCTGGGTAAGGCCTGCCAGATAACCGCCTGTATAGACCCTCTTGGGATGACGCGATGTGATCTATGAGACAGCCGGGGCAAAGAGGGCGTTTGATGCCATGTTTTGGTCGGTTGTCTCACAAAAACACCGTCTTTGTCGTGAACGATGGCCTGTTTTTCGCGGGCTTTTCTTCTCCCCATTGGTGGCACAGTTTAAATACTTTGTTTAACTTGTTCTTTATCGCCGGCAGTCTGTATTCGATGTATCTTTTTCTTCGTCTTTCTTGTATCTTTCCCACTCGTGTTTTTCGTCTTCCATCCACCGCCCTCAATCGCCGGATTTCTAGGTTGGATTCTGAATCTACGTTACGGACCGACCAGACATTTTGGCGGGAAAGGGAAGTCGCCATTGAATGACCTACGCGGGACCCATCGCCCAATCCATCACCGATGCCAACGCTAAGAACTGTACCCCCTCCCCCACCGCCCCTCGCCCCCCATGCCCGGGGCCCCAAATGTCTCCCAACACCCCTCCTTCCCCATCATTCAACCGCAGCGGCGCGACTGCCCGTCCAAAGTATGCTTCGCTTGGTGGGTTTCTTCGGGGCTTTGTGGCGGGCCATCGGTTCACTATGCCAAGGCCTTTGTGTTGCATTATGCTGCGTTCTGAGATAATATATAGGGAGAAACCTTCCGAAATCGCCTGTATCGCCTCAACCCAACCGTTAATAAACGCCGGCTGCGTCATCGCGCCTTTCCCAACCTCATTTGTGAACCCCCGAAGCTTGCGCGCGAACCCCCATTCCTAAGCCCCTTGCGGGCTGCATCTTCAGGATCAAGTTCTCGCCCTAATATGGGCATCTCCCAAGGCCTAGCCCCCGCCCGAGGAAACACAAGGAACCGAGCGGAGATTAAATCACCAACTTTGTTTCTTTTTTTCAGCTGGAGAGAGGGGAAGAGGGGAGGGGGAGGAAAGGGGGC
>NW_020869138.1:430401-447901 GCF_003789085.1 Penaeus vannamei
GTGTGTGTTGTGTGTGTGTGTGTGTGTGTGTGTGGTGTGTGTGTGTGTGTGTGTGTGTGTGTGTGTCTTTGTTCGTGGTGTGTGTTTTGAGAGAGAAGAGAGAGAGAGAGAGAGAGAGAGAGAGAGAGAGAGAGAGAGAGAGAGAGAGAGAGAGAGAGAGAGAGAGAGAGAGAAGAGAGAGAGAGATGTGTATGTGATGACGGTTTTCATACTTTTTTACTGTCTGTTTGTCTCTGTCAGTATTGTTTTTGTGGTGAAAGTGACTACCGTTGTGCGTATGTTGGAACCTCGCCTATCTTGCTTTGTCATCGTAAACCCGCCTTCACGTTATACATATATATAAATATACCATTTAATACCAAATAATTCTATCGGCCAAGTCATCAGAAAGATTTCCTGTTATAGCAACGACATCGTTCGATAAACCTAACAGGAAGAGGACTCCCTGTTCGTCCGACCCAATTCCTTTGTTTCTTTTCGCCAGCTCGCCAAACCGTCCATCGTCGTGACGTCACTAACGATGTCCTGCCGAATTTTATTGCTTTTCATAAAAGGCTCAAACACTAACGAATCCCACGTGACAGTTTCCAAGTTCCGGTCATGCCTAATTGTTTGGCGTAATTTCCGAAAGCAATGCAGTCTAGCTTATCGTTCGAATTACTATGCTGAACCCATGCTGCGAAAACGAATACAACAGCATGTACTAAATGCATGCTTTATTTTTACGCACAGCACTTTTAATGATGATATAGCACTGTATTCTCCCATTTGCATTATTCATAAATATTTAATGACATTTATACATGGAAGTTGTTTCCTGTTTCACATAAATATGCAAATGAGCCAGAGCCGGATGAATATCTTAGCCAAGGTTCGTAAACACCATCAGGTCTTTGCTCGGCCTAGCAATGATGACGTCACTTGTTTACTCATAAAGCCTCATTAAATTTGTATTGTGGTGCCAATTATATACGCCCTTGTTTAGCTCCTATGTTAGCATTTACTTCATAATCATGCTGGCATTTCTTTTACCCATGCTAAAGTGTGGCGAAACTACCCGACTACGTAAGTCATATATTATTCATATTTTCAAAGTATCACTTACATTTTTTTTCTTTCTATTTAAAAGGACCGGAACTTGCCCGACAACCCTGCTCTGAAACTTTAATTCAAACTTCGATTACTATATTTAGACAGCGTTACTAAATAATTCTTCAGCCCCTGTTAGAGCGAAGCAGCAGATAGGAAGTATAAAGATAGAAAAATAACAATAATCAAAATAATATATAATAATAAAAATAGGTCAAAGGAACCAGTGAAAAATACTGGGAACCTGAAAGCCTTCAGAATGCCCTTTTAAAAATTCACTCTCTCATTACCTAGCTAATTACAGTACAAACTAGAGAGCAAGTAATCCAACTGCTACACAACTCTTGAAGAAAAATAAAATACTCACAAAAATAAATCTAAAAAGAATATATATATATTTAGATATCTAAAAAAAAATGCATTTCCAAATTACCGAGAAAATAAAGTCTAGGCAAGATGCTACCCCGTTTTCACATCTCGAATTGCTGCTTCGGGCGTGATAGTATGTTATCTCTGCGGTGATAATGGCAGGTTGTCAAGCACCACCCCCACCCCCCTCCTCCCTCCCCTCCTTCTCCAGCCCCGCCCCCCACCAACATCATCCCTTCCCTCATCTCCCCCTTGCCCCCTCCCTCCCCCCTCATCGCACCCCTGAGGCGACATTTGGATTGCAAACTAAGGACTTTTTTTGCCTCCGACAAGAAAACGAGATGAGGAGTTTGTCTTATAATGATGGCGCTAATTCACCCCCTCTTTCCATTGGCGTGAAATGAGTGTGTATATAGGACGAGCATCGCCTTCCTTCTGTATATTTTCCCTCGTCATGCAAGTCGGGAGGCGGGAAGGGGGGGGGGGGGGGAGGCAGTCAAGCAGAAAGCAGATGACGGAGAGGAGGAGAGGCAAGAGGAGAAGAGAATGAAAATATATAAATAGGGAGAGAGGGAAGGAGGGGCGAACGCGGCGACTTCAACGCAACCCTCCGCCGTTCCACGTTCCGCAAACACCATATTTGCCCCAAACGCAAATCCCTCCCTCCCTCCCTCTACCCCCCGCACCCCTCCCCCCCCGCCACCAGGCCCCGAAAAAGGAACCCCGTGAGAAACGAGTCACTGCGCGCTCGTTTCGGCGGCGGAGTGACAGCGGTCGCCGGCGAGCGCTCGGCCATCAGTGACGGACGTGGACGCGCGGATCCCCAGCTCGCGCGGCCGTGAGCGGGGTCGCCGGGAGCGCTCGGACGGCGAAGGGGCGACGGAACGAAATGCCGGTCGATTAGGGCGAACACAGGCCAGCGGGTCGGTAATGTGTATGGATGCGTGTAAGTATATAAATATGTGTGTGAATGTGAGTCTATGTGTGTGTTCTTTCGTGCATGAATGTCTCTGAACATGTATGTTATGAGTGAACAGGAAAAAATGTATGAATGTTGATATGTATGCATGCATACATGTATGTATGTATGTATGTATGTATAATGTATGTATATTATATGTATGTATGCATTTGTATGTATGTATGTATGTATATGTATGTATGTATGTATGTATTATGTATGTAATGTATGTATGTATGATGGTATAATGTATTATGTATGTAATTGAGTACCCATTAATTCATTTATTCACACACACAAATACACACACGCGCACATACATATAACTATTGGAACGAGGTTTGAAGAACATATATATAATCAAATGCGGAACATTCTCTCGCCCGTCACAGGCAGAGGAACCGCGGCGCGGGAGGCGCTGCAGGAGCCCCGTCGCCAAACGCGGCGCCACAAAAAGGAGCGAGAGCGAGCTGACCTCTCGGCGTGGCCCGGCGGAAGGCGGAGGCCCTTCGGATTAGACAAAGGGAACCCATAGGTGGCGCCCTTGGTAAGACACCGAGACAGGCTTTGCTTGTTGCCGGGCCCGCCGTCGGTCCAAAAATACACACGCTCATACGCACAGACATATTCACACACACACGTACACACGAGTCTAATACGCAGAGCCAGACACTGACAGACACAGACGGCCCCACCTTAGCGAAGCAAAAACGAAAAGGGAACGGAATTAAAACCCACACAAAAAATTAGACGCAAAAAAGTACTGCGGAAGAGCAAAAAGACCTGTCACATCCACGCCATGACTCGCCTCGACTGGCACGGCCGCGTAAGCAAACAGACAAACAGACAAAGCGAAAGAGAAACCGACACACAGACGGACAAACAAGCGCAAAAGAGAGCGCAGGCCACGTTATAATTTCCGGGCCAGCGCTCTCCTCTCCACCGTTACTTCTCTCGGCGCACATGTTGCCTCACAGTACATACGCCGCTACGCAAAACGAGGAACTTTCGCCGCCGCTACTCCAGCGTGACGCCCGATGACTGACGGGGCTGACGCAGCGACGCGAACTGGGCGGAGGGGGACGGGGGGGGAGGGGAAGAGGGGAAGGGGGAGAAAGAGAAACAAGGAAGGGAGGGAAGGAGGGAAAAAGGGAGAACGAGTGAGAGAGTGAGAGAGAAAGAGAGAGAGAAGAGAGAGAGAGAGAGAGAGAGAGAGAGAGAGAGAGAGAGAGAGAGAGAGAGAGAGAGAGAGAGAGAGAGAGAGAGAGAGAGAGAGAGAGAGAGAGAGATTGTGTGTAACTGGCAAGTGAAAGAGTGGGAGGCGGGCAGGGCAGGGGAGACGCTGAAGAAAAATACAAGAGTTAAAGATAAAGAATGATAAAGTTAAAGATAAAGAGAGCATAAAAAGTCAAATAGAGAGGGACAAAGAAATCAGACAAAAGGAATGAGGGGGTAAGGGAAAAAAGTGATTACCCTATGACAATGTTCACGATGATGAAGTGAAATTAGACCTAGCATTGGCGTGAAAGACTTGCACGTTTCACTCCCGCGCCGAACACCATCTTCGGGTTTTAATACACTGCATTTCGTAGCACCTTCCCAAGTCACTTCCCTTGTGGCAAATCCCTCGCCATTATAAACATCAACATTATCAAAGCGAATCATCGTCATTTCTGTAGCCAGCCCCCGCCCGCGCCGAAGGACACGGCCAAGCACTGCCATTGGCGCCCGCGATCTACATATCAGCGCCGCTTCCCGCCCGCGCGCCGCCCGGAGAGCACCGGCCTCAGCGGGCCATTTCCGGCCATTATCTGTCATCGCGTAGCCGTCGATTATTATCATTACCATTACCATTACTACTAATGCTACTATAACTATTGCTACTACAAATCATATTAAGAATACTACTTCTGCTAACACCCCCGCGAATTAAAATTGCTGTCGACGCTGGCGTTCCCACCACTGCCACCTCTATTATAACTCTCCTACGACTACTTCCTCTTTCACCTCTACCACTATCACCAGCGCGATCTCTGCTAAACCGGCTACCATTACTATAATCACAACTGCCATAATTATTGGTGCTGCTACCACTCCTATGCCAACAGCCAACGACCACCTCCAGCACTGCTACTATTACTATCACCATCACCGCTTCACCGCCGCGTGCGTCTTTCTCCCTATCCGAGAGAAGGGAGGAGGGGGGGTATGGGGCGGGGGGAGTGGGTTTGTAAGGGGGGGGGGCGTAGCAACATCCGGGGTAACGCCAGCAGCCGGCACGTAAGGCCCAGCGGAAGCACGGCCGGCCCACGCTCGCGACGGGACACGACGCGGCGATCGGGAGGACACCCACCCCGTGCAACCCTCCGGCCGCCCTCAGGGTAGGTTAAAATAGCCTCCCTCATCAAGAAGAAGAGAAAGAAGAAAGAAGAAGAAGAAGAAGAAGAAGAAGAAGAAGAAGAAGAAGAAGAAGAAGAAGAAGAAGAAGAAGAAGAAGGAGAAGAAGAGAAACTGTGATTCCCTGGATTTGTGGATATGGTCTGGATCGTACTGAAGTAACACTGGTTTCTCGCTGTTGCAAATATGAATGCTATGTTTATCATTATGTCTATCGAATGGAAAAGAGTGATGGCATTTGAATACCTAAATATGGCCGAAAAATGTAACCAACACCTACAAAACCATTCCAGTTTTACAGTGACCATGTCTGCCTCCTAAGCCTAAATCTACTAAATTTGAGAAAGCTAATCAGCCTTCAATCCCCCAATAAATAATCAAAAAGACAAAGAAAGAAAAGAAAAAGAAAAAAAGTATATCAAAAGAAGATCAAAATAACGCGACTAATCGAAAACGTCGACCGAAACGACGTTGACCAAATCTTGGGCGCCTTCGCCAAGAGGCAAGATGGCGCCCGTTGCCATGGTCACTTGGCCGGGCGGGGGGAGTGATGCAGACGCTGTCACGTGACCAGGTAATGACGTCATTGGTACCACGTGGTGTAAGCCTACTTCGCCCTTCGATTCGGCCGACCCCTGACATGCACACAATCGCAATGTACTTTTCTTTTCCTATGACTTGCATCTTTCCCATTTTCTTTCTCCCCTTTCCGTCCTCCGTTCTCTGACTGCGTCCCTCCTCCCCGTTCTCCTTTTCTTTTCTTACCATTCCCATTTTCTCTACTCCTTTTTCTATATCCGTTCCATTTTCTTTTATCGTCCTCGCTCTCGCTCTCGCCTCCGCTTTCGTTTTCTGTCTGTCTCTGTCTGTCTGTCTCCTCTCTCTCTCTGTCTCTCTCTCTCTCTCTCTCTCTCTCTCTCTCTCTCTCTCTCTCTCTCTCTCTCTCTCTCTCTCTCTCTCTCTCTCTCTCTCTCTCTCTTCTCTCACTCTAACTCCAGGAAGACGCCGCAAAAACCGTGCCCGCGTATGCAACATTTCCCATCGGTTCCCGCCGCAAACACTCGCTACATTCCGTAATAACAGCAACGTTGACATGCGTATCCTCTACGGCGACGCCAGGACTATCATCAGCCCCATTGCCGGTCATCACCACCGCCATATAACACTGCCTTGGGTGTCATCACACGGCTTCGGTCAGTCATCGCCCGCGGCCATTAGCTTTGCCAAGGGTCGTCGCACACTGGCGCCATTACCATACGTCGTCAGTCCCGTTACGGAGGTCGTCCGGAGCGGCGGTCTCGGCCACAGGGTAGTCGTCGGCGCCCTTGCCCTCATCACCCGAAGCTCACCACTGCAGTCATCACACGTCGGAGAAGAGAGACTCCGACATCGGCCCGTTGAAGGTCCGGCGCGATACACGTTACATACTCGCGTTGAAAGAGAGGGGGGGGGTAGGGGAGAAGGGGGGAAAGGGGGAGGGGGGAAAGAGGGGGAAGGGAGGTGGGGAAAGAGGGGAGGGGAAGGGAAGGGGGAGGAGGGAAGGGAAGGAGGGAGGTAAGGGAAGGGGGAAGGGAGGGAAGGGGAAAGGAAGGAGAGGAAGTAGAAGGGGGGAAGTAGGGGAATGGAGGGAATGGGAAGCAGAGGGGAAGTAGGGGGGAATGGAAGGGAAAAGGAATGGGAGGGGAAGAGATAAGTGGAAAAAGGGGTGGGAAGACGGAAGGGGGGGCAAGCGAAGAGAGAGAGTCGAGCGAAAAGAGGGGAAGGCTAAGGTAAGCTAAAAAGGGAAGGGGAAGGGAGGAGGGGAAATCGGGACGTGAGTGGGTAGGGGATGTCATGCTCGGCCACACATCCGCGCAGTGGGCAGCGATCGCCTGATCGCCCTGCGCAAAAACACATCCCCCCACCCACCCCTACCCCTGATATACCGTTCTGCCAGGTGCTGCGGGAAATCCTTCGTCATAATTTAACTTTTTTTCGATTTTTTTCTTCTACTATTTTTTTCTCGCCCCTCCCCCCCTCTCTCTTTCTCTTTCTCTCTCTCTCTCTCTCTCTTTTCTCTCTCTTTCTCACCAAATAAAGTATATTATATATCTATTTGTTTATTTAGATGTGCATATCTCTCTCTCTCTCCTCCTTCTCCTTCTCTTTCTGTTTCTCCTCCTTCTCTTTCTCTCTATCTCTCTCTATTTACTAGGCCTACTTCCTATCTTAAAAAAAACCATTTCTCTAGCATAAAAAAAAAATGAAAAACTCAAGAAAAGGTAGACAAAGAAGAAATAAGGACAAAACTCAGAAAGCCAAAATCTTTCCGAACTCTCGCACGGGAATCCGGAGTCTGGAGAGGGGGGAGGCAGGAGAGGGGACAGGGGGGGGGGGGGGAGGAACGGGAAATGTCGGGAGGGGGGTGCTGGGAAGGGGGGCTGGGGCGAAGGGGGGCGAGGGTGGGGGTGCTGGGCGAAGGGGGGCGGGGGTTCTGGTAGTTATGTCCCATCTGGTAGTCGTCACAGCGGCGCATCACGGTTTATAAAGCAAATTAGGACCGGTAGAACAATTAAATTTACATGTTGGATTTACATTTTAAAGGAATTCACAGCATTATGCTAACGGCTAACATCCCCATGATATTCTATTCACAGCACATCCATGCATACGAAAGGACATTTGTCACGAAGCAAAATCAAGACATTAAGTAATAGCAACTCGAAACAAAAATAGAAATGAGAGCATAGACATATACAAGCAAAGCGTCGTCCAAAATCGCGTGCACCAGAGCATACGCGGATGTCAGCGTGCATGTCCGTGTCACAGTGCATGTGCGTGTGCGTGTGGCGTTTTGCGTGCGTCCGTCGTTTACAAACGCCCATTAAAGCTTGTGTGACAGCGGTCGCCGGTTCGAATGCAGGAGGAAATGTTCCTGGCGACGCCGTTGTAACGCGAGACCCGCTTCCTCCTTCCTGTGTGCACGGGCGTTCGTCGGGCCAGATGTGGGGGGGGGGGGGAGGAGGAGGAGGCGAGAGGAGGACGACCGACGGAAAAGTAGATTTTTTTTTCTGACAGACCGATAGAGAGCGACGGACGAACGTGTAAGTGAGGAGAGGAGGAGAAGAGAGAAGAGGAGAGGAGTAGAGGAGAAAGGGGGAGAATGGAGAGAGAAGGTGAGGGGGAAAGGAGAGGAGAGAGGGAGAAAGGAGAGAGGAAAGAGGGACAGGAGAAGGGGGAGAGAGGAGAGGAGAGGAGAGGAGAGGAGGAGAAGGAGGAGGGGAGAAGGGGGGAGGGGGAGAGAGGGGGGGAGAGGGGAGGGGAGAAGGGTAGAGGGGAGGGGGAGAAGAGGGGGAGAAGGGGAGGGGAGAAGGAGAAAGGGGAGGGAAACAAGGGGAGAGGAGAAGGGAGTGGAGGGGAAAGGAGATGAAGGGAGGAGAGGGACGGGAAAGAGAACAGAGGAGAGGGGGAGGGAGGGAGAAGAGGAAAGGAGGAAAGAAAAGAGACACACGAAGAGAAAAGAGGAAGAGAGAAGTGGAACAAATGAAAAGAGAGAGAGAGGGGGGAAGCGAAAAAAAAGTCGAAGAAAAAATATTAGAAAAAAAGAGGGAAAAATAGCAATGACGACGGATTCCCGTAACACTTGGGAGGAGAGAGAGAGAGAGGAGAGATGAGAGAGAGCGAGAGAGAGAGAGAGAGAGAGAGAGAGAGAGAGAGAGACGAGAGAAGAGAGAGAGAGAGAGAGAGGAGAGAGAAGAGAGAGAGAGAAGAGAGAGCAGAGGAAGAGAGAGAGAGAAAGAGAGAGAGAGAGAGAGAGTAGAGGAGAGAGAGAGAGAGAGAGAGAGAGAAGAGAGAGAGAGAGAGAGAAAGGAGAGAGAGAGAGAGAGAGCAGAGAGAGAGAGAAGAGAGAGAGAGAGAGAGAGAGAGAGAGAGAGAGAGAGAGAGAGAGAGAAGAGAAGGGAGGAGAGAGGAGAAAAAAGAGAGAGAAAAAAGAGAGAGAGAGAAAAGAGAGAGAGAGAGAGAGAAGAGAAGAATGAGAGAGAAGAGAGAAGTGAGAAGAGAGAGAGAGAAAGAAGAGAGAGAGAGAGAGAGAGGAGACAGAGAGAGAGAGAGAGAGAGAGAGGAGAGAGAGAGAGAGAGAGAGAGAGAGAGAGAGAGAGAGAGAGAGAGAGAGAGAGAGAGAGAGAGAGAGAGAAGAAGAGAGAGAGAGAGAGAGTGAGAGAGAGAGAGAGAGAGAGAGAGAGAGAGAGAGAGAGAGAGAGAGAGAGAGAGAGAGAAGAGAGAGAGAGAGAGAGAGAGAGAGAGAGAGAGAGAGAGAGAGAGAGAGAGAGAGAGAGAGAGAGAGAGAGAGAGAGAAAGAGAGAGGAAGCAAATAAGTTAAAATAGACGAAAGACCTGAAGAAAACCAGGGAAGACGAAGAGGGCAAAGAAGTAGATAAATAACAAAGAGGTAAAGGAAAGACAAGAGCAAAGATAAATGAGGTAAAGAATTAGCTTAATCATGGCACTCGTCGCGTACCGAATGGCTTTCTCTCTCTCTCTCTCTCTCTCTCTCTCTCTCTCTCTCTCTCTCTCTCTCTCTCTCTCTCTCTCTCTCTCTCTCTCTCTCTCTCTCTCTCTCTAAGAAAGTAATATACAAAACTATTCCTCTCCTCCCCCTTCTTTCATCCGCGCATTCTCCCCTCTGCCCCCCCCCCCGACAGAACGACCACGCCCGCACGACCCGAATCACCATTATGCATAAATCCGTGGGCGCCCCCCCCCTCCCCGCCGCCCAGAGGCCACAGGACCCCCGCAACCCGACCCGGAATGTGAAATCCTCCGGGGCTGAACTCCGCTGATCGTGGCGCGGGGACCTCGAGGAACCTTCGGCTCGATCGGTCAGCAAGGCTAGAGTCTATGTGCGAAAAATAGATTGCGTGGGCATGTGTATGTATGTGTGTTGTCATGTTTGTATGTATATGTGTATGTGTAAGTATGTTGATATGTATGCATATATGCATGTATGTATGTATGTATGTATGTATGTATGTATGTATGTATGTATGTATGTATGTATGTATGTATGTATGTATGTATGTATGTATGTATGCATGTATGCATGTATGCTTGTATGTATATGCGAATGTGCATACATGTATGCATGTATGTATGTGCATGTGTGTATTTAAGGTTGGCCTTAGTTATTTGTATGTATATGTAAGTATATGTGTGCATTTATGTTTGTGTGTGCGTGCTTGCGTGTGTTCATGGCGGCGCGCGCGCGCGTTCGTGGGCTCGCGTGAGAGCGATGCTTCCCTGTTCTGGCAAGAGCGCGAATGGGAGCGCGTGTCCGCGTGCTTGTGCATGAGCGCGCGCATGCCTGTGGGCCCATGCATATGCATGTGCAGCAGCCTAAGCATGTGCGTGCGCGCAGACTCAAAAGGGTGCGTATGCGCATCCGCCGTGAGCAGGCGCGAAAGTAGGCCCGTATAAAAAGAAAATGCGAACCAGCAGAGCGCCAAAGCACGCAAGCAGCCTAGACATGCCGCTGGATGCCTCGGGGGCGGATTCGAGGGGAGAGGGGGGGGGGAGACGAGAAAGAAGGAGGCGAGGGTGGTGGCGGGAGAGAGGCGGCGAGGGGAGGAGAGAGAGGGCGACAGACAGACGGCGAGAGAGAGAGAGAGAGAGAGAGAGAGAGAGAGGAAGGGGATGCTGCTAAGAGTTCGCGGGTACGGTTAAAGGTACTCTATCGACTCCTCCGCGAGGGGAGGGAGCAGAGGGGAGCGAGGAGATGAGGATCTTGCGAGGGTGGTTGTTGTGAATGGTTCCAGTCGAGGGTTAAAGGGAGGGAAAACTCAGGTGCGAGGGGAGGGGCGAGGGAGAGAGGGGTCGCGAGCAAGACGTCCCCCCCGCCGACCAAAGACGGGGGGAAACTCGCACCAGAAACACGCCTTCTTCTCCGATTTTTTTTTTCTTTAACACTTTCGGACATTCTTTCACCGAGTGTCCGTATTCATGCATTAACCGTGAGCCACAAGACACCGCGTTGTCCGATTCCTCACAAAAAGGACCTCATAAGATCCCTCCTTCTACGGGCGCCCTACATCTGAAAGCACGTGTTGCAGGGCTGCCAACCTCGGCGGGTGACTTTTCCCTGAATCAGAGGGACTGGCGGGACGTTGCAAGGAGGAAAAGGGCGACTGGTGTTCATGCTGGTGTTGGTGTTGGTGTTGATGATGGTGTTGGTGTTGATGTGGTGTTGGTGTTGGTGTTGGTGTTGATGTTGATGTTGAATGATGGTGTTGGTGTTTGATGTTTGGTTGTTGATTGATGTTGGTGGTTGATGATGTGATTTTGGTGTTGGTATTGATGTGATTTTGTGTTGGTTTGATGTTGGTTTTGGTGTTGATGTCGATGACGATCATGCTAATGATGACGACTTTGATGATTGCGAAAAGTTCAAAGTAGAAAAACATGGGAGAAAAGCATATTCCTGGTAAAGGCACAGACGGAAGAGTGAAATGGAACAGAGGAAAAATGGCTAAGGAAGGGGGAGAGGAGGAGGTCAGAGAAATGAACGAGTTGGATCATGACAGAAATGTTGTGTGAAAGTGGTGGATAAGGAGAAAGAGAAACGCAGAAGAGAAGGAGGGGAGGGAACAAAAACAGATAAACCACACGAAGCAGGAGACAATGGAACTATATGATGATGGGAGGAATCTACGTGAGAAGAAATGTGATGGCAAAATGTTAATAAAATTTCTGCATCTAAAGTACGACAAGCTAACAAGGCAACACTTCTGATTGCATGCGTATAGAGTATACTACACTTGGAATGCATTGATATAAGCACTGATACATCACGAGAGAGAGAGAGAGAGAGAGAGAGAGAGAGAGAGAGAGAGAGAGAGAGAGAGAGAGAGAGAGAGAGAGAGAGAGAGAGAGAGAGAGAGACGTAAACAAGCAGACCATACACACTCCCCGACGACTCCCCGAGAAGTTTTGACCCGTTAGCGAAGTTTCCTGTCGCCGGAAAAGTCACTAACTTACCAATTCCGACAAGTTCATGATAACGCCAGCTCCTCCCGCCACCATCCCGCCCATTGGCTCTTCCTCGCGAAAGGTCAATTCGGGAAACGACGACTAAACGCTCGGTAAAGAAAGGAAAAAACGCGCATTTACACAAGATTGCCAGACCGGGCGCAGGATTTTTCGAACTCGCTGCTAATAAGACCCCCGTCGACACCCGCCCTCGCACCGCCTAGGAAAATGACGCACATTTTTTTTTCTTCCTCTATTCGACTGACACGACTTTTCTCTCCCGGTTTCTTCCCTTGACACTGACGGTGAATCGCGGTTTCTTCTGACACACGACTTTTTCCTCCCGGTTTCTGCCTCTGACACACGACTTTCCTCTCCCAGTTTCTTCCTGACACTGACTTTTTGATTACAGGTGAGATTCCGACGGATCTTCGGCACTCGCGGCGGTAAAGGTTTCTCGGTGACATTTGTCTTGCATTTTGAAACTTTGATTCTTTTCGTCTTGGGACTTACAAGGACGTCGTACCTGTGCCGACTGTAGGAGAGGGTCGTGCCTGAAGGGTCCGAATAGGTAGTCGTACGTAGCTTAACGTGGCACTGTATTTTCTGTTTCTTTCACTGCACACACGAAAACAAAACTCCGACACGACCCCCTTTGATGTTTCGCTCGACACCCTTCGACTAAGCCCTGTTTCTTCACTCACTCACTCATTCACTTATTCACTCGCTCACTCACTGACTTTCGACCGCGTTAGGACGTCCGTGTACCGTGTTTGTGCGTGTGCGCGAATGTGTGTTCCTGTTGTTTTATGTATCTGTATATTGCAGAGGGGCGTTATATATCGCTCCGAAGGCTTTGAGAGATAACATCAATATTGACTCAGCGATATGACGGGTGATCTGGTCGATTTTACGAGACGTGACTAATGGCGAACTAAACGGCGCCCTTGTTCTCGAAGGCGGCCGTCGAAAAGGCGAGCGGCCTTTTTTTTAAGCGGCACTCATGTCGAACACTGGTGGCCACACAATGGGCGGAGTGTGTGCGCTGGCAGAGGTCGCGGGCTGTTGACGTTGACGGCGGCGAGTTCGGCTTCTGAGGACTTGGACGCGAGTGACGTCCAGTGACAGGAGGAGGACTTCGAACAGTGACGGCGAACTTGCGGCGATTTGGATATAAAGAGGAAATTAGACACGTGGAAACCGGAATGCACACTTCGGAGGAAAATTACTTTGTAAGAACTTCCGAATAAGTTTCTGTTTCTGCGTTCAAGTTTCTCTTTTCTTTGCTCGCGTGTCCGAAAACGACAAGTTGAACAAGCACACTGTCACTCGAAAAATCGCAAAGTCTCAAAGTCGCTCACCGATGAACCTCGACGTCACTCAGGCAAGTCGCACGAGGAACTTCCCGTTTCCACGCGCCTTCGTCGCTCGATCTCCTGTTTTAAGCCGTCGTCGAGACTTAGGCCTAGAGTGGAGGCGACGGCGCTTACTTTGGAGGCTCGGAAGGGAAAACTATTTTTCGACTAAGTTTCCTTCCATGTTTCTCTTTCTCTCTCTCTCTCTTCTCTCTCTCTCTCTCTCTCTCTCTCTCTCTCTCTCTCTCTCTCTCTCTCTCTCTCTCTCTCTCTCTCTCTGTATGATGTATGTCCATGTATGCGAGTGCGTCTATGTTTCCATTCACGAACACAAGTCGCTTATCCGTGTCGAAAAAATGAAAAAGAACCAAGTCCACAAGTCACAAGTTGAACAAAAATCACTAGTTGCACAATCAAGCCAAGTGCGAAAAACTAAGTTCTTCTTTACCTGAATTCCGTTAAAACTTTTCCAAAAGTAGCACTAGAGTTGTTTTTCCCCAGCTTGCAGGAAAAAATGCAACACACGTCGTGTTACTCCCGTGAGCTACATCCTTCGCACCGAATTCCGAAGAGGAAGCACACTAGAACATCCTGGTCGGGCCGAAGTGGTGGCGACCAGCGAGCAACAAGCACAAGTGTGAGACTGAGGCAGCGGGGACGGTGTGCTGGTGTAGGCCCAGACTCCAGCCACGCGCTCGGCGACGGCGGCGGTGTTGTATGGTAAACATCCCCCCGCTTTTCCCTCCCCCATCACCTTTCCCGATTAATTACTCTAACAAACCACCACTCTCCCCCATCGCCTACCGCCCGCCCCCCTCCCCTGTGACACTACCTCCTACGCCCAGCCGCAGCTCCGCCCACGGCCTCGTTCGGAACGCCCACCACCGCCCACATCGGCCACCGTCGCGCGCACGGCCAACCCGCGGCGGGGAGCGACGCGCACTAAATCTTAACGAATATTCCCCTCCCCCAACGAAATTCGTGAATGCGCCGCTACGAGCCTCTAGTTCCAGGCCTTGTGCATGGATTCTCATACGCGATTTGCATTCGGCTGCGGCCTTTAAAGGGGTAATTATCAAAACACGCTGACCCCCGACCCGTCTTCGCCTGCCTCTCGCGGTGCTTGCTTGCTTGCTCGCTCGCCTCACTCCCTACCCTCCCTCGCTCCTTCCGTATCTCCGTTTCTCTCCCTCCCTTTTCCCTTTCTCCGGCTCACATAGACACACGCACATACTCTCTACTACACCTCTCAGGCGCGTGTATGTGTGAACGTGTCGACGGATCAACTTTAAAAGCGTGCGTGGCGGCTGGAGTATGCATGTGACTAGTAGTGAATACCGCTCGAAAAAAAACGTATCTACCACATCTACCACTTCCACCTACTTACTTAACCACTCCGATCGGCACCACTTACGATCTCCGGAGCTCGGCGCGACGGAACACCGCGGCCTCGCGATCGCCGCCGAAGTTCCGAACTTTCCGCCCCGAAAATGGGAAATAACGACAAGAACACGCTCGCGCCATCGCACAGGCTCGGCTCGCGCTCTCGCCGCCAGCGCCGAGCGCGACCGATAGAGAGTTAGAAAAAGGGGAAAAATACAAATGCCGGAATAAGAGACATGCCGATAGAGGCGGACGGATGAATGAAAAGACGGGCAGATAGACAGAAATGTGAAGACTGAGAAAGGGTGATATGCACAGACACAGATAGACGAGATTGAAATAGAGAGACAGCTATGGAGAATGGGAATGGGAATATGAATATGAGAGAGAGAGAGAGAGAGAGAGAGAGAGAGAGAGAGAGAGAGAGAGAGAGAGAGAGAGAGAGAGAGAGAGAGAGAGAGAGAGAGAGAGAGAGAGAGAGAGAGAGAGAGAGAGAAAGGTACTAGAGTAACCGTAATTGGGTCCCGCTTTACTGCCGTCTTGCGTGTGTGACAGCCAGCACTTTATTAGTCAGATTAGACGAAGACATTAAGCGTTCGAAGGCGCATCCACGCGTCCGCACTCGCTCCTCTGGTCGGCACAAGTTGGAATGAGCTCGCGGTCGTGGAGTCCTTAGCGCTCTCTAATTGCGTGCAAAATAAGCGCCACTTTTAAATTTCGTGTGGAAAAAAAGACAATCTTTGATCAAATTAGCGTTTATTTTATCAATGTATGGACTAGGCGTAAACACGAGACTTTGGTTCAAAATTTTAAAATAAGCCATTCACTGTTTCTAATCATGCTAACATCGCCGCACGAATACTCCCTCCGCCGCGGCAAAAAAAAAAAAAAAAAAATGCAAAGTTGAAAAAAATGCAAACTTTGAAAACTTGCATCAACGGCCGACGAACACTCAAACGGAAGTAGTTTAACGCAATGCAAATAATCTTGGGCCGAAAAATTCAACACAAGAGCACACTCAAAACTACGTAATCGCTTGTTTATTTGACTAACTGCACCAACACATGCGCCAGCCAACCTCCCTCCTCGCCCAAACTCGCTCTCACACAACATCACTCGCTCGCACTCGCAAAGTCTTCGGATGAGGAGGAAATACAACTGTCGATTCGTGCCGGAGTGCGCTCGGGAGTGCTTCTTGGAACACTTTTCAGTCATGAAAAGCGCGATCGCTGAGGCGGACTTTGGGGCGAAGTTCCGACACTCGGCAAAAGTTTTCTCGACAAAGTTGCACTTATTCGAACCGCATCGCATCGATTCGGGTTTTGATGCACAGTAAACCAAGCGCTTTGTTTTTATTTTCCTCCTAAAATCAATTTCAAAACTTGTGCAAAACTTTTGAACTTAGTGCATCAAATCAGTTTTACGGACTTAGTCGCAGAACGCAAGTTTCCGAAGTCGGCAAACACTGCAATGCACCAATAACTCCGACATTAAACTGTTGCGTCGAATAACATTTAAGGCACATTTCCAACAAAATTAGAAGCATTTTACTATTCATTTGCAATCTTACCTTGTGCTTGGAGTGGCAGTCTCCTAAATGTAGATATTCCATATATGTCCAGTACCTGATAAAACAAACGAAAACGCACTGCGCACAACCTTGATAACAAGTGGCAAACTCACAAACAACCACAAGGGATTGATAAGGGTGCAAAACAGACAATCCAAAACTAGTACACAAACAAATCAAACTGGCGAGTGGTGAGTCAGTGAGCGCGCGAGCCGGGGACGTGCTCGCCCCCCTCCGCACCGAACGCGTGTTGGGTTCGTACTGCCCGCCCCTGGCCTTGCTGCCTCACACTCCGCCCAAACTCTCCTACGTGCATACACGCGCATTCGTGCATTCTCCCATTTTTTGTCATATTTCTTTTTGCATTTCGCCTAGCTCGGCGAGGATTTCACATCGGTTCATGCTTTCCCTCATGATATGACGTGGAAAAATAGAAATCGTTGCCATTTTAGCGCTTTGCATAATACAAACAATCGTCGTACATGCGGCAGCGCTGCGGCGATAGAGTCACGGTGCCTTCCAATTGCGGCCAGATGACCTGGGCTGACCAAGCCGACTCCAGCTGCCAAAATTAGGAGCATCGCCAGACCTAAGAAGTCCAGCCCGCCTAAAATCCGCGGAAGAGCGCAGCCTGACATCGTGCGGTTTTATCCCGAGCACACAAACCTGCGAGCGAATGCATATCCCTCGTGGGAGGAATTCCGCCGGCCGAAAGTGCTTGTCGGTGCATGCGGCCGCCAGCCAGAGCGCATTCTTTCCGCCACATAGTAAGCGGGCGGCTGTATAAACATGCACGCCAAGATTGCTTTTGCCTCGCATGATTTTCCATTCCTCCCTGCCTCCATGTGATCTATTCTTAGCCCGAAGCGGGACATGAGTGACCAGCGGTGTGGTCGGGAAGCGAGGCCTGCCAGCGCGACCATGTGCCTCAGGAGCGGAGGTGGCGAGCGACCACACGTCTCCCCGCCGCTCCCCCGCTATCGCCGGCCACATCGGGACGATCGTAAATGCATCTAGGCCTGTCGCAGCGCCTCCTTATCGCGGAGGAGTCACCGTCCCGAGCGGATGGCGAGAGCAGCATTCATAACATTGTATGGTGAAATGGTCGCATTGTTCTCCTCCTGGTTTCCCTCCCCCCTCCGCCTCCCCCGAGACTTCGCGCGAGTCCGCGTGCTGAGAGAAGTGAGGAAACCAAAGGAATTATGTTGCCAGTTCGCATGTATTTGGCGCTCGCAGGCTCCTTATCATGTGTTTCTCGTGATTTTTTTGGTTATTTGTGGTTCTCAGCGACTCTTTTTATTGGTTCGTCATTTGCATGCGAAAGGAATCCGCATATTTGACGGCGATGTTATGATAGCGTTTAGAATTCGCACG
>NW_020869139.1:0-10000 GCF_003789085.1 Penaeus vannamei
GTAGCGTAAATCGGCGAAGCTCCAGGTGCGTATTTTGTAGGTGTTCTGTAGCGTAAATCGGGCCCTGAAAGGTGTTCCCAGATTATCCTGTGAAAATACGTGCATCGCTTTTGCTCACAGATTTGTAATACTTGAACACATTACGCCATTGTGAGTTGAGTGAAAAACACGTCTCTGAGTGTGTAAGTACATGTTAATATTCCTTTACTTGTCAGTCACGCACATTCAATATTCTGCATCCTGTTCTCATGAATTTCGAAATGTGTACAACGTTAATTCAAAAATGACATGTGAGACATGTAATGCCCCATGTGACCTGACTGGCGTATTATTAGAGTATAAGCCTAGCTGTTCGGTCTGCCTCGTGGATCATATTTCGGTGTGTGTGTGTGTGTGTGTGTGTGTGTGTGTGTGTGTGTGTGTGTGTGTGTGTGTGTGTGTGAGAGAGAGAGAAGAGAGAGAGAGAGAGAGAGAGAGAGAGAGAGAGAGAGAGAGAGAGAGAGAGAGAGAGAGAGAGAGAGTGAGTGAGTGAGTGAGTGTATGAGTGTGTGAGTGAGTGAGTGTATGAGTGTGTGTGAGTGAGTGAGTGTATGAGTGTGTGTGTCTGTGTTAGCATGTGCTTGTCTGTTTTATGTGTATTTGTGCATGTACGTATCGATTTATATTTGTGTAACGAAAATGCGAATCAACATTTCCGCGCCTAATGTTCACGTGTCCTCCCGATGTGCACATGGCGGAAAGCACACACACGCCTGTGAAACAACGGTTACATTAACCACGATCCCCGTTACGTGCACAGGATACTGCGTCCGCATGCAGCTATCAGTTTGCAAAATGTGTTTTATTTCTTTCTCCGTATTCATAGACGAGCAAAAGTATCTTGACCGAGATGGCGAGACTCCAGGGGCGCCCGAGACACTCCTCGCCACAGGATCTCACTCAGGACGTCTTTTAATCCTTGATTGACGTCGCTCGTCCGTTTCCGTGCATGGCGATTTCGTTTGAGATTAAACTTCGAATCCCTTTAATGAGCCTCGCCTAACGTTTGGTTCTTTGGTTTGTTTTTGTCGAAATAGCGTATTCATGATTTTTCTAGATTATCTAATTTTGTTGGAAACCCGTTATAACATTTTTCGTTTATTAGAATTTATGTACTAGACGTTTTGCAAAACATTGTCCATGTTCAAAATGAACAGCAACTTCCATGCGTGTATTTTACAGTCAATAAATTGAGATATAAAGTAACTCGAATTTTATCTGGGCTGGCAACACCCTCCCCGCCCCCTTTGAGAGAACCTAAAAGCAAATACAGTCATAAAATCTTTTAAATGTAACATTAAGATTGAGTCCACTGAAATGTAACCGCAAGAATGTAACATCTGGAGCAACAAAGTTTAGCTTCAGGATTACAGCGAGGATAGAGTTACCCCGAAGAGCGAACCCTCGGATGTACGACCTCTTAAAGAGTCATTAAAAGCGTAAATGATTTCGGTTAATGAGTGTTGCTAATACAGCGTGAAAGTCGCGTTTTCGAATTACCGTTACGCCATGAATTAATGAGGCTTAATAAAAAACAACTTTGTAATAACTTTGTCTGGCTGGGTAGCTTGGCTGTTTATATTTTTCTATCATTAAGTCGCCATATGTATCTTCATAGATTGATGTAGGCCTATACACAGACACGCGCGCGCGCGCACACACACACACACACACACACACAACACACACACACACACACACACACACACACACCACACACACACACATATATATATATATATATATATATATATATATATATATATATATATATATTTAAAGGTCCGCTCGCATCCAAATAAGGAAGTGACAGAATTCGACTTTCATATTATTTCGTATTATTCCGTCACATACAGAAGCTGTATCTGCATCTGTTTGTCTCTTATATTTGTCTATATATTAAAGGCATCCAGATATTTATCGCAAAACCAGTTCCCTATTGCAATACTTTTATCATCTCATACCCAATTCAAGGCGGAATTTAGTGCCTGCATTATGTTTTGCATTTTCGAACGATTTTGTGATGGGTATATAATTCTTGGTTTGTCATTAAGGGGCGAGGAGGCTGGCGAGCGATGCCTCTTGGCCTCTTAGCATTGTCTTGAGCCGCAATTTTGTGGCCATTATTGGTGCATTATTTTTATTGGCATTAAGCGTACGTGGCGAGGGAGGGCTGGCCGTGTTGTGCAATTTGTATGTCTGTTTTTAGTTTGTATATATATATATATATATATATATATATATATATATATATAGTTTGTTTAGTTGTTTGTGTTTATATATGTGTGTGTGAGCGCATGTGTATACGTGCGTATGCGTGTAGCCAGAATGTTAGAAGGCAATCAGTCAACATGACAGATGAGGAAAGTGGAAGATGGTAATGAGTTAAGGTCAGGCCGCCTACCCCTCATACCTCATACCTCACCCGTGTCTTTTCCCGCGTTTCCGCCACATTCCGTTTCCTGACTGCCTTCCTACGCACGCTTTATCAGCTGACCTTTTTCTGTCATCGGCACTCCGGTCTTCCTGTGGCACTCCCGTTGGGCGGAGGGAAGCTTGGGCCTCTCCCTGGCTGCGGCGTCTGCGGGAATATGGGCGGCTTCTCCACCCACGACGCGCCGGTTTATCGGAGGGGGTTTTGCGAGTCCTGGGTGTGATGGTTTTGGAGCTTCACAAATCCGTCGCTTCCATCTCTCTCTCTCTCTCTCTCTCTCTCTCTCTCTCTCTCTCTCTCTCTCTCTCTCTCTCTCTCTCTCTCTCTCTCTCTCTCTCTCTCTCGCTTCTTCCCCATCTCTCTCTCCCGCTCTCCTTCCTTTCCTTCTTCCCTCTACCCCTCCCCCCGACCTTTCCCTCTCTCCCTCTCCCTCCCTCACTCACTCCCTCTCTCCCTCCCTCCCCTCTCTCTCTCCTTCCCCTCCCCTCTCCCTCCCTCACTCCACTCTCCCCTTCCCTCCCTCCCTCTCTCTCTCTCTCTCTCCTTCCTTCCCTCTCTCCTCCCCCCCTCTCCTTCTCTGGCGACGTCCTTGTGTGTCAATTTCACCCCCGACTATACAATGATCGAACTGACGGGCACATGGCGTAACGATCGCCATTGTACCTCATCCCAGCCTCATTACCTCTCATTTCCTTCTCGAGTTGTCGCTAAGCTAGTCACCTCCTGTCATTAGCACACCTCCAGCCCTCAACACCCTAGTGCTTATGCTTCCATCACTAAGGCCTCCATCATTCATATGTCCAGTACTCACGCTTTTGACACTAGTACCTCCGTCATTCGCATCTCCAGCAATGATGCCGCCAACACTCACACCTGCACCTCCAACGTTCACCCTCACAACACTTACACTCCCAACACCCACATATCCAACACTCGCGCTCCCAACACCTACACCACCACACCTCCAACACTCGCTCCCCCCAACACCCACACCTCTACACCTCCAACACTAACGCCCCCAACACCCACAACTTCAACACCAACGCCGCATCTCCAACACTCACACCTCCAGCACTCACGCCCCCAACACCCACACCTCCAACACCAACAGGGCATCTCCAACACTCACATCTCCAGCACTCACGCCCCCAACACCCACACATCCAACACCAACACGGCATCTCCAACACTCACATCTCCAGCACTCACGCCCCCAACACCCACACATCCAACACCAACACGGCATCTCCAACACTCACACTTGCCTGAACCCCTGCGACCCCACGGGAGACTAGAGTGCGATGAGTCGAGAGGTCTTCGAGACGGAGGTTGAAGGTGGCTGGACAGTGGTTTCCTCTTATCGTCATTTTCATTATTTTCTTTCTCTTTTTTGTCGTTTGTTGGCCTTATATCCATTCGTTTTTTTCTTACGAACCTATAGAAAAAAGAGACATTTTTTTATAAGCATTCAGTAGGCCTGTGGTAGCGAGTCGGTGATTTTTAAAATATCTTTTCTTTCCTACGAACTTATAGAAAATGTTACCACCTTCATGAACATTCAAATACGCCTGTGGTAGCGAGTCGGTGAAATTTTAAATAAAAATGCTTTTTTCTTTCCTATGATCCTATAGGGAAAAGAATCCCTTTCATAAACATTCGCATAGGTCTGTGATAGCGAGTCGGTGAAATTTTGAATAAAAAATGCCTTTTTCTTCCCTAAGAACCTATTGTAAAAAATAACCCCTCTTATAAGCATTCAAACATAGGCCTATGGCATCGCGTCGGTGAAATTCAAAATGAAAATGGCAAGGGAGTGACGGATCGGCTCCTCAGACGTCCTCCGACTCACATGCACAATCTTTCTCCTTGGCTTCTCGACCATTTACATGCAATAAAGTCTTGATTAGTTTCTTAAGTGTCGGCGTTCGTGGCGCGGATTCAGCTTGCAGAGTTTACGGTTTTAGTTATTGCTGTCTTGAAGATGAGGGAGGGAGGGAGGGAGGGGGAGAAAGGAAGGGGTAAGGAGAGAGGGAGCAAGAGAAGGTAGGAGGGACTGATGGTGGAGGAGGAGAGAGAGAGAGGGGGGGCAGAGAAGGACAAGAGAGAGAGAGAGAGAGAGAGAGAGAGAGAGAGAGAGAGAGAGAGAGAGAGAGAGAGAGAGAGAGAGAGAGAGAGAGAGAGAGAGAGAGAGAGAGAGAGAAAGAGAGCGAGAGAGAAAGAGCGAGAGAGAGAGAGAGAGAGAGAGAGAGAGAGAGAGGAAAAAAAGTTTATGGGCACCCTTAAGGCGACACGCGAGGTTGCTCGTTGAGTTCGTTGCCAAGGTAGTGCCTCGTGCTTGGAAATGCAAGATGTTTGTTGCTGTGACTCTCCTGCTTTGGTGTTTGTTTACTTTCCATACCATTTCCGTAACTGTTATTGTTTATGTGTTTTCTCTATTTTATCGTATATTTTTCTTTATTCTATGTATGTCTTTAGTTTCTGCTTCTTCTCTACCTGTTATTTTGAAGAAAAAAATGTGTCTAATGACTTTTTTTATTAGCACATGCACGCATGCATCAGCATAAATACACTCACCTACGACACACAGGTGGCTGAAACCCCCTCCCCCCTCTAGCAAAACCTAATGCTCACCCTCCCGCATTTCCCCCTTTCCCCTGTCCTCATGTCCTTCTAACTTGCTCCCCTCTCCCTCTCCCCTCTCCTCTCTCCTCCTCTCTCCCTCTCCTGTCCTGCGCCCCCTCACCCCTCTCCAGCGGTCCTGATTCCCCTCTCCTGCCCTGCTCCCCCCTTTCACCTTTTCCTCTTCCCCTCTCCTCTCCCCTCCTGCCCTGCTCCGCATATTTAGAGGCACTATTTATTAATACATTTTTATCTCCGTCGGCAGTGTGTAAACGATTCTCTTACGGCTGATTGGGGCTGGCGATACGGCGAGGGGGGATGGGGGGAGAGGGAGGAGAAGGAGGGGGAGAGGGAGGAGGAAGGAGGGGGAGAGGGAGGCAGAAGGAGGGGGAAGGAGGAGAAGGAGGGGAAGGGGGAGAGGGAGGAGGGGGAAGGGGAGAGGTAGGAGGGGAAGGGGAGAGGGAGGAGGGAAGGGGGAAGGGGGAAGGAAGGAGGAGGGGCGAAAGGGGGTAGGGGTCGCCTTGGAGGTCGCTCGGCTTCTTTACGACGATTTGTAATAGACGTAAAACATGGAAGTCGTCGGGGGCGTGGGTGCGGAGGAGGAGGAGACCAGGGTTGGGGAAGAGGCGCTGGTAGTCCTTAGAGCCAGGTTGCCGAAGGTCCAGAGTCGTGTGGCAGGTCCAGGGTGGTTGTGGGTATCCATGCTTAAGGGTAAAGAATAGGGAGAGGAGTTTATTTATTTTTTTTTTTGTGGGGGGGGGGTCGAGGTCACCCATTGGGAAGAACGGGGAGGACTGGTGTGGAACGAGCGCACGCAAGCACACGCGGTCTTTGGAAAGATATACACATGCTGATGCAGACTCGGGGGTACGCATACAGACACACATACTAATCTCGTATATACATAGGCCTATAGAGATTTCACACAAGCGCTCATTTTACTCTTACATAGGCCTATATTAACTTCGCGCGCGCGCGCACACACACACACACACACACACACACACACACACACACATACATACATACATACATACATACATACATACATACATACATACACACACACACACACACACACACACACACACATACACATACACATACACACACATACACATACACATACACATACACATACACATACACGCACGCACGCACACACACACAAACACACACAAACACACACGCGCAATTCCCTCTCTAGTGTTCGTTGACCTTGTTGCAGGTAAAGAGTGGAGGGAATTTCGGCGACAAAGTATATTGCAATTTACGACCTCCCTTCCCCCCCCCAAGCTTTTCTTTTATCATCTAAAGCGAAAGAAAAGGGGGCGGGAAGGAAGGAGGGGGAGAGGGAAGGAGGGAGGGACAGAAGGGGAGATAAGGGAGAAAGCAGGAGATAAGGAGAGAGGGGGCGATAGAGAGAGTGAAGGAAATCGGGAGAGAGGAGGTAGAGAGAGAGAAGTAGATAGGGAGAAAGAAGGAGAAGGGAATGAGATAGAAAAAAGAGAGGGATATGGAAATAGGGAGAGGAGAGGGGGGATGGAGAGGGAGGGAGAGAGATGGGGAAGAGAGGGGGATGGAAAAGGAGGGAGAGAGAAGATGGGGAAGAGAGGGTGAGGGAGGATATAAGAAAAGAGGGGAGGTAGTAAGAAAGAAAGGAAGAAGCTCACACTGACTGATACAGGAAGACGGAAATTCGAGAGAGAGAGAGAGAGAGACGAGAGGGAGAGAGAGAGAGAGAGAGAGAGAGGAGAGAGAGAGAGACGAGAGAGAGAGAGAGAGAGAGAGAGAGAGAGAGAGAGATCGAGAGAGAGAGATCAGGCGCGTGACCCTCCGCCCTCCGAGGAATGTGGGGAATGGGCTGCAAGATGGTTGAGGGGGATGAGTTAAAGTCTCGTTCTCGCTTGTGCTTGTACTTGTTCTCGTTCAAAGGAGTTGGGGGCGGGAGGGGGATTGTTGAGGGGGGAGGGGAGTGTATTTATTTCGATGTAATTTGTTGTGTCCATTCTGTCCGAGGTAAAGTTCGAGCGGGCGAGGTGCTTTGTTGTGACAGGACGGCGGCGCTGGGCAACAGTGGCGCTGGGAGTGGGGGAGGGGGGGCGGGGGAGGAGGAGCGGGTATGGGTGTATAGGTGGGGGGAGGGGAGGGAGGGGTTAGGAGGTGTGGACGCGCGCGCGAGCCTCTTCTTCACCTGTCTTCTGGAGATGGAAAGTAACGGCTCCTTCTCGTTCTCCAGAAGGAGCAACGGCCTGGGTGCTTATGTGCGTTTTCCCTTCGCTATGGGGTATGCGGGTATGCGAGTATGCTCTGATTGGCAGGGGTTAAGTCATAATACGATTTTGACGCATGCCTTCGAACAGCTAAGGTGCTGACTTGCATGTGAAGATCAAGGCGTCGAGCGATGGCCATGCGTTCTTTTGTGTACAAGGAAACTGGGAATAAAATACTCCTCTTTTGCCGCATTTCACCTTCATTTTCCTCAATACTTGCTAAGATTCCGAACCACCTCAGCCCGAGCGAATCAATGGGCAGGTAAACATCAGAGGAGTCCTCCGCTCTTGCAACACACGGGGTCAGCAGCAAGTGAATGCAGGCGTGCCACATGTCGGAGATCGCGACACGTGGCAACACCGCTTGTATGGGAGACCTCAGAGCGCGAGTCTTGGTTCATTGTCCGAGATGGACGCGTTGCCGGAAGGCGGCAGGAGAGGCGAATTTTAGTTTTTCGTCTCTGGAGAGCATTTATTTCTTGAGGGTCTGAGTCGCTGGTGGAGTGAGCCGACTATGAGACTGTCTGCTCCAGGCAGTTAAAAGAACGGCATGCGATCGGTTTCTGAACGGAATCGCGCGAGCTTGGAATAACAAGGAGCTGCCATAACTGGAGACCCGAGATGTAGAGGGAGCGGTGGCGGGAATATCTAGGGTTTGGAGGGAAAGGTGGAGGAAGTAGAGAGATCAAGGACGCAGAGAGAGAGAGAGAGAGAGAGAGAGAGAGAGAGAGAGAGAGAGAGAGAGAGAGAGAGAGAGAGAGAGAGAGAGGGAGGAGAGGGGAGAGAGAGAGAGAGAGGCAGACAGATACGCAGAGAGGGAGGGAAGGAGATGGCCTCTGGGTCAGCGTGGCCGGAGAGGCCGCAGCCTCCTTGAGGTTCACAAAGCCAGAAACATCCGTCTCAGAGATGACGGCCGGAGGAAAGGCGGCTCCGAAGACAAGCCGCATTTAGGTTATGTGATGCGAGCAGACGTTTTTCCTTCGAGCATGTTGCTGGAGCTCCTCGGGTTTCTGCTGTTCGCTCCCATTCAATCTCATTGTGATCTATCTGTTCTTCTCCTCATTTCTCCGGTCTCTTCGTTGTTATAGTGGTATGTGAACTCTTTTATCGATTGTTATTTCAGTTATTATCTGCTTGTATCTTCCGTGTTTCTGCGCTCACCTGTGCTCGTGTATACCAACTGGTGTATACATGTACGTGTTTGTCTGCGCTGCGGCTATCGACGCCGTACTTCATCTCGACGCACATACCGACACCCTCTCCACACCCGGGAAAAGCGTGGGCCGACAAACGCGCCGACGCTTGCCCAAGAATGCAAGATTTTCCAGTTCGTGCGAACCGTCTCGGCTGAATAACGGGTCTTGGGTACTCTCGCGCCCGGTCTTATTGGAGGGCGGGTATGGCTGGGTATGGGGGCGGGGATGGGGCAGGGTATGGGGCGGGGATAGGGCATAGGGGTGGGTAGCGGGAGAGACGGGGGGTAGGAGGTCTTAAATGAGGAAATGGTATGAGGGAGAAGGGGATGGGGGAGGAGGGGAGGCGAGGGGATGTCTAAAAGTGGGATTATAGGAAATTTTGAGAAAATATGTTATTTTTTTGTAATGGAGTCGGGGAGATACAGAAGGCAAAGCACTGTAATCAGGAAGAACGAAAAGAAAGAACAAAAAGAACAGCAAGAAGAACAAGAGGAGGAATGAGTCAGAGCTGGACAAGGGGTGGTCGTTTGTGTAATTAAATGTGTGTATGTAGGCTTACGTGTGCGCCTGTATGTGTTTATGTAATTGTATGTTTGTATAGATGTGAGGGCCTAAATTTGTGTATGTATTTGGATGTTTGTATCTGCATTTCAGTTTTTTTTTTTTTTTTGTTATATACATGTGCATGTGTCTGTGTTTGTTTTGGTAATTGCATTTTCAATTTGCTTGTCTCTCTATTTGATTTATTTATTTATTATTATTATTATTTTTTTTTTGTTTCTTGTATTTTTTCCAAGTATATGTTGGATTATGTAAGCGATTACTTGGAAACGAAGAAACCGGACTTGCAGGTCTGCGTTTATTTGCAAAATTGCATGTATATTTCTGTGTGTAATACATGTTTGTGTGTCTATAACATGCTTATATGTTCTTGTGTGTGTGTGTGTGTGTGTGTGTGTGTGTGTGTGTATAGTATGGTTGCATGTGCGCGTGTGTGTGTGTGTCATGTTGTATGTGCGTGTGTGTGTATTGCATATCTGTAGGGGCGTATGTGTATTTTATGTTTTGTCTTTGCGCGCGTTTGTGTATTGCATGCTTACATGTGAGTATGTATATAGCATGTTTATATTTGCTTGTATGTGTGTAGCATGTTTATATGTGCTTGTATGTGTGTAGCATGTTTGTTTGTGCGTTTGGTCGTGTGTGCGCGAACCTGAATGGCGGCGCCAGAGGAAGTGAGCCGGGCAGCTGGAGAGGCGATGGTGTGACCGGCGATTGAGGAGAGCGTTGGGGCGATTGAGGATGCAGGTGCAAGGATGCCCTTCAATGCACGTGGCAAGACTGGGAGGTCCCTTGCCCCCCCCCCTCTACCCCTCCCCGCGCGCTCTAAGCTCTGAGCTCTCTCGAATTCAGGTGTTTATTCCGCCGTTGAGAAGGTC
>NW_020869139.1:12500-57500 GCF_003789085.1 Penaeus vannamei
CCATATATTTTCATCAGTCTGCTAGTAAGGTATGTTAATTTTAATGTCAATTTATGTCGTCCATTTAACCATTTCCTCATTCCATGGATCCAGATCACGTGGTCGTTTGCTTAGGCACGTACAGGTAGGTGGTGGGGGTAGGGGAGGGAGGGGAGGGCAGAGTGGCGTGTGGGTGTGGAGGGGGAAAGGGGAAGGGGAAGGGGGGAGTGGGAAGAAGAGTTGGAGTGGGAGAAAAGGGGAAGCGAAGGAGAGAGTTGGGGGAGGGAGGTTTGTTCAAGCGGAGTTGGGGTTAGGGAAGGGGAGTGGAGCAGGGAAGAGGGGAGTTGGAGCAGGGGAAGGGGAGTGGGTGTGGGAGGAGGGGAAGGGGTGATTCGGGCGGAGTAAGGGTTGTGGTGGCAGTGGGAGACGGGAATGGGGTGTTTCGGGCGGATATTGGCGATCAAATTGGTAGGCTTAATTGCGAGGCGGGATGCTGGCGCGGCCGCCCTCGGAGGTTCTCGGGCGGGGAAGGTCCTCGCCGTGCCCGCCGTCCCGCCCGCGAGGTGTATCCTTCCTTTTATGCGGTTTGACTACATTTTTTTTCTTTTTTTCTTTCTGTTCTATTGCCTCCTCTTGTTCCTCTTTTTCGTTTAAGATTATTTTTTATTTGCTTCTTTCCCCTTTCTCTTTCTTTATCATCTCTCCTCTCCTCTCCTTTCTCTCTCTCTCTCTCTCCTCTCTCTCTCTCTCTCTCTCTCTCTCTCTCTCTCTCTCTCTCTCTCTCTCTCTCTCTCTCCATTCCCATTCTTTTTCATTCCCCTCCACCCTTTCTCTGCTCTCCTTCTCTCCCTCTCTCCCTTTCTTCGTTACGCTCCGCTATCACGTTCCCTCATTTTTCCTCTGCTCTCCCTCCCTCCCTCCCTCTCTCCCTCTCTCCCTCTTGTAATGTTTAAGAGCCATCCAGCCGCCAGCGTGCACGGGGACCTCGGCGATAGCGCGGCTCGTAAAATTACTTGGTGTGCACATTTCAGTCCGCGATAAAATAGTTAAGTGTTGGATCAGTAAAATGTATATCTTTAAGTTATTCAAATGGGGAATACACACGCACATTCATGTACTTACACAACCAGAGGTATGCATACTTGCAGATATTTGTATATTCACACACGCGCAGGTATATATGTATATATGTATATATATATATATATATATATATATATATATATATATATATATATATATATATATATATGTAAATATATATAAATATATTATATAGATATAGATATATATGTGTGTATATGTATATATATAATATATATATATATATATATATATATATATATAATATATTATATATATGTGTGTGGTGTGTGTGTGTGTGTGTGTGTGTGTGTATGTATATTAGATGATATGTATGTGTGTAGTATAATAATATATATATATATATATATATATATATATATATATTATATATATATATATATTGTAAATTTACAGACATGCGTACATATATTCATACATATATATATACATGCATATCTACATGAATACATACATATATACATACAGTTACATATTTTATATCCATAAGTATACCTACTCATGAATATTTACAGAAATGCAAACAAGAATACGATGGCTGTATATATGTATATATATATATATAATATAATATATATATATATATATATATATATATATATATATACATATATATATATATATAATATATATATATATATATATAATTATATATATGTATTATATATATGGATGTATATGTATATATATGTATACACATATATATACATTATATATATATATATATATATATATATATATATATATATTATATATATATATATATATATATATATATATATAATATATATATATATATATATTATATATATATATATATATATAATATATGACATATATGACAATTCTCCTTGTTCGCACTTCAATAACAGAATTATGAACCTTGATGGCAACGCGGCTGATGCATTGAGATGAGACACCATTGCATATGCAATTGCGAGGCGTTATGCCAGCTGCAGTGTAGCCAGCTCGTCAGGGAAGCCCGACCTGCAACCTGTACCTTAGAAACAGGTTCTTTTTAGGGCCTGTGATGATTGACCTGCAACAGAACCGTTGCCGTTGGGTTGGTGTTGCTGTTTCCGGAGGTGGGTAGAAAGGGGGTGGGGGGAGGTGGAAGGGGATAGAGGGAATAAGAGAGGAGGGGAGAGAAGGAAGAAGTGATGGTAAGGGAGAGGAAATAAGAGAGGGGGAGAGAAGGGAGAAGTGATGGAAAGGAAGAGAGGGAGGAGGAAGAAGAGAGGCGGAAAGGGGGAGAAAAAATGTGTAAGTGGAAAGTGGAAAGAGGGGGGGGAAATAGGTAGAGGTGAAACTTGGAATTGGGAAAGGAAGGGAAGGGAAAAGGTAGAATAGGGAGGGAGAACAGAGGTAAACGAAAGGGAAGAAGATTAGAAAAGTAGGACGTTTTGTTTTGTTTGTTGTTAAGGTAATTAAGGAGTGACATAAGTAAAGGATAAAGTTTAGTCTACAACAATAATGATAGAACTTATAATGATAATAACGATTACTTAATTAAACTAACAATAAAAATGATATTAGAAGAATCCTTAAAGGTTCATTTAAATCTGCTCATGTTTGCAAACTTAATTTATATCGTCACGGATTTATTATTATGGCCAGCCGATTAAAATCTCGGCAACTTTAATTAACGAAAACGCTTAAGTGTTTTAGCCCTAACGTGCCACACCTAAGATGTAATTTTCACGGCCCAGGATCTTACAAGACGCGGCCGGTCGAGATTACGTCTTGGCGCTGCGTTGAAATCACCGAGGGTCGTTTTTTCGTTCTTTGTCTTTTTCTTTCTGCCTTTCTTTTTCTTTCTGATATCGCTCTCTCTTTTTCTATTTCCTCTTTTTTCCATTCCTTTTGTCTTTTTTTTCTTGCACTCTATCCCTTGTCGTCCTTGTTTTTTTTTATTGTTAGTTTCTAGTCTCTTTTCTTTTTTCTTCCCTCCCTTTGTTGTTGTCAGCGTGGATATCTGAAATGAAAAACAGACGTGATGTCCAAATATGACTGAGCATTTATTCTTTTGGTGCTGATTTATTCATTCATTAAGTATCAGTGCTTGGTTGTGGCATGATACGGCGCTACTTTTGGTGATGCAATGATAATAGTTTCAGTAGCGACGGTAGGAACACAAAAACAAGAACAACAATAACAATGATAATGCCAATAATAGTTTCAGTAGCGACGGTAGGAACACAAAAACAAGAACAACAATAACAATGATAATGGCAATAATAGTTTCAGTAGCGACGGTAGGAACACAAAAACAAAGTGACAACAACACTAGCAATGATATTGACAATGATAGTTTCAGTAGCAATAGTAGGAATACACACAAAACAATGATAATGTCAACAATAATTTCAATAGCAATGGTAGGAACTCAAAAACAACAGCAGTGATATTAGCAATAGAAGCGGAATTCCTTAGTACTATTTAGCCTGATTTATGTACTAATCATTGCTTCTCCATTATCATTTCACACGTTATGCACGATAATATTATAATGATTATATACGAGAAAAAAAGAAATGATGGGAATCGGACAATCGACTAATGACCGTAGCGTGGCCAAATAATTGACATTTATCACAATCCATCATTCTATTCCCCGTTTGATGTCGTGCGAAGATGATGATTGATTGCTTTTCGTGTAGATTAAAGGGGGGTGTAAATTAAGGGGGGGGGTATCAAGAAGGCATAGGGGGCGAGGCATGGTCATAGGAAGAATAAATAGAGGAAGGGAGAATATGAGATCAAAAGGCATAGAAAGGAAAGAGATGAGGTGGATGGAAAGGGAGAGTTAGAAGGAAGAGAGGCAAGGGAAAATGAAAGGAAGAGATGGAGAATGGTGATGATGATGATGATAATGATAATACTCTTGATACTGATATGTTATTAGCAATTATAGATATAATTATGATCGTGATAATGATAGTAATAATGATGACGATTATAAGGATGATGGTAATGATGATAATCATAAGGATAATAATCGATGCTATCATTGGTGATGGTGATAAGGATATTGATAATGATAATAATAGAGATAATGATGATAATGGCAATGCTAATGATAGTAATGGCAATGATAGTTATAATGCTAATGCTAATGATAATAATGACAATGATAGTTATAATGCTAATGATAATGATACTAATGGCAATGCTAATGATAATGACAACGATAATGATGATAGTGATAATGATGGCGATGATAAGGAGGATGAGGAAGAAGAACGAAGAATATAGAAGGTGGCGATAAACCAGGAATAGAAGAGGCGGAGGCAGGTCGCGGAGGGAGGGCGGCGGGCGCCCGAGGCGTCCTTCAGGCAGCGAGGCAAGAGCGGCCGCGCCATTAGTCAGTGTCGCCAAGTCGCCTTTGTCGCTAAACAAATACCTCCTTGGCGGCGGCGGCGAAGGAGCGGGAAATCTTCGCGGCATTCTTGAGGGTCGTCCACGCAGCAGCAGCGGCGGCGGCGGCTAATGCCCACCATGACGCGGGTAAAAACAGAGCCTGGATTCTCCCGCGGCCCCCGGCTGAGGCGGAGGGGGAGGGGGATTGGGGACCTGACACGCGCACTCACGTATGCAAAGTATATCATAACACATACACATACACACACACACACACACACACACACACACACACACACACACACACATATATATATTATATATATATATATATATAATAATATGGGTGTATGTATTGTAATATATATATATATATGTATATATACATTTAATTGTATTTATATTATTATATATGTTATATATTTTGTATATATATGTATATATATACATGCGCGCGTACACACACACACACACACACACACACACACACACACACACACATATACATATATATATATATATATATATATTATATATATATTATATATTTATATATTAACACTTTATGTGTTTGAGTGTTAACGCATGGCTTTGATACGCCCCTTCATATATGTGGAGAGTCACAATGACAGCGTGAGAAGACGAACAGGAAGGGAAAGAAGACAAAGAGAAGCGCGCCATTCCCGAAGGAATTGGTCACGGCGGAGCAGCCGATGCCTCGTGAGTGATGAGGACCGAGCCGAGGCGCCGATGAGGCGATGCGGCAAAGGCCCTATCCTCAAGGTCTATATAAGTACTTATATAGACCTTGCCTATCCTTGCGCCGACGTTGGAGCGCTTGTTAGGGGTGTTATCACTGCTCTTGTGGTTGTTGGTGGCTGTGATTGTTATTGTTGCTGTGCGCTATATAAGGAGCCACACTGAAAAGAAATTGATTTATACCACCATAGGTGTCAGTACAGGTCAAGATACAGCTAAGAAAGAATGAAAGAATAGAAAGTCAGCTATTTACGTAAAAAAACACGTTAGCTGATCTTTTAAATTTATCAAGAGTCGGAGAAGTTATGAGAGTAATGATGCTAATGGTAACAGTAATAACTAGGACGTTAATGATGACAATAAGAATACAGGGGAAATACGATCGTTAAGGTGTATTTTATTATTACTTATGATAAGCATACACCTTAATACATACTTTAATATGCCTAATGTGAGAATTCTTTCTTTTTCTCTTCTCGAAACTCCTTCATGCTAATTAGAATAAGCAACATTCCAGTGGTCGAGGATGAGCTCTGAGTAATAACAGCGACGCCATTTGGCCGCGGGAAAATACACTTATTTCATTATCAACTCTTGTTCCACGCTGCGTCTCCTGTCGTGGCTGCGCGCGTTGTTTATGGTGTACGGGGCAGGTTGATGTACGTTTTTATGGAGACAGGCACATACACACGCACACACGCATACATGCACATACACGCAAGCATACACACATACACCATACACACACTTACATATATACACACCCACACACGCAAGCACGTGCGCATGTATTTACTTATGCACATCCCTACGCACAACTGATTACCTTGCCCATTTTGTGTAGCATGAAATCTTTATTCGCGTATCTTCATGTGCTTTAAACTGATCTCGTTGCATACTGAGAATCATGTTCAGCCGCACAGCGATGCCAGAGATGTTCCCTGAGCAACGGCAAGCAGATCAGGAGGTCGCCATCGGGCCATCGCAGACCCGAAGCATCCGTCCCATTAGCTTCCACTCGGGTACAGAATGCATGGCGTGTGGAGCGGAGACTATCCCCCTCCCCCTCCTGCTCTTCCCCCCTCCCCCTCGTTCCCTACGAGAAAATGCACTCGGCTCGAAAAAACGACTAATTCCTCTGATACACTTCTCGGATTCCTCTGTCGTGTGATGGGTTTTATGGCCGGCTGAGGACGCGTTTCTGAGCTCGAAATGGGGGACTTTTTTAAGTTTCGGGTTCAGAAGAGAAAAAAAAACGAGATGATTTAGACGAAGTTCTAGATGAAAATATATAAATAAAGAGTTGGAAGGATGAGGTAAGTTCTATGTGCGAGAAGTATTATTTACCCTTTAAATTCGGTGATAGCATTGGCTGCCAGTGTTCAGATGCCGTGTGTTCTCCAGATCCGAAGCATTTTGCAGCACAAATGGTGCAGTTGTTGCTAGTTGCAAACCGGCGAGCTAAAGACTTCATGTAAATTAAAAGTCGTCCCAAATTATCTAAGAAATGAGACCCACTAAAAGAGTTTAAAGCTGCATTTCATCCCCGCAGCTGACAAGCAAGCCCAGAATACTACGCATGTCGACCACTGATTGCAAGGTAGCAACATTTGCAACCGACCAGGGAGTTGCTCCGGCAGCCGGACGCTTCCTCCCATTGCAAACGTTGCGCGAGTGATTGACTCTTGCAATAGGAATGCTCGATATTTAGCGTGCATTTTATTCCGAGATTGGCTCACAGACGCAAAGAGCCACACACGCGAAAGGCAACTGTGGGCGAGGAATGTTTGCAATAGCGAGGTTGCTGGGTATGTTGCGTAGGAGCCACATTATTGCATACTTCCTTGAGGGACAGAGGTGAAGGGGGAGGGGCGTGCAGGCGGGGGGATGGGAGGAGGGGCGGCGAGACTGAACCTGTTGGAGGCTTAAACATTCGCTTCTCAATTTGCTTGTTTAGAGCCCCGTCCCTCGGTCTCTTGCTCAGGACCAAATCATTTCCCTTGGCGCTCTGTCGCAGCCTATGAAGCCGAGAAAACAAAGGCCGCGTCCCACGAGGCCCCGATATCACCCAGATCTCAAACGCAGAGGATTAATTCGCTTTGCAATTGCACGCGCCGTCTCATTGCGATCGAGATTGGCCGGCGTTTTATGGAGCCATGCTAATGCGCCCGTGTAGCCTTCGCTCCGATGCGCCGGACCGCCAAGAAAGGCCTCGTTGCGGAGGTTATAAATATTCGATATACAAATTAGGCCTCCGTGAAGGCTATATACCCCCCCATCCCCCTCTTCCCCGTCTCACCTCTCTTCCTCGCTACTCTACCCCGCCCCCTCCTCCCCCACCTCCCCCCGTCTCGAACGAGTCCCGTGCGAAATGTTTGTTGACGAGTTTTGTTTACTTGGTATCAGTGGCCATAAGTATTGCTCTGGCGCCCTTAATACTGTGTACATGGGAAGGAAGGGTTTATTCTAGTGTCCTCGTATTGTATTTCTTATTTTGTAAATGAATGAAAACTTTGGGGTAATTGTACCGTGCGATGAATGATCCCGTAATCTTGTCCTCCAGATGAATTAGTGGATCACGCGGTTAATTCCGCGTATCAAAGTGTATCGTCATGAAACGCAACGAAACGGAAAGCCTCGAAGCTAAGCCTCTGAACGAAATCGGGACACTCGTAGAGCGAAAAAATGGGTGATCGGCGAGCAATATAAATAAAAGCCGGTTAGCCAGGGGTTCGGCCGTGGGGGCCTCCTCCCTCGCTGACCTTGCCTCGAGCTGCGGCCAACACACACACGCACGCACGTACATACGCTTACCCCCTCCCCCTGTCCGCCATCCCTCTCCATCTATATTTCCTAGGTTCTACCTACCTGCCGCCTCGTCCTACCATCTACTCGCACTCACTCACGGGAAGATTAGTACACATGCGCGCGCTAACACACATACGGACACACACACACACAACAAGATTCCCAAAGACCAAAAAGTCGAAGGAACAGCCGAGCATCACGCCAACGCGACGTCGCCGGGCCTTTCGACAGCGCTTGCGGCAGTCGCGTTCAGATGCGAGGCCCAGGATGTCTCGCGGAGGAGGGAGGAGGTCGGCCAGGAGGGGAAGGGCCCGTGCTATTGGATCCCCTCCGTCGGGACCCACGCCGTAGCGACAGGAATAACGCGCTGACCTTGGGAACACCAGGAAGGTTGTAGGAAGCGTAGAAGTGTTTGGGGGAGAAGTGTAGGAGCGTGTATTTTGATAGAGAGATAAGGTAAAGGCGTAGGTTAATAATGGTCAATCTTTGTTAATGAATTGATTAAACAGGGCGTCATCAATGCGAGGTAGGAATTGAAATTTGATGTAATTTAAATAATTCTGGGAAAAAAATGTATTTAAAAAGAGGCGCATTTTTCAGGTGCAGGCACATATACAGTTTATTTACGCGAAACCATTTTTAGTTTATTTTTTAATAAAAATAAACTACCGCTGTAGGAACGGAATAAAGACGCGACGCAATTCACGAGTTCCTCATCGGCCGAAGTAAAAACCGAAAGGTATAATACTTCACCCAATAGGGAGGTCTCAACGAATTCGAAACGTCACGATTGTATTCCGTTCCCATTGTGGAAATATTTGATTTTGTTTGTTTACCACCCCCTTCTCCCATTCCCAAACTTATATAGAAAGAAATCCCTGGTCCAGAAACATATCCCGTCTCCCCTCCCCCGCCTCCTCCTTCCCATACCCCTCCCCTGCCCCACCCCACCCCCATCCAATGGCTATTATTGCCATTAAGATAATTAACAAACGGCTCGCCACGACCTTGGCTGTATGGACAAGACTGGGAGAAGGAAGGGTCGTTAGTCCTGTCTTTGAGAGGAGGGGAAGAGGGGGGGGGGTGGTAGTGATAGCGTGGATAGTTAGCACCGAGTCATTGGTTAGTTAGTGGTGAGAAAGGGTTAGGGATTCCGGCGGGGGAGTTAGAGGCGGGGAGTTGATGGGGCGCTTTGAAGGGTGGTCGTTAAGGCCAGATGATTGGCAATAAAGGTATGGTTGTTCGTGGTTATGGGTGGGCAGGTAGCTGTTAAATGTATAAAAAGAAAGAAAAAGAAGGAGAGGTGAGAAACGGAAGGAATGGCGTATAGGAACAGTTAATTACTTATGAATATTATTTTTTTGTGTATAATTTTCTTGGGAATATACTTGTACAATTAGAAAGAAAGAAAAGTCGTAATGTACTCATAATGAGATTAAAAGGTTCATATCCTATTACAGCGAAATTATATCTGTTTTGATTTTCACACGTTACTATGTCTATTCTTCTCTGTCCCTTCTTCCTTTTCATTCCTCTTGCATTACCTCCTTCCATACGCCTTTCTTTCTCCTTTTTCCGTTTTTCTCACCTCATTTCTCTTCCCGCCGACCCTCTTCTTCCATTCTCTCTCCATCTTCATCCATCACCTCTTTTATCTTTCCTCTCTTCTTCCATTTCCATTCCATTTCCATCTTGTTCATCCTTCCTCACCTCTTTCTTCAGGAACATTTTTAAAATCTCTCTTCTTCCTCTTCACCTTTATCAACTCTTGTGTCATTATTCTCTCTTTATCGCCTATTACTCTGATTCCCTCTTCCGTCAACAAAGTGCGTTGGAGCGGACACAATACCCTTGTTTTGATTTTATGCTGATTGTTTGGGCATTTTTTGTCCCTTCAGGTACGGGTTTTTGGGAGTCGAGAGTTCGGAGGATAAAGGATGCATTGGAGACTGGATTTGTGAGTTCTTTTATCATTTGGCACTTTCCCATCTTTCTCTTTCTCGCCTTTCTGATGTCTTCACTCCTCTCGGCTCTTTGTTGTTTTGTCTCGCTCTCTGGCTTTTTGTCTCTTTCTCTCGCTCTCTGGCTCTTTCTCTCTTTCTTTCTCTCGCTCCCTCCTCTCCTCTTCCTCCCTCCCTCTCCCCTTTCTCCCTCCCTCTCCCCTTTCTCCTCCCTCCCTCCTCTTTCTCCCTCCCTCTCCTCTTTCTCGCACCTCCCTCCCTCCGCTCTCTTCATTTTCTCTTTTTCTTCCTCCCTTTCCTCCCCCTTTCTCCTTTCCTGCCTTCCTACTTCCGCATGGCGCTGGCTTGTGAGGTGAAGGATTGAACTCGCTCTGATGGTTAATGCTGTTAACAAGTTGCATCCTCGCTAAGGCTTTTACTCTCCCTCCTTTATCTTTTTTTATTTCCCTTCCTCGTTTATTCTTTTTTCTCTCTGTCCTTCTTTATCTTTTTCATTTCCCTTCTCGTGTATTCTTTTTTCTCTCTGCCTCTTCCCTTATTTTCTTTTTCATTCCCCTCTTCGCCTGTTTTTTTTTACACTATTTCCCATTCCTTATCATCTTTCCCATTCCCTTCCTCGTTTACTACTACTGTTTGTTAATTTTCGTGATTGTCGTTTTCACGCTTTCTTTTTATATTTTCACCTTGGTATTGGTAATCTTCGCTTCGTAATATTTTCCTTCACATTTCCTTAACCCCTCCCCCTTTCTCTTCTCCATTTTCCTTGTTAAACAAAAGTAAAAAGAAAAAGAAAAAAATCACAGGCAGGAAGTGCAGCCTGTGTTAGCATGCACTGCCATGCTCCGCGTAAGTAAGGTACATGGCCACCGTATAAGAGGAGATTCCCCTTGGGGTCTGTAGGATCGCCAGCGAAGGAATGCCATGCTAGGATCTCCGTGGCGTTAGGGTGGGGGTGTGGATTGGGGGAGAAGGTGGGGGTGAGTGTACATGTACATCTTTGTGCGTGTGTGTGTGCGAACGTCACTTAGGCAGCCAAGCGTTGCACACGACGAAAGTCCATTGCACTCTGGTCCACCACGGCAGCCGCATGCTGTGTGGCGGAGAGGAGGGGGAAGAGGAGGAACAGGAGGAGGAGGAAGAAGAAGAGGTATCTTGGGGTCGTTGTTGTGGAGGGTCGAACAGCTGTCCTTGCGTGACCTTGCCCCCTCCTACTCCCCATCCCCTCCCTTCCCTCCTTCCTTGCCCCTACCGTATCTCCATCCTTTTATATACCCTCCACCTCCTTCCACCTAGTCCGCCATTAATCATCCAAGAATATTTTAGGGGGGCCTTCTTCCTCTTCTCCCTTCCTTCCTTACTTACTCTGCCCTCCCTCTCCCCTTAACCTCTCTCTCGCTCCCTATTCTTGCACCCTTGCACTGACTCCGTCCGCCTCGGGGCAGTGACTGTGTCGTAAGCGAAAGTAAACTTGGTGTCGTGTCTTTGCCGAGCATTCCTTCTGCCTTTTTTATCGCTGCTTTGTTTTATATTGTTATGGTAAGTGATAAGTATAGTGAATGGAGTAACGTAACGTTTTTATGAGGTAAAAGCTTCTGCGTTTGCGAAAATCAGATTGTGACTTCTGTTTTTGACAACCTTGGTGATTGCAGATTGCACTGGTACCGATAACGATAATGATAAATTCATTGTGATAATGGTAATAGTAATATCATATTGTCAGCGGACAAAAATGATAGTGATGATTGGAATGTTGATAATGATAATGAGGATAATAAGGAAAAATACGTAGTATTGCTAGGAATAATAGCAAAATAACAATATTTATAATTAAGATGACAATGGTGACACCGATGAATACCAAAGGATAGATAATGATTAGGAAATTGGTAATAACTTTATCGGTTTTCATCCTCTTTTTCTATTCTTTACTTAATCTATGAGGCCCGTTTGTTGGTTTTACCTCCTTCCCCATACCACCACCTCTCTCTTCTTTCTCCGCCTCATTCTTTTCCACTCCTCGTCCACCTAACCTTCCCCACCTCGTCCTGTTCCCTTCTTCCCCAATCCCTCTCCCTTTACATCCTTCGCCCTCTCCATCTTCTTCCCCTCCTCCTCCTACTTCTTCTCCCTCTCCTCTGCCTGCTCACCCCTTCTCCTCCTGCTCACCCCTTGTCCTCCTTCTCCCTCCCTTCCACCCTCCCCTCATCTCTTCTCTCCCTCCTTCTCCTCCTTCTCCCTCCTCTTCCTCCCTCCCTTCCACCCTCCCCTCATATCTCCTCCCCCTCCTACTCCTCCTCCTTTTACTGTTCTTCTTAGTCATGATCATGCATCCACCAGACAAAGCGTGACGTCATATTCTCAGGTATGCCAGTTTAAAGAGAGAGGAAGGAGGAGGAGGAAGAACAGGACGAAATAGATGCAAAAGATAGGAAGATGGGAAGATTAAGAAGGGAATGCCGTAATGCAGATGAAGAGAAAAGAGGCAGTAGAAGAGAAAGATAGATAAGATGAGGAATAAGATGTAGATTTAGAAATAAGTATAGAAAAGCAGTAAACAAAAAGTAAGAGAAAAGGAGGAGGAGGAGGAGAAAGAAAACGCAGATAGTGGGAGAGCAAACAAACTAGCAAGTGAATATGAGGAGGAAGAAGAAGAAAAAGACCAGAAGAAGGAGGAGGAGCAGAAGAAATAAGGAGGAAGACCGGAAGAAGAAAGAGGAGAAGAAATACGAAGGAGAAAGACCAGAAGAATGAGAAATAAGGAGGAAGACCAGAAGAAGAAAGAAGAAATACGAAGGAGGAAGACCAGAAGAAAGGAGAAGAAATAAGAAGGAGGAAGACCAGAAGAAAGGAGAAGAAATAAGAAGGAGGAAGACCAGAAGAAGAAAGAGAACTAAGAAGGAGGAAGACCAGAAGAAATAAGGAGGAAGAGGAGGAAGACCAAAAGAAGATAAAGACAAAGGATCAACAAACAAGCAAACAACCGAACATGAGGAGGAGGAGGAAGAGGTCGTGACCAAAGGTTGAATAAGGATAAGGCGGGAGATTGATATGAGGGGGTTAAGTGTCAAAGAGGTTCCGAGAAAATCTTTTGAGAAAGAGAAGGAGGGAAGAAGTAGTAAACGAAGAAGAGAAAAGAGGAGGTGAAAGAGTGGAGATTGGAAAAAAAATGAAAATTTAAATGTGTAGGAGTTGAAGGGGGGAAAGTCGTTGAAAAGACGAAGAAGAAAAAATAAAAAGAATTGGAAAAAGGGAATGAGAAATTAATAATGTGGAAAATAACCGGCGAGAAACACAACTTACGAAAAGAAAGGAGATGTGTATATATATATATATATATATATATATATATATATATATATATATATATATGTATATAATATATATATATATATATAATATATATATATATATATGCGTGTGTGTGTGATACCATAGAATTACTAACGATTAAAAACAAAATGATGTAGTAGGGTAAGGACGGAATTTTTCTTCCCACGTTACCCTCCCCCTCTCACTTAACTCCCTCCCTCCCTCCCCCGCCTTGGACCCAGCTAACGACGGGGCAAAGGAGTGCCTGTACGGGTTATGTATGGGCATTCATCACGTATTGAGGCGCGTCCATACATAGGAGCTCGGCTTCGGGGCATGAGAAGGCGATAGGGGGTGGTAGGGGAAAGATGGAGAGGGGGGAAGGGGGAAGGAGAGAAGCAAGGTTGAAGGGATAGGGGTGCCAGGTGTCGGAACCCCCCCCCTCCCGCTCCTCTTACATACGTCTCAACCCCTCCCCCCATCCTTTTCCTCTTCTTCCGTGGCTAAATATAAGACCGGTTATCATGGCCTTCACCCTCCCCTCCCTCTCTCCCTCCCCTCCTCCTTCCACTCCCTTCTTCCTCCTCCTTCCTTCCACTCCCTTCTTCCCTCTTCCCCTTCCTCCCTTTCCTCTCCCCTCCCTCTTCCCCCCTCCCTTCTCATCGCGGTGTAGGTCCAGACTGTTCTCTCACTCTTTCTCTTTTACTCTGCTCTGTTGTTTGCATACCTGTCATTATTATTTAATCTGTTCACCGTCTCTTCCTTTTGCATTTTGTTCTGTTGCGTTTTTTCTTTGTCAGAATTCATATCTCGTTCATGAAATAGTTTTTAAATGTTGTTTGACTTCTTCCTTCCTCATTGTCGACCTTTGTTCCTTTCTCATTTTCTGTATATATATTTTTTTTTCTTTATTCTAAAAACTCTCTCTTTCTACCTCCCTCAACCCCCCTCTCTCCCTACTTCCCCCTCTCTCCTTCTGTTTCCCTTCCTCTTTTACACCATCCTTCCCTCCTTCCTTTCCTTCTCCTCCCTCCTTTCTTTCATTATCTCTTCCTCCCTCCTTACCTCCCCCCCCTCTCTTTTTAGTCCCCCTCCCCCACCCTCCTTCCTTCCCTTCCCCACACCTCCCATCTCCCTTTTATCCATCGTTGCTTCCGTCTCCCAGTTTTATTGACCTTTCCCGGGGTCGTCTTCTCACGAGGGTTCAGTCGGGGATCTCAAGACGGGCCATGTTGCTTGTCTTGAGTAAACCGAATGTCTTGCAGTTGCTTCTGATAATTTTTTAGAGCATGTTTTCATTTTGTTTGTGTTTATTTTTTTCCATTATGGTATTGTTTTTGTTTATTTTTTACGTTGACTGTATTTTCTGTATTTTGTTTTGGCGTTGTCTTTCTTTGTTTGTTTTTATGCTATCCATTTTTCATCTTCATTCGATTTCTACATTTTATTTTGGTGATTGTCTTTCTTTGTGTTCGAATAGATTATAAAATAAGTCATTTGTGAGAACGTCACTTCGTCGGCCATATCTGCTTTATCTGTATTCAACGATTTATTTGTCCATTCTTTATGCATTGCATCATTTTATTTGTATATTTGCCGAGTCTCTATTTACATTCGTCTGTGAAGAGGTTTAGCTAACGCAGAAGACGCCGGTGAAAGAAGCATGAAGCGACGGAGTAAGGAATTGCTTTCGTATCTTGACGAGAGGGCGATCGAAAGCAGGAATCAGCTGGTCACTTGATCGACTGCCAAATTGGTGTGCAGTTGGAAGGCGGGTTTGGCCATGGGATCTGTAATGCTTATCTATTTCAAGAAAATTGGTGTATAAATTTATATATGTGTGCGTGTGTGCGCGCACACACACACACACACACACACACACATACCATAATATATATATAATATATATATATATATATATATATATATATATATATATATATATATATATATATATATGGACACACCTATGCACGCCAGTTTCCTTGAAATGAATAGCATTACAAATCCACGGAGAAGGAAGAAAGAAGAAAGGGGAGGAAAGAAAGACATATATATATATATATATATATATATATATATATATATAGAGAGAGAGAGAGAGAGAGAGAGAGAGAGAGAGAGAGAGAGAGAGCAAATTCAAAGGTTGATTGACCTCGGTCATACAAGACGAAGGCACGAGGAAGATGTCCCTTGTATCACATTTCTCTTTGTTTTATTTGTATTTGCACTTGTACTTGTATATATATATATATATATATATATATATATATATATATATATATATATATATATATATATATATATATATGAGCACACAGACATAAAAAAACACACATGTATATATGTATGTGTGTAAATATTGAGTTGTATCCCTATTTACCCAATCATTGTATTTTCACGAGTCTTTATTTAGTTACATAATTTTCACTTATTTTGAATTCCGAGGAAGAATACGAAGCGAATAGAGAGAAAAAAAGGAGAGAAGCATAAAAGAGGAAAGAGCAGAGAGTGAGAAGAGGAAAGAGGAGAGAGGGAGAAAAAAGAAGAAATGGTATCCGGAGAAAAGAGGAGAGAGAAAGAGGGAGAAAAGGGGAAAGAGGAAAGGACAATGGGGAAAAGAGGAGAGAAGGAGGAAAGAGAGAGAGTGTGTGCGTGGGTCGCCGATGATGGACTGAAATTACGGAGAACTTGAGGTCGTCTTAAGATGGCCGAGATCGTTGTGTCGTCTTTCTGCTCTTTTTCCTTTTTCCTGTCTCTGTCATCTTACTTTTTTGTGTGAATTTATTTGCATTTGGTTCCGTTCTTTTTTTTCCGCCCCTTTTTCTTCGTTCTTCGTTTCACTGTTTTTATATTGAGAAAAAAAGCATTTACCCGTTTCTGATTTTATTTGTCTTCAGTCACCTTTTTTCTTCTTTTCTTTATTCGTAGATTAATTGTATTATATTAAACCAGCGTGAATAAGGAAATAGGCGAAAGATAAATGGATGAAGGAAAGGAAATAATAAAGAGAGGGACAGGGATAGACATAGAAAGAGAGAGGGGGGAAGGGTAAAAGGGAGAGGGGGGGGTCAAAGAAGGATGCAAAGATAGATCGAAGGAGAAAGGAATATAGTGAAATAAGGATAAAGGGTAAAAGAAGAACAGAGGCGTTAGAGAAAATGATAGATAAAGCAAAGAGAAAGAAAAAAAAAGAGAACAACGTCTCAAGCCCCTAGAAAGGACAGGAAAAGGACAACGTAAGGAAAAGAGACAACCCCAAAACAAATAAATGGAAATGAAAAGCCGGAGAGAGCGCGAGAGAGCCACCTAACCGCCCGGCAACGTCACACTTGCTGTCGAAGCGCACTCTAACCTTGAAAGCTTCGCACGAGTTCATATGATCTCTTCGTCTCCCGCCATTTGCTTGTTTGTTTGTTCGAATCGTTTATGAATTGCTTCGAGTCGTTTATGGATAGATTTGAGTCTTTTATAGATCACTTTGGATTGTTTATAGATCACTTTGAGTTATTATAGGTGGCGTTGTGTTCTTCATAGGTTACTTTGTGTCTTTCATAGATCTGAGTCTTATAGATAGCGTTGAGTTGTTTATAGATTACTTTGTGTCGTTTATAGATGTGAGTCATTTATTGATAGCGCTGAGCCGTTTGTAGATGACTTTGAGTCGTTTATAGATAACTTTGAGTAGTGTATGGATCACTTTGCGTCGTTTATTGATTTGACTTGTTTATGAATCACTGAGTCGTTTATAGACTACGTTGAATCGTTTATAAATCTCTTTTGGTCGTCTGTAGATTACGTTTAAATTGTCATTGCGTTGCCTTTTTCTCTCCAGCGTGGTGTCCCCGTTGTGCGGCTCTTATTTAACAGGTTTCCACAGGGGGTTGGGTGGGTGGATAGAGGGATTGTGGATGGGCTGTAGGGTTAGATCAGAGAAAAGGGATTGTATGGGTTTAAGTGGACGAGGGAGACAGAGAGCGAGAGAGAGGGAGGGAGAGAGAAATTGATTTTGATTTGATAAATTTATTACGTCCAGTGGACGACAATCTTACATGTGTGTGTGTGTGTGTGTGTGTGTGAGAGAGAGAGAGAGAGAGAGAGAGAGAGAGAGAGAGAGAGAGAGAGAGAGAGAGAGAGAAGAGAGAGAGAGAGAGAGAGAGAGAGAGAGAGAAACAGATATAGAGGGAGATGGAGAGAAAAAGGTAGTTTGGTGGGTAGATGAATACATATATAAATAGAGGATGAACGGAAGGATAAACAGCTTCATGGAGAAAGAAATAGATGAACAGATATAGACCGAGGCATGGCTAGAATGCTGAAGAATCGAATAACTTAAAGAAATAGTGTTCACAGAGATAGACAGAGAAATACATATCCACAATCTACTGCTCTCTTACAACCATAGACCCAAAAACCAAACGAATAATAAAGTACTGATAATAATTTATAATAATAATAATAATAACAACCTCTATAATGGTAGCTAGACACACATATACAAAGAAACCCAATGACAAGTGACAGGACAAGTGAAAACTATTGTGTAGCGACGACTGTAGACTGGCTTGTCACATACACCGATCTCGAGGCTCGTAAACCTGTCGTTTTGGAAGATTCGTTTTAAGTGGTGGTGGGGGTGGGGTGAGAGGGCGGGGGAGGGGGGGGGGTTGCACCAAAGAGGCATGTGTGGATTTTATTTCTTGGGGACTGTGGGTTTTGTGTGTGTTCCGTTGTTTCTTTGTTTGCGATGCATTTTTATGTGATGTGTGTATCATTACCTTTATTATTATTGTTCTTATTGTTCTTGTCATTACTGCCAATTACTATTATCAACGCTATTATTCCTATTCATATGTTTTTTATCATTGTTATTAGTTATTGTTATTATTGTTGTTGTTTTTGTTATTGTCGTTATTATTATATTCATTGTTGTTCCTGTTGTTCATGTCATCATTTTCATTATTATTGTTGTTTTTCTTGTATTGTAAGGGCATTGTGTGAATTCGTGTTTATTTTATTTCATATTGTCCAGTTATTTTCATTAGTTACAATGAATTGGATGTTTTTTTTACGATTTAAAAATATTCTTTGCTCAGACACTAGTTATATTACGTGCGTGGATATCCCGTACCATCGCCTGTCATTTTTTTTTTTTTTTTCTTTTTTTGCCTTTTTGAGGAATGCGAGGCGGACGAAGGGAGCCGCGTGTTCCCTTGCTCTGACAATGATGAATTATCGAAGAACTCCCATATCTGGGGATTGAGGGGAGGGGGAAAGGGGTTGGAGGGAAAGGTACGTGAGAGGGGGGGGGAGAGAAGTAAAAGGGGGAAGAATGAGGAGGAGGGTGAATGGGGAAGGAAGGATGAAGGAGAGGAATGGGGAAACCAGAAGGAGTAAGAAGAGGAGAAATGGGAAAGGAAGAAGAGGAATACGAAGGGAGGGGGCAGAGAGCTGGACGAAGAGGGACGAGGAAGGGGGAGGAGGTAGAGCTCAGGGCGCCCCAGCACGCCCGCACGTCGCAGGAGGTCCTCTTTCTGCTGCCACAAGACGCCGTCGGGGCATTTTTGGGATCCCCGAAACGCCAGCTGATGGGTTATCGTTCTCACCCCCCTCCCCACCCTCCTCCCCCTCCCGAACCCCGCGCCCCCATCCCTCTCCTCGTCTCCCTGCATCGGCCGAGCGCCCTCCGAGAAGGGGAAAGACATCTCGGAGACGCCGCCGAGGAGGTGCTCCCGCCTCGCCCGGATCGCCGCCCGGTCTCCCGCGCCTCCGACCATTTGCATAAACAAGGACCCTCGCCGCTAGCTGGCAGTCGATCCCACAGCCGCCCGTGACGGAAGAGTTACGCGGCCGTAGGGTCGGACTGCTCATCTGCTTTTCAGAGGAATGTCGACCTTGCCGGTGTGCCATGTTGTCGAGGGACGCGCCAGAGGCTCCGGGTGGGGGGGGGGCTCGCTCTGTCATAGTTTAGTGCTCGCGTCAGACTTTTGTGAATATTCAATTCATTTCCACATTATTCCCTCTCGTGGTGGCTCTGTGATGAGCCTTCTCCTCCTATGCGAGAATAGACGCTCGTGAACATATTTCCAAATATACCATACATCCTGATTTTGAATAATATGTAAGCTGACACTCCCCAAGAGACCGTGAATTGGGATTTGATTTTTTTTCTTTTCAAACACGACCTCCTCATGCACGTCTCATGCAGCGTTGCCGGTTCTCCCTTGCCTTTTAGGGCGAGGGACGGGACTGCTCGGACGTCTGGCACAGCTGCTCGCACCGGAAATAACCCCCGAAAATATGGGAAGTGTTGGAATGGGAAGGTTCAGGGCTCAGTCAGGCGGGGGAACTCGTTAAAAAACATGAAAATTATGGAGAATATTGCGGGAAGGATTCGGTGGCTGTGATGAAGTTCATGGGGCGAAGGGACTCCTGTGATGAGGCTGCTCTCCGCCTCGCGCAAGGAAAGAGCTGCGGTTTTGTCGTGTGCTTTTCGTGACTGAACGGTCGGTCGTCAGCATCAAGCGAGTTATTGCGTTCGGTCGATCTGGTTCGTTCGCTTTCCTCTCGTCTCGCCTTCGCTGTTCCTCTTTCTCCCGCTTTTCCCTCCTATTCTCTCTTTTTTATCTTTCTTCCCGATTCTCGCACTCCTGTTTCCACTCTGTTGCTCCCGTTGTTCCTTTTTCCACTTCTGTGTGTTATGTGTGTGCGTGAGAGAGAGAGAGAGAGAGAGAGAGAGAGAGAGAGAGAGAGAGAGAGAGAGAGAGAGAGAGAGAGAGAGAGAGAGAGAGAGAGAAGGAAGAGGCAGAGGGCATATCTGCTTCCGAGAATACATATATGCATGTGTTTGTGATACTTTGCGCATGTGTGTGGGTTGAACGCTTTGTCCCGTGGGTGCGTACAGTTCGTACGTGTGTCTGTCTGTCTTTGTGCCTCTCCTTGTCGAGTCAGGGAGGCCATTTATTTGCGCATTTGAATACCAAACTCGTTAACTATTCATCTCTGTATAATCGGTTCATTGTCTCTCGAGTCGGGTGTTTTGGCTGAGCGAACAAATCCCGCGCTGTTCCTCTTGTCTTCAGAGACAGATGGAATGACGCGCAGCCAGAGCGCCAAGGGGCCTGTGTGCCCATGTGCGCGCCCGCGGACTCGCTGCAGGATGCGTGGGACTGCCCGCCCGGAGCCGCGTGTGGCTGCGCTCTGTTAATGTGTTAATGTGTGCTTGTGGATGTATGTGAATTTGTATAGACAGATAGATAGATGTGTATATATGTATGTGTGAATATATATTATATATATATATATATATATATATATTATATAATATATTATATGTATATATGTATATATGTATATGTTGTATATATATATATTATATAATATATATATATATATATATATATTTATACATATGTATACACACACACACACACACACACAACACACACCACACACACACACACACACACACATATATATTATATAATATATATATATATATTATATATATTATATATATATATATATATATATGTATATATGTATATTATGTATATATATAATATATAGATAGATGATGATACTGATATGGATCGATATATATACAGATATGCACACATGCACGCACATACACATGCGCGCGCGCGCGCCACCACACGCACACACCGTCGCGCATCCGCATTTTTCTATTATATATATGTCTTATTTCCTTAGCTGATATGTAGCTCCAGAGAATATCCGTTCCGTGAATGGATTTATAGGCCTAGAAGTCTATTAGATGAATTTTGCCTTTGCTAGATTCCTCGTGTGGCTCGGTGGCCTTGATTTGCGTGTGCTTGCGTGGGTCCGAATCGCCCCTTCCCCTCCCCTCCCCCTCCCTTATCACTCCCTCATGTGTAGTCCCCTTTCCTCTCCCATCTCCCCCCTCCCTCCTCCCCATTTCCACCTTTCCCCCCTCCCCTCTTTCCCTTTCCCCTCCCCTTTTGCTCCCCCCCTACCTTTCCTTTCCCTCACCCTCACTGCAGCTCATTCTAATGCTCGGGGCTTCACCTTAAATCGGGACTGAGGTTTCCACTTGAGGGTTTCACTGCGCTTGCAAACATGGCTACTGTCTGCCTGTTTGGGGAGTGCGGGGGGCGGGGGAGGATTTGTGATGGTAATGCGATGGGGAAATATCGGTGATTAATGATAAGGTGGTGATGATTTATGGGAATATGCTTGTTTTGTGTCGTGGTCTCCGAACCTCAATTTTGCCTCCTCTCTCCCTCCCTTCCTCCCTCCCTTCCTCTCTTCTCTCTCTCTCTCTCTCTCTCTCTCTCTCTCTCTCTCTCTCTCTCTCTCTCTCTCTCTCTTCTCTCTCTCTCTCTCTCTCTCTCTCTCTCTCCTCTCTCTCTCTCTCTCCTCTCTCCCTCCTTCTCCTCTCCCTCTCTCCTCTCTTCTTCCCTCTCCCTCCCTCTCCTTTTACGCACTTCCTCCCTTCCTCCCCTCCTAGATCTTCTGCTCTGTGCTTTCACTTCTAGTCTCTTTTCTCTCTGTCTTTCTCTGCCTTCTTCCATTTATATATTTTTCCTTTCTCTCTCTCTTCCTCCCTCCTCTCTCTCTCTTTCTCACTTTCTCTCCCTCTCCCCCCCCTTCTCTCTCCTTGTATTCTTAAATCTATTTCCTGTTGTACTTGTTGGTCAGTGACAAACATGACTGGCATATCTGTACGTGTCGTTCAAATGAATAACCGTACGTGCTTGTCCGTGTACGTGTTATCGGGCTGGAAAATGTACGTGGCAACTCCCCTCCCCCTCCCCCCATCCACCCATATCACCCACCTCTCTCTCTCTCTCTTCTTTTTTCCCTCTCTTGTCTCTCAGACCGGAAGTCAGGTCGGTTTGTTCCGGTCTCCCTCCCCCCCCCTCGCCTCCCCCACCTCCTCTCACCCTTCCATTCCTCCCTCTCCAACTGCTCTTGTTTATTGTCTCTTGTTCCATTTTCCTCTTTCGGTCGTCACTTTGCCTTTGTTTTTTTATTTTTCTATTTCTCCTCTTCCCGTTCTTATTTTCCTCCCCCTCTTCTCCTTCATCCTTTTCTTTTTCTGTTTCTCCTTTTTATTTAGTTGTTTAATATTAGATTAATGTGCCAGCAAAAAAATAGTAAATTAATGATATACAAATTGATTAATGTAGATGAATGATATACAGATGTAAACTTATTTTTATTAAAACTAGAAACTAAGGTTATATTGAGGATATATCACTAGAAAAAATAATTTGTCTATGTTAAAGAACTCTCTGGATTCTGTGTATAGAGTGTCTAGAAAAAAATCCACATCGTAGTATATTTTTTTCATTCCTTTCTTTCTCCCTCCCTGTCTACTCCCCCTTTCCCCCTTCTCTCTCTCTCTCTCTCTCTCTCTCTCTCTCTCTCTCTCTCTCTCTCTCTCTCTCTCTCTCTCTCTCTCTCTCTCTCTCTCTTCTCTCTCCCTCTCCCTCTCCCTCTCTCCCTCCCTCCCTCTTTCCTCTCTCTCTCTCTTGTGTCTCTTCCACAAACTCACCCTTCCTTCCCTCCCTCCCTCCCTCCCTCCCTTTTATTTACTTCCTCATTACCCTCTCCCAGTCGGTCTCCTCTCTCCAATTTTCTTTCGTTACCATACCCACCTCCCGTACCCATTCTCCTCTTGCTCTTCCCTCCCCATCCCATCCCTTCCCCCCTTTCCATTTCCTCTTCCCTTCCTCCCTGTCCCCCCTCTCCATTCCCTCCACCCCCTTCCCTCCCCCTCTCGATCCCCCCCACCCCCCCTTCCCTCGTCACTTCCCTCTTCGCTCCATCACACTTCAAAAAGTCTTTCAAATGCCATCATCCCATCATTTGGCCTTCCGTGGTGCGTGTTCCTCCCTGGTTTTTCTTCTGTCTTTCGCTTTTGTCACGTTCTCGGTATGCAGAATGGTTTGTTCACGTGGCGGTCAGACACTAGGATGCATAATGATATATAAGTATATATATATGAATATGTATGTATATTTAGAGAGGAAGAGATAGAGAGAGGAAGGGAGAGGGAGAGAGAGAGTATGTTATGTATATACGCACACACACACACACACACACACACACACACACACACACACACACACACACATACACACACCACACACACACACACACACACACACACACACACACACACACACACACACACACACACCACACACACACACACACACACACATCGTAATCGCGTGTGTGTAGTTGTGTACGCGCGCGTGCAGGGTCTTTTTTTCTCTTTTTCGTGTGCATGCATGCGTGTCTGCGTGTACCTATAACTGTTTCTCTATGTATGTGCGTCTTATAACCGCCAAGTAAACCAACACCTCATTGTATTTATGGCTCTGTGTCCGTGTTCAGTCCGTGTGTTTTGCCGTATTTGGGATTTCGTCATGTCATGATATGGCTCGATTGTTGGACCGTATTCCGAGGCGCTGTCGTTGGGATTTTTAAGGGAAACGTTCGTGTTATTGTGACTTTGGATTCTTCCCTCAACCACCCCTCTCTCTATCTATCAATCTTTCTATCTATGTCTCTCTCGCTTTCTCTCTCCCTCTCTCCCTCCCTTCCCTCTCTCTCTCTCTCTCTCTCTCTCTCTCTCTCTCTCTCTCTCTCTCTCTCTCCTCTCTTCTCTCTATATATATATATATATATATATATATATATATATATATATATATATATGATTATATATATATATATATATATATATATATATATATATATATATAATAATATATAATATAATATATATATAATATATATATATATATATATATAATATTTATATATATATCCTCTCTCTCATTCCCTCTCTCTCTCCTCTCTCTCTCTCTCTCCTCTCTCTCTCTCTCTCTCTCTCTCTCTCTCTCTCTCTCTCTCTCTCTCTCTCTCTCTCTCTCTCTCTCTCTCTCTCCCCTCCCTCCCTCCCTCCCTCCCTCCCTCCCTCCCTCCCTCCCTCCCTCTCCCTCCTCTCTCGCCCAGCATCCCCACACTTCTTCATCCCCGGACTCGCAGCATCCTCATCATGGGAGTCGCAACAGGTAGCATTATTGCTAGTTCATTATTGAGCGTTCAGCCGTCATCGCTGTGGCAGGTACTCGCCGCCCGCTGCCATCGCTGTGGCGAGAGGTACTCGATACGATGTGATTGCTGCCAGATAATATGGGTGAGCAGGGGTGATGGAGGGGAGGAATAGGTCGTAGGCTGGCGCCACGTAATCATCTCCTTCTCTATCCCTCTCTCTCTCTCTCTCTCTCTCTCTCCTCTCTCCTCTCTCTCTCTCTCTCTCTCTCTCTTCCTCGATCTCTCTCTATCTCTCTCTCTCATCTCTCTTCACTCTCTCCCTCTCGCTCTCTCTCTCTCTCTATCTCTATCTAAAAATCCTATTATCTCTATCTATTTGTCTATCAACTGCCTCTTTCTCTTCTCTCTCTTTGCCTCTTTTCCCTCCCTCCTTCACCGCAATCGCTGGTTTGTTTATCCACACCACCAGCGAAGGTTATGTTCTTATTTTGTTCTTGCTTTTATGGGTGCAAAAGTGTGTTGATAAACGGGAGATGGAGAGAGAGAAAAAGGAAATGAGGGGAGGAGGCAAACAGGGGAAAGTATGACCTAAGAAATATGAAAGATAAAACGGGAGAGAATATACAAGCTTGTTGATTCCAGAGTGTGTGGGATTTTAGAGACGCACACGCGTACTTCGATAAACAGGTTAACCACTTGTTTCCTTCTCCTCCTCTTCCCTCTCTCCCGTCCCCTTTCCTTCCCTTGTCTTTTTCACTCCTCCTCCTCCATCTTCTTCTTCTTCGTCCTCCTCCATATCTTCTTTTTCTTCTCTTCTCTCCTCCTCCTCCTCCTTCATCTTTCTTGTTCTTCTTCCTCCTCTCTCCTCCTCTCCTCTCCATCTCCTCCTCGTCCCTTTCCTCCTCCTCCCATCTCTTCTTCATCCTTCCTCCTCCTCCTCCTCCCTCGCGCAGTCCAATAGGGCGGCCGCCGCTGCGAACGTCCTCCCCTGCCAGGGTTTTATGGCGCAATAAATATTTTTTCCTTCCTCAAGACGGCGAAGATGCGCCTTGGAAAGAGCGTCTCGAAGGACCGTGATTCCCTCTCCACGCGGGCGGGACTGACCGCTGGGGGCTGGCTTTTTGTTTTGCTTCGTGTTTAGAGCGTCTGCGGGAGACTTGTCTGTCTGTCTGTCTGTCTGTCTCTGCCTCTCTCATCTCCTTCTGTCTGTCTGTCTCTCTTTCTTCTCTCTTCTCTCTCTTCTCTCTCTCTCTCGCTCTCTCTCTACTCTCTCTCTCTCTCTCTCTCTCTCTCTCTCTCTCTCTCCCTCTCCTCTCTCCTCTGTATGTGTATTTCTTCAGTTTCCTTCGATTCCCGTTTGCACCCCGCTCCCCCCACCCTCCCCCTCCCCTGCACGTGACGGACGCAAGGCGCAGACGCCCATGACGTCATCCGGGCGTCCGTTCGCCCTTGAGCGGAGATCTCAGCTGGCGTTCTTGGCTTCGTACCTGCACACTTCTCTGAGGGCGACCCGAGGAGGCTCAGCCGGGATAAGGCTTCGAGGTGGATAAGGGCTTGGAGGAGAGCCTGTCAGAGATGGATGGCTTTGACGAACGGAGGGAGAGATGTGAGAGGGAGAGGAGATACGAATGGGTAAAGAAACGAAAAAAAAAAAATCAAACCTTTTGACAAAAATCGAAAGATATTATGCAATTTTAAAAAACATCCATGCAACCCCACCACAACCACACACACCACACACACACACACACGCACACACACACACACACACACACACACACACACACACACACACACACACACACACACACACACAACACACACACACACACACCACACACACACACACACGCACACACACCATCCAAATTTCGTTTTGACAGCAAAAAAGGAAGGGTCCCAAACTGTCAAGATAGTGTCCCTGTTAAAATGCCTTACGGTCAAGAAGAAAAAAAATGGGGAACAGAAGATTAGAGATTTTACAACTTTTCATTTTCATTTTTAGTTCACGAAAGTTGATGAACTTGTAACTCTTTGGAATGTTATTGATGGCTGTTTGGTTACAAGTATCGTTGAGATTATATTAGCGAAAAATTTCTCTCTCTCTCTCTCTCTCTCATCTATCTATCTGTCTATCCCGTTTCCTTTTTCTCCCTCCCTCCCTCCATCTCTTCCATCTCCTCCTCCTCCTCCTCACCTCCCCCTCCCTCCTCCTCCCTCTCCCCACACTCTCCCTCCTCCCTCTAATCCTCCTCCTCCTCTCCATCTCCTTCTCTTCCCCTCTCCCCTCCCCTCCCCTCCCCTCCTCCCCTCCCCTCCCCTCCTCCCCCTCTCCCCCCTCCCCCCTCCCCTCCCCTCCCCCCTCCTTCGCCGCCCACCCCTCCTGCGGGCGTTGGAAGGGAATCGCCAAAAACTCGAAGCGCTGATCATATCACACGGGAGACCCACACGCACTCCGGGGGAAGGTCGGAAAGGTCAGGAAGCCATCACATCACGGACCTTGGCTTGAGCCGCTCCAGCACCTTTTTTTTTTTTTATTTTTTTTTTTTTTTTTTTTTTTTTTTTTGAGGTGGAAACTTTTGTTTTTTTTTTGTTTTTTTTTTGAGGATACTGTTATGTGGGTGGCTTGGGGGGGGGGGGTCATATATTTTTTTTTCATGGGGACCTTTTTTTCAAGGGTTTAAGAAGGTGCTTTACTTGCGGGGTTTCACAGTAACTTGCTCGCTCTTATGACCGAAATAGCAGATTCCGCGAACGAGGCGGGTTTCGGATTACGAATATGTCTCCCGGGGTGTTCATTTCGGTAATCTGTTTATGATACTATTTATTTTTGTGGAGATTAGGTTTCTTAATGAAATTTATATTATTATATATATATATGTGTGTGTGTGTGTGTGTGTGTGTGGTGTGTGTGTGTGTGTGTGTGCGTGTGCGTTGCGTGTGCGTGTGCGTGTGCGTGTGTGTGTGTGTGTGTTTTGTGTGTTTGTATGGTGTGTGTGTGTGTTGTGTGTTGTGTGTGTGTGTGTGTGTGTGTGTGTGTGTGTGTAATGTGTTGAGTGTGCGTTGTTTGTGAGAGAGAGAAAAGTTGATTGAACGAAAGAGGTTTTTTCGCTTTAGAATGACTGAATTACCCAAAGCGAGAAAAATAAGGTCTTTTTCGCAGACTCATTTCTCAGTTGAAAGTGCCGGAATAATTGTGCTAAAAACCGGCTAAGAAAATGCATATCACGTGACCTAACACGGAAACGAGAAAGCCAAAAAAATAACTAAATGAATAAATAAAAATAAAAATGAAAGTTTATTTAAAATAAAAGTGGTTAACCGGCAGCAACAGTACAACCACCGGTACCGGGTTATCTGGGTAGGAGGGGTGGGGGGGAAGGGTAAGAGAAGGCGGGGGGGGCGGGAGGTCGAGTGTCATGGCGCGGCGCCTCTCAAATTGAGTTGAGGAACAGGTCACGTCAACAAGCTTGGAAATGTGACCCAGAACCCTCCCCCCTCTCCTCCCTCTCTCCCCATTCTCCTCCTCTCTTCCCCCCATTCTCCTCCTTCTCCTCCCCCCCTTCTCCCCATTCTCCTCCTCCTTCTCCCCCTTTACACTCCCTCTTTCCCCCACTTACTCCCCCCTCATTTCTCACCCCCTCTTTTCACTAACGCTTCTTATGCTACCTCTTTCTCCCTTCTAGTCACTCGCCTCTTCCCCTCCCGCACTCTCTCCCTCCTTCGTTACACTCTCCCTCCCCACTCACGCCCCTTACTTCACTCTTCCTCCCCACTCACTCCCTCGTCCCACTCCCACTTTGCCTTTTCCCAGATCCTCCTCTCACGCTCTCGCAAAAATATACATCATCATAGTGTCTCCACAGCCATAGCGTCACCATTGCGTCGTCATAGAATCGCCATAGCGGCTCCATAGCGCCACCATAGCATCACCATAGCGGCGCCATAGCGTCGCTATACCACCACCATATTACTATCACACCATACGTATTACTTCGGAGTTGGGAGTAATGTACCGTTGACTTCGGGGCAGTTATGCGTTTTTGTACCATTTTGGTGTAACTTTTAAGAAGGCTGTAAAAGTTTTTTTTTTTATTCAGTGTTTTTTTCTATCTCTCTTTCTCACTCTTCTCTCTCTCTCTCTCTCTCTCTCTCTCTCTCTCTCTCTCTCTCTCTCTCTCTCTCTCTCTCTCTCTCTCTCTCTCTCTCTCTCTCTCTCTCTCTCTCTCTGTTCGTGTTTATCTATCTATCTCTCTCTATCAATCAAATCTATTTACGTATTTGCGGACCTGAATTTAAAATTCTGCGTGTTTCAATGATAATGAATTTCTTTTGGTTTTAATGATTTTCTTTCTTTCGTCCAGGTAAGGCGTCGTGGTTGGCAGTTTCACAAAACGTCTTTTCAGGTGAGTCATGTTAAACTCGACCTACAGTGGCACGGCGAGTGGAGGGAGGGAGTGGAGGGATGGGGTGGGGTGGAGGAGGGGGGGTAGGCACACTCTGGAATATGCAGGGAAGATGACTAATCTCTCTTTTTCTCATTCTCTCTTTCTTTCTTTCGCTCTTTCTTCTCTTCCTCTCTCTCTCTCTCTCTCTCTCTCTCTCTCTCTCTCTCTCTCTCTCTCTCTCTCTCTCTCTCTCTCTCTCTCTCTCTCTCTCTCTCTCTCTCTCTTTCATCATCATCATCATCATTCTCCTATATCCCCTCTCCGAATTCCACTCTCCTTTTTTGTATTTTTCTCTATTTCCCCTCTATCAGTATCCGCGCCCCCACCCACCCATTCTGCCCCCCCCCTCACGCCCCCGCCCACCGCCCATAGCTCCCCATAGATGGTCAAGGCGCCTTTGATTAGCATCTCTCGGCAAGGGCGGAAGTAGCCATAGGGAGGTGGTAGCTGTTGGGGCGGGCGTGAGGGGGTGGTAGGGGGATGGGCGGGAGTCACGCACATGCTCTCGCTCTCTGTCTTTCTGTCTGTCTGTCTGTCTGTCTATCTGTCTGTCTGTCTTTCTGTCTTTCTTCTTTGTCTTTCTCTCTCTCTCTCTATCTACTATCTATCTATCTATCTATATATATATATACATACCTCTCTATCTGTCTACCAGTGTCTCTATCTATCTGTCTATCAATCTCTCTCTATCTCTATCTACACACACACACACACACACACACACACACACACACACACACACACACACACACACACACACACACACACACACACAACACACACACACACACACAGTCACTCACAAACAACACAGCACGTATCGCTTTTTTCCTTAACGGCCGCGGACATTTAACGAGTTCTGGGAGCGAGCGAGCGAGTGGGAGTGACTTGCAGTTGCACAGTTGCGAGTGGCGGCCCGCTGTTGCATCCGCTCTGTCGACGTTTTTTTTTTTATATTCTTTTTTTTATTCCTTTTTTTTTAGATATATATATATATTTTTTTATAATTTTCTCTCTTTTTAGCGTTAGTTCGTCTCTCACAGAAATCATTTTGTCGTTTTTTTAAAAGGTGTCCGGTTAGCGATTTTGTTTTCTTGAGGCTGATGGTGAGGGGGAGGGGGAGGGAGAGCAGAGAGAGGGAGGAGAGGGAGAGGGAGAGGGAGAAGAGAGGGGAGAGGAAGGGGAGAGAGGGGGGAGGAGAGGGGAGGAGAGGGAGAGAAGGGGAAGAAGAGGAGAGGGAGAAGAGAGGAGAGGGAGAGACGGAGAGAGAACAGACAGACAGACAGACAGATAGACGATAGAGAGATAGGGAGGGGAGATGTAGAGAGAGGTAAAGAGGGAAGAAAAAGAAAGAAAGAGAGGGAGGGAAAGAGTAAAGGTGACTGACAAAGCTAAATATAAGCAATAGGTAGATAAAGATGGGAAGAGCCATGCGTAAGTCTTTTGAAATTAGAGAAAAAAGAAAAATACATATATTCAAAATAACAAGATTCGACCATCACCATCACGTGACCGCCCTTCACCCCTCCTCCACCCCCATCCAGCCGAGTGGCACCATAAACGTGAAGTGCCTCTCAGGTCCTCATGACAAAGACGGTGCCAGCGAGAGTAGGCCATTTACAACCCCCCCCTCTCCCCTCTCTCCCCCCCTTTTTTTTCCTCACTTCCCTCCCTCTCCCCCCCCCATTTCCCTCACGTCCTTCCCTCTTCCCCCCTTTCCATCACCTCCCTCCTCTCTCCTTCCTTTACCTCACCCCTCCCTCTCTCTCTCCCTTCCCTCCCCCCCCCCTTTCCCCTCACCCCATCTCTCTCTCCCCCTCCCTCTCTTTCCCCCCTTCCCTCCTTCCCTCCCCCTCCCCTCCCCCTCCCCTTTCCCTTACCCCCTCACTCGTCACCCCATGAAAACTATCACGGTCAAGGCGGACTTACCACGTACCGTTGTGTCCTCCAGTTCTATTGCGCGCACGGTGTGTGTGTGTGTGTCTGTATGTATGTGATTGTGTGTGTGTTGTGTGTGTGTATGTGTGTGTGTGTATGTGGTGTGTTTTGATTATGTTTGTTATGTGTTTGTGTATGTGTGTTTGTGGTGTGTGTGTGTGTTGTGTGTGTGTGTGTGTGTGTGTGTGTGTGTGTGTGTGTGTGTGTGTGTGTGTGTGTGTGTGTATGTGTCCGTGCGTGCGCGTACATAGACTATTTATGTGTCTGCTATGCAGGCATTTGAGCATATATATGTATATACACGCCCGTACCCTCGAAAGAAATAACTTATAATTACTCTTTGCTTCCCGCGTCGCCTTTTGAGATCGGATTTCTCAGAATAGTCGCCGGAACTTGGAAAAATATTTGCGGTAGAAATACTTTTCAGGTATTTTGTCGTGAGTAATCGTGAGAACATGATATTTACATGTTGACGCAAGAAAGAGTTTGTTCGCTTGAGAAATGACGAGAGATTAGTGAGATTTTTTTTCTTGTCGAGGAAATGTTCTCACGAAAAATCATAACCGTTAGAGGGGGAAACGGGGGAGGGGGGAGAGGGAAGGGGAAGGGGGGAAGTTGACCCTCCTCGTCGGTGTCTTTTCGTCCTTAATCTTTTTCCCCCTCTCTCCATCTTTGGTTTTTCTTCTTTTCTTTTTCTTTTTTTTTATTCTTGTTTCTGCCTCTTTTCCCCTTCTCGTGTTTCTCCCATTCGTCTCGCCTGTGTCTCCTCCTCCTTGACCTTTTTTTCCTCTCTCCTTCTCTTGTTTCTCTTACTATTTATTTTCACATTCTCCTTGTCCAAATCTCTTTTTCCTTGACCCTTTTCTCTTCTCGTGTTTCTCTTCTTGACCTTTCCCCTTTCTTCTCATCCTTTTTTCCCTCTCCTCTTGTTTCTCCTTCTCTGTCCCTGTCTCTTTCTCCTTGACCCTTTTCTCTTCTCCTAGTGTTTATTATCCTTGACCTTTCCCCCATTCTTCTCGTCTATGTCTCTTTCTCCTTGACCTTTCTCTCCTCGCCTCCTCCCTCCGCCCTCTTTATTTTCATTATTATCAGTATCTTTTGTTTCCTTTTCATTCCTCCTCTTCTCGTTCGTATTATTCATTCCCTTTTGTCTTTCACCTTCGCCGTGAGATAAGAGGAGGAGGAGGGAGGAGGGAAGAGAAGAGGAGGAAAGAGGGAGGGGGGAAGGAGAAGATGAGGAGGGAAGGGAAGAGGAGAGGAGGAGGGAAGGGAAGAGGGAGGAGGGAAGGAAGAGGAGAGGAGGGAAAGGGAGAGGAGGAGGAAGGGAGGAAGGGAGGAAGAAGAGGTGGGAAGAAGAGGAAGGAGGAGGGAAGGAAGAGGAGAAGAGGAGAGAAGAAGGGGAAGGAAGGACGGGGAAGGAGAAGAAAAAAGAGGGAAGGAGAAAGGAGAAGATGAGGAGGGAAGTGAAGAGGAGAGGAGGAGAGAGGAAGGAGAAGGGAGAAGAAAAGATATAAAAAAAAGACGAAACGCGTAGAAGAGAGAAGAAAGGGAAAGAGGAACGTAGTGGAAATACAGAAATTCAAGAGGTATGAGAGGAGTGACATAAGGAAATGAATGGAAGGGAAGGAAAAGAAAATAATGGATAAAGAGGAAAGTAGGGGAAATAGAGTAATGAAAGAGGTATTACAAGAGAGAAATAAAGGAAGGGAAGGAAGGGAAAGAAAGAAACAAACGAAGGAAAGGATAAGGGCAAGACACGAAGATAAGAGTAAGAGGAGAAAGAGGAGAGGGGAAAATAAGGAAAATAAAAGACAAGAAGGAGGAATTACCGATAAGGTCCATATTTGAGATGAATGAAAGAGGGAAGAGAAGGACGGAGGGAAAAAAAGGAGTATGTTGATGAGCCAAAAGTCCATGGTGGCAGGAGTGTTAAAACCCGTAAGGACATGTGGGAGGGGCTGGGAAAGGCTCGCCATTTTTCTTATTTTTTTCTCTTTTTTCGTATTTTTCGGTTTTTCTTTTCGTTTCTTAGTGTTTTATGTATTGTTATTTCACATATTGTGGGTTATTCGTTTTTTTTTAGTTATGCTGTTATTGTGCTGTATGCACGTTGTCTTACATAGTGTGTGTGCGTGTTTATTATATTCTAATCGCGTGTATCGGTTTTATTTGTGTTATGATATTTTCGATCTGTTTCTGATCTTGTGTTGATTCTACTTGTTGAGAGTCTTTTTATTTGTATTCTTAGCATGTTGTCTTCTTTTCGTATCTCTGTTGGATGATGATTATATGATTGTTTCTACTTATTATATTGCTGATATGTGTTTCTATTTCTGTCATCCTTTATGCTGTTCTCTTATTGGTATTTAGATTTTCCTTTTCCTCTTCTTCTGTGTATTTCTGGTGATTTCTCTTTTACGTTTGCTATTGATTGCTCTTTCTTGAGATAGTTTCCCTAATGACTATGTATATGTCGAAAACAAGTGGGAAGAACGATTAAGAAGAGAGACGTGGAGAGAGAGCCAAGGACGATATCGATCGGAGCAAAGGATCCATCCTGTAAGACCTCGATAGCGGGAAGAGAGAGATTTGTGATAGTCACGCGGGAGGGAGGAGGTCTTGGTGCGTGCTTACGGCGAAGAAGAAAGGGGGGGATCAGAGGAAAAGGGGAACAAGGGGGACGGGGATGGCGGGTTCGAGGAGGGTAAGAGGATGGGTAGCCTTGGAAGAAGGTGAGGGGGCGACTTGGACAAGATTATTGTTCGGGGTTTCTGGAGAGAGGGGAGAGGAGAGAGAAGGGAAGGGGAGAATGAGAAGGAAGAAGAAAGAGAAGTGAAGCAAGGAAGCGAAGGTGAGGTGTTTAACCAGTTATGAGGTAGTTATAACTAAGTACTTGAAAGTAAGGCTGGCCGTGTGCCGAATCACGTCGTCTAAAGAGAAAAGAGTATGCGCAGACACGCAGGCTAGGAGCTGAGAATCCGAACAAGAAAGGGTAGTGTTATCAAAATTTAGTTATCGTCGAGTAACGCCGAGTATTATGTGTATATATATTAAAGAAGTAGCTGTTCAGTATAATTTAGAAGTGTCAATGAAGAAGTAAGATGAAGCCATTAAGAAGAACATATTCACCAGCTAGAGGGTAATAATAGCAGCGTAACGCGTCCCCTAGTCAAATATATGTCCTAATGTTTCTCCTCCTCGTCCAAAATAAGCGAAGTGAAACACACACAAAACCAGCAGCCCAGAAGAGAGTGGAGAGAGAATGAAAAGTGGTATGTTGGACTAAGGTCACCAGAGAGAACATAGAGCGGAGATCCGTGAATTTTCAAACTCCCTCTGTTCTGCCTTGCACCCTTATTCTTCAGTACAGCTTTGCCGAAAATAGACCCCTACGAAAGCCCAACCCGGCGCGATGGAATCAAAGCCTGTACATCTTCTTTCGGCCTGCCGCCAAGAGAAGGGACCGCTCGGGGCGCCAGGCTTGCGGAAAGAGCTTATGAAAGGAAGAAGTGGGCGAATAAGGTGGGGAACCGCACGCACCCACACTACCACACTCACACACGACACACACCACACAGGCGCGCTACACACGCACGCACACGCATCGCACACTGACACACAAACAAACAAAACAAACAAAAAACAAAAAGGCAAGTCAAAACAAACACACCACAGACACAACACACACAAAACAAGCAAACAAAAAAAGGAACCAGCAACACAGAGACGCACACACACACAAACAAATAGAAACAGCAAACAAAAAGCAAAAACAACAAACAACACACACACACACACAACACACACACACACAACACACACACACACACACACACACACACACACACACACACACACCACACACACACACACACACACACACACACACATGCTGCATATATAGATAGATATTATGCTGCGTTATTTTTTTCTTGTTCTGTATATTTTTAGAAGCTTGCCGGAAATGATGTTAGAGCTGGGCGAAAGGTTTAGTGCAGAATCACTCGTTTTACCAAGGTCGTTTATCCCCCCCCCCACCCCCCCTCATACCTTCCCAGTGGTATTGTGGGTAATTTTAGAGCACAGCAGAGAGCAGGCCTTACTGGGGGGAAATTTTGCAGGTGTTTAGCAAATCGCGCTCCTTGAGCATTCCAGGCGTGATGGCGTGCAGGTGAAAAGCTTGTAAAATCACTTGTATGCTAATCGAAAAGAACTGCCTGGACGTGCTTTGCAGAAAGAAGAGACCATTAAAGAAACCAGTTAATCTATTAAACATTTTTTTTTTCTATAAAGAACCAAACACGTAACAAGAAATGATAAGTACAGGTATTTTAGTTAAGAAATTATGCGTTAGGTCACTTTTATATTAACATTACACGCAATTGTTTTAAAAAATTGCTTAAATGGTGATTTATAGTTATGTAGGACGCTAAGAACTAAGAAACCTATTTCAAACGAAAAAAAAAAAAAACTTTGGAAGACTTAGATCAGGTTTGCTTATTTCAAATTATCCGTCGTGTTTTGTTTCCGTTTAACAGACGAATTTCCGTAGAATTCCAGCCCTGCTTCCCAATGGCGTTCGCGACTTCCGAAGTTCGTGACGTCAGAGAAAAATTTGAATAGAGGTATAACTTCGATTATTAAGTGATAATTCACTCAATTAAATGCCACTAATCTTAATCAATAGTAGCCACACAACACCTTGAAACTGAAGCTGAAGTAGCTGATTATTGAAGGATAAATGATTTGAGTTTCAAAGGTTTAATTCACAGCAAAAATAGTTCGCTATTGCAGATCAAGGCGTGCTAGAGCGATCGCACGCCATTCCCAGTAAGGCCTGGAGAGAGAGAGAGAGAGAGAGAGAGAGAGAGAGAGAGAGAGAGAGAGAGAGAGAGAGAGAGAGAGAGAGAGAGAGAGAGAGAGAGAGAGAGAGAGAGAGACAGAGAGAGAGTGACGGAGGGTATGGGGGGGGGCGGTGAGTGTTAGTAGCGTACTTGCGGAAAACATACAGATGTTTAATGAATCTCGCGTATACAGACAACTATAGATTGCGCTTGTGGGGGGGGGTTGAGTGATTGGGAGGGAGAAGGGGGGGGGCGGATGATGTATATGTATGTCTCTAACTTTGTGTGTTTATGTACGTGGGGTGGGTATTGGTATGTCTGTGTGTAAGATTTCTTGTCTGTGTATGTGAGAAGTATGCGTATCTGCCTATGTGTTTTCGTGTAATTTATACGTGCTGAAGGGTAAAAAAAATATATATATATCAATATATATATATATATATATATATTATATATATATATATAATATATAGATAGATAAATAAAAATAGAGACATTTATATGTGTTTGTGTTTTTCCTTAAGGTGTCTTTCCATGTACTTTATCGCTAGCACATAGTAAATAACAGATAAAAAACAATCGGAAACGGTCTCTCGATAGCACAGACGACCTCCAGCAACCACCCAGCGCCTCAACCAACCAACCAAAGCAACGACCTGATTGTGCTCAGGGAAGAGAAAGTGACATTGTTTCCTTTGATTTCTACGCTTTTCAGTGGCTAAAATGTCGGAAGGGGGTAGGGGTTGGCGGGTGGGGGTGGGTGGGGTGAATAGCGAGTGCCATTGTGGGTGCCAGAGCCAACCAGGGCCGTGGAATGACTTGGAATGGTGGTGGTGTGAGGGGGATGGGGAAGGGGAGAGGAGGAGGTGGAAGAAGGAGAGGAAGAGGAAGTGGAAGTAAGAGAGGAGGAGGAAGAAAAGGAGAAATGGGGAAGAAGTGGAGGAGGAGAAAGGGGAGAAACAGAGGAGGGAAAGAAGGAGGAGGAAGAAAAAGAGAATGGGGGAGAAGTAAAGGGCGAAGGAGGGAGTTGAGAAGAGGGAAGAAGAAAGAGAGGAGAAAGAAAAGGAGAATGGGGAAAGAAATAAAGGAGGAGGGAAGGAGGGGAATGGGGATTTTTATTTATTTTATTTTTCTTTCTTTCTTTCTTCTGTTTTTCTTCTAAGTCTTTTGTTGTCTGACATTTCTACTACCGTTTTTTCCTCTCTCAAGTCCCCCAGTCGTTGTTTGTCTTATTGCCTTGTATTATTTTATTCGTCATTTTTGTTTTTCTTTGGCATCCTTCTTGTCCCTCTCTCATCTGCTATCGCAAAATTTATCACATTTCATCTTAAGTTTTATTTCAACGTCTCGTGGACTTCACATTCTCTCCAAAAACGTAAAGTCTCAGGGACCCAAAATCATGTAAATATGAATAAAAGAATGTTAGAGCTTAATTTGTATTTTCCCCCTTCGTCTTTGTTTATTATTATTACTATGTATTGCAAATATCGCCCCTAACGCGACTGAGACGATAACAAGGCTGCTGTAAGGCCTTCGAAACCAAGTTGGCCCAACTAAGCTTGAAGTGAATCCATTCGGAAAAGCTCGTCTCATTGCAGTCGTTGCCTTTGAAATGTCATCCGAATTTTCCCGCCATCGCAAACCTCAAGTTGAGGCAAGATTTCGGAATGTAGAAAGGATATTCTTTGTCATGCATATCCTTTCTACAAAAGATATTCATGCTCATTCATACTTTTTTCTACATTCGTCACAGTGAATACGGTCCAGGAGTTCGGAAACCAAGCTATCTCAACTCAGCTTGAAGTGAATCCACTTGGGAAAATATGCCCCGTCGCAAGCGTTGAATTGGCGCCCGAATTTTCCCGCGCAAAGTGAAAGTGCGAAACGGAGAGTGATTCTGCGTTCGGATTGGCCTCTCCCGGTGGGCTTAATTATCGCTAATGACCCTTCTCCCCCTCCCTCGCCCCCTTTTAATGACCGTGACATCTCCGCAAGGCTCTTCGTGCTTACGTCCGTGGTAATGAACCTTTCTGGGTAAATGTGTGGCTAATGGACGAGTAATTCTCTTTACATTGATTGTCTCGGCCGTAGCTTCGGTTTCCGGATGTCGGCTTGCATTTTTTGTTCGTTTGTTTCTTTGGTGTTTAATATGTTTATTTCTCTTCAACTTTCGCTGTTTTTATTTTTTTTTTTGGGGGGGGGAGTGTTTGTTCCAATTCCTGTGCATGTTTAATTAAAAGATGGATTTTAATCTTGTTGTCTCTGTTATTTTTGTGGCATGCTTTTCAATGTATTCTCTTACGTAATACCTCTTCTGGTAATCTGTCTAATGTAATTTTTATTCTTGTTGCTATAATGGTTTGGATGTCATAAAGCTATCATCATTTGCGTTCATTAGTGCTGTGAATAATTACGACCATTATCTTTTTAACTTTCATTTAATTAGAGTCACTTTGTTTAATGATCGTTGATTCAATTGCTATGTTTTTTCGTGATGTAATTAGAGGCAATTCAGAAGTCTGTCTCTCATTTGTTCTCTTCCTCGTCTGCTCCCTCGCTCTTCTCTCTCTCTCTCTCTCTCTCTCTCTCTCTCTCTCTCTCTCTCTCTCTCTCTCTCTCTTCTCTCTCTCTCTCTCTCTCTCTCTCTCTCTCTCTCTCACACACACACACACACACACACACACACACACACACACACACACACACACACACACACACACACACACACACACACACACACACACACACACTTATATGTGTGTGTGTGTGTGTGTGTGTGTGTGTGTGTGTGTGTGTGTGTGTGTGTGTGTGTGTGTGTGTGTGTGTAAGAAAAGAAAGGGACGCAGAAAAAAGGGAAAGAAAAATCGTTGCAAGAAAAACAAGTGAAGGAGAGACGCGTACTTCGCGATCGAGGAAGTAAGCCCATTTATGACTCGCGTGACGTCATAGGCATCGAGCCCCGTAGGCCTATAGCGGTCCTTTCGCCCGCGGAGACTCTGCGCTTTCATCGTTTTTCGTTATCGTCGACGTATTTCATTTCTGCTTCGTCATTGCTTTGGGGGATGTTGTCTTCGTTACTTTTATGTTCATTTGTGATAGAAGTTCATTTTGTGTGCTCATCGCTAGAATCACCACTATCTCCATCATCATCATCATCTTTATCATTATTATCACTACCACCACCATCGTCATCATTAACATCGTTATCTCTACCTTTATCATCACCACCACCACCATTATCATCATCATCATCAACACCATTAGTACATCACATCACACAACACGCATCACACCACACTCACCACCACTCTTACACAACCGCATTTGTCCCAAATGGTGCAATTTTAACACCACTTAGCACAGGCCTTCACCTATAAGGACCCATACCCCCACCCCCACCCCCACCCCCCACTCACCCAAGGTCACAGCACAGAAGCGAGTTGCTGCAATAGGTCAGCTGGGCGAGGTGGCCGGGGGGCGGGGGGTGTCATCGGGTCATCAAAGGTTGCGTTCATTGGGAGAAGAGAGGAAAAGAAGGAAAAAGATGAGGATGGAGAAGAAGATGGGAGGAGAGGAGGAAAAGGGAGAAGAGGAGGAAGAGGGGGAGGAGGCAGAAGAAAAAGAAGAAGAAAAAAGAGAGGAGGACGAGGGGAGCAGGTATAAGAAGAATAAAAAAAGAAAAAGAAGAGGAAGAAGAAGTTTGTGTATGAATTTCTCGGATGGAGAACGGATATGGAGAGAGGAAGGCGTGAGAGAGTGTTGATGGGGGCAGAGAGAGGCAGAAAGATTGGGAGAGGGAGAGAGAAAATTCATACATGTATATGTATATATGTAAGAAAAATCCACAATGCATAAACTAGATTTATTGAAATATATGAGACGACAGTTTGGGAATCCTCCTGGAATCCGTCTTCAGGTCTGGATTCCACGAAACTATTATCTCATATGTTTTTCTACCTTAGTATCAACACTTCAGAGTGTTTTCCATTCATGTATTTACGTATGTATACCACACACGCACATATATGAATAAGTAAACAGATAGAAAAAAAAAATGATAGACACACACACACGCGCGCGTGCGCATGTGTTGTGTATGTATGTATTATATTATATATATGGTGTGTGTGTGTGTGTGAGAGAGAGAGAGAGAGAGAGAAGAGAGAGAGAGAGAGAGAGAGAGAGAGAGAGAGAGAGAGAGAGAGAGAGAGAGAGAGAAAGAGAGAGAGAGAGAGAGAGAGAGTATCTATGTGTATGTGCATTTGAGTAAGATATCACACACACGCACAATGACACATGCCCAAAAAGAAAACGGAAGAGCGCATCTGCCTCCCCTTTGGCCCTCGCCCTCCCCCCCCCTTCTCCCCAACCCACTCATTCCCCCTCGCCCTCCCCCTCCTCCCCCCTCCCCGAGGCAGCGCAGGCCTCGTGTCTGAACGGAAAACGGCCGACAAATTTCCCACGTGTTTTAGTTCCGGTAGTTTGCCAGCGCGCCGTCCCCCTCCCCCTCCCCTCGCCCCGTTGACACTTGCGGTTGCCATAGCTCAGGGGCTGCTTCTGTGGCAACGCAGGGGGGGGGGGTTCTGTGTGTGTGTTTGTGTTTGTGTGTGTGGGTGTGGTGTGTGTGTGTGGGTGAGTAGATGGTGTGTGTTTTATCTGTGTTTGTGTGTATGTGTGTAGGCGTGGGTGTTGGTGTGTGCATGTGTTTATCTGTGTCTCTGTGTATGTGTGTGTGTGTGTGTGTGTGTGTGTGTGTGTGTGTGTGTGTGTGTGTGTGTGTGTGTGTATGTCTTAATTTTGCTAACTGAACATTCATGTACACTCGGGTATAGTGTGGTAGACGTACAGATACATAGAGAACAATAGATTGAGAGAAAATATAGTTCGCTAAATATCCTGGCATATGAACGGTATTCGAAAAAGTAAAAAAAAAAAAAAAAAAAAAAAAAAACATATTTGAAGGTTACATTCGCGCGTGACAGATTTGCATGACAAAACCGAACCGTCACATGACTAACAAAAAAATACGTATGGTATTGTTGTCTCGGATGTTGTTAAATTGTCAAGAGTATAAATACGCCATTTGCACCGCCATCGCGAAAAAATGATTAATCCTCGAAACCGACCAATGGGAGGTCTTCCGGGGATCTGCCTCGAGTTCTGATTGGTCGACGGAAGCCGGAGCGGAGCCATAGAGGACCGACTGCGTGAACCGGCACTGGGAAACGTTGTGAAATAGACGGTTCTCTCTCTCTTTTTTCCCCGCGGTTCGTGGCGGAAGTTTCGCGTCTGGGATAAGTGGAATGAGGATAACCAGTTGGATAGGAGGGCTCTGAATCGCGGCTGCGGGATTGCGACCGCGCGGGATGTCACGCGCGGGATCTGGGGAGTGTGTGGGGTGTGTGTGCTTGTGGGCACACGCACACCCACACGCACACCCACACGCACACGCACACGCACACCCACACGCACACCACACGCACACGCACACCTACACGCACACCTACACGCATACGCACATATACACGTACACGCACGCACATATACACGCATACGCACACGCAACGACACACACACACACACACACACACACACACACACACACACACACACACACACACACACACACACACACACACACACACACACACCACACACAACACACGGGATTGAGGGTGGGAGAGACATATACAAGCAGGTAGGCGTACATGCGCAGTCACATAGACAGAAAGGCAGGAACAAGAGGTGAGACACGGACGCATAAAGACAGACAGAAACTTAACACCGAGAAAGACAGACATCAAGAGAAGAAAAAAATGGAACATGATTAAAAAAACAGCAAAAAAAGATAAAAAAAAGAAATGTGATACAAAGAAAACAGCAAAAAAGGGAAAAATGAAACATGTTACAAAAAAACGCGACAATCAAACAAACTTGGAATAGTTACACACAAACGGAAGGGAAAAACCGACCTTACGGCGCTCGCTTCTTAAAAGGAACAGTACGGAAAGGTGGGCAGAGTGGGCACGAGGAGAGGGGGGAGGGGGAGGGGCGAGGTGAAGGGGTGAGGGGGGAGGGAGGAGGGTAAGATCACGCCATAAAAGTAATTGTGGACAATTTTACGGCTCTTGAGAACTCGGTATTGTCAGGCTGTGGTCAGGCTTCCTCCACGGTGATGGCGCGTGTTGGGGGGAAGGAGGGGAGGGGAGGGAGAGGACGGAGAGAGGAGGAGGGGAGGGGAGGGAGGGGGGAGATTGGAAGGGAGGAAGAGGGGATGGGGAGGGAAAGGGGAGGGGACTGGAAGAGGAAGGGAGGGGGGGGACTGGAAGAGGGGAATGAAAAAGAGGAAGGGATGGGAAGAGAAGAGAAGAAAGAGGAGAGAGACAGAAAGTGAGACAGAGACAGGCAAATGCTCAGCAAGAAGAGCATTGCGAAGCAAATAAAGAAATAATGGCATATGAGAATACGATCATATCTTATATACAGTATATATGTGCGTAGTGTACACCCAGCATGTGCGAGCATTTGTGTGTCATGTGCGTACGTTGCCCCGCGCGAGCGTGTGATCATGCGGGCACGTCTTCCAAGGCGGCGCTCACTAATCCGGATTTTAGTTCTGTTCGCCGAGCGTGTAATCCGATGAAAACGAGAAACGGGCGCCGATACGACCCGCATCGCCTCCCTGTCGTCGTTATTCCGGGCCTGTGCTATCCTCGGGGCTTGTGCGAGGAGGTCGTCGCGGAGGGCGGGGTGGGGGTGGGGGGGGGGTGGGGGTGGAAGGGCGCCCGGAGGCACGTGCGGAGGTCTTCCTCTCTCTGGGATGATTTCAGGAGGATGCGCTGCTTTTATGCAGGCACGCTTTCCTAGCCCCGCCCCTTTATAGAAGAGAGGCTTTAGCATAAGTGAAAATTTGCACATACATACATACGTGCATGCATACATACGTACATACATAAACATACATACATACATAAACATACATACATCATAAACACATGCATACATAAACATACATACATACATAAACATACATACATACATACATAAACATAAAATACATACATAAACATACATACATACATACATGCATACACATGCATACACACATACACACACACACATCCATCCACCTGACAACAGTAACAGGAGGCCAAGTCGCAAGAACGTTTCTCAGCAGGATGTTGCAAGGACGGACGGAAGGAAGAGTAAAGAGAGAGAGAGAGAGAGAGAGAGAGAGAGAGAGAGAGAGAGAGAGAGAGAGAGAGAGAGAGAGAGAGAGAGAGAGATGATAATGGGGAGAAGGGGCGAGGGATAGAAAACATGGGGGGGGGGGGGTTAGGGAAATAATGGGGGGTGGAGGGTAGGGGGAGAGTGGGGGGGGGGAGGAAGGAACAAACGGACCAATAGCATCGCGCGTAGATCCTCCCTCCCCTCCCCCTCCCCTCCCTCATGGGAAATATTTACAAAATTATTTCCCGGAAGTTAAAGTTTATTCCGGACTGTACGCGCGCTTCTTCCTTTTTCACTTTCTTTCTTATTGTTAGTATTTATTTATTTATTATTATCAGTTTTGTTTCCCGCTCTCGTCGGATTTGTTTGGATTTATTTTATTTATTTATTTATTTATTTTTTATTTTTATTGCGTATGCGTTTGGTGGGGGAGGGGGGAAATGTGGAACGAGGGGCGGGGTTGTAGAGATAGATAGATAGAAAATAGATAGAAATAGGTGTCGAAGGAGAGGAGGAGGAGAGAAGAAAGAAGAAAAGAAAGAAGAAGAAAGTAAAAGAAAAAGAAGAAGAAGATGCATGTTCCCCATTTTCCTGTTTGTTGTGTTTTCTGTCCTCCTGTTGACGCCCCGCCCTTGGAATGTCTAGAATCTGTGTTATTATCTTTTAGCATCATCGTTATAAGTATTTTTATTTACTTTTTTTCTCTTCTTTCTTTTTTGGTCTTTTCTCCTTGGCGTCTGCTTTCCTGCTATCATTATTAGTATTTTTTTGTTTAATGTTTTTTTCTTTCTTTCTCTCTCTCTCTCTCTCTCTCTCTCTCTCTCTCTCTCTCTCTCTCTCTCTCTCTCTCTCTCTCTCCTCTCCCTCTCTCTCTCTCTCTCTATATATATATCTATCTATCTTAGTCTGCGTATTATCTCCTTCCTGTTTCTTCCTCTCGTTGTTTTCTCTCGTGCGTTCTCTACGTGTCTATTTTTGTTGTATTTGTGTCACACTCTTATTCATATTTTTATTAGTTTTCTCATCTTCATTCTTATTTTTTAGCCTTAATCGGCATCTTAATTTTACTCTGCCTCTATCTCCTTTTTCCTCCCGCTATCCTTTCCATCCCCCATCTTTATCAGTCTTCTCTCCTCTCCTGTCCTTTCATCCCCATTTTTATCAGAACTCTCTCTTCTCTCTCTCCTCTCCTTGCGTCATCCCCCATCTTTATCAGTCTCCTCTCCTCTACTATCCTTTCCATCCGCCATCTTTATCAGTCTCCTCTCCTCTACTATCCTTTCCATCCCCCATCTTTATCAGTCTTCTCTCCTCTCCTGTCCTTTCCATCCCCCATCTTTATCAGTCTTTTCTCCTCTCTCCTCTCCTTGCGTCATCCCCCATCTTTATCAGTCTCCTCTCCTTGCGTCATTCCGTCAAGCCAAACGAACGGGTTTTGCACGTGTCCAGATTTGCTGCCGGAAGTTTGCACATACGAAGAAAAATGCTTAAAAATAAACGATAATTGCGTCCTGTTGGCATCGTTGCCTCCGCCCTGTCATGCAACGAAAGGGAGAGAGGGGGGAGGGAGGGGGAGGGAGGAGGGAGAGGGAGAGGGAGAGAGGGGGAGGGAGAGGGAGACGGAAGGGAGGAAGGGAGAGGGAGGGAGGGACGTAGAGGGAGAGAGGGAGAGGGAGGGAAGGAGAGGAGAGGTAAGAGAGGGGGAGAGAGGGAGAAAAGAAGGGTGAAAGAGAAAGGGTAGAGAGAGAGAGAGAGAGAGAGAGAGAGAGAGAGAGAGAGAGAGAGAGAGAGAGAGAGAGAGAGAGAGAGAGAGAGAGAGAGAGGGAGTAAAAAAAGAAGACACTGATTGAGAGAGAGAGAGGGGGGGGGAGCCTAAAATAAGCATTCCTGGGTAGACAAGACAAGACGCAGACTTGGGCGGGATGTAGATGCATCAGCTCTTGGCGCCGACGAGGGGGGGGGGAGACGGGGAAGGCGGATGGAGAGAGAGCGAGGGAAGGAGAAGAACAGGGAAGAAAAGGGATGAGGGAAGGATAGAGAGCACGAAAAAGAGTGGATAGGACGAAACGGAGGAAGGAGAGAGCTTGAAAGAATCGAAAGAGTGGATAGGGCGAAAGGGAAAGGGGAAGTAAAGACTTGAAAGAACGGAAAGTGAGAAAGAAGGGAGAGTGAAAGAAAAAAAAAGGAGAGCTATAAAGGGAAGGG
>NW_020869139.1:62500-65000 GCF_003789085.1 Penaeus vannamei
CCCTAAATATAAATACGAATATATATATATATATATATATGTCTGTGTGAGTCATACCACGTGTGTGTGTGCAGGTGACAACTGTGTGTGTGTGCTGTGTCGCTGTGTGTGCGTGCTGTGTGTGTGCTGTGATGTGTGTTCGTTGTGCGTGTGTATCGTGTGCGTGTATGTAATATATATATATATATATAAAAATTTATAATTTAATAAAATATTTTTTTATTTATATATACACCATATGGTGTGTGGGTGTGTGTGTGTGTGTCTTAACTGTTGTGTGTGTGTGGTGTACTTTATCCTCAGACTGCGCTCAAAGTGTGAAACACTTCCTGCTTTTCCCGCATTCCTGTTTTATTTGGAAATATATAACGATTTTTTTTTCAACTCAAGAAGACAGTTGACATATTTCCGAAGGTTATTTTTCTCCAGATTTATTTTCGCGCGCGGTGCAATATCTGCAACACGGCATGTCAGATGCAAGTGGCGTGCTCCTGTACCCGGTTGAGCAAAAATGGGAGAGTGATTCGAACCCGCGCATCTGCCTTCAATAATCTTAATGGATCTGGGAGACTTTGATTCACGGGTATGATGATGACTCATTTCCATCCCTCTCTTCTTCTTATAACAACACGTTTATATGTCCAGTTTTTCTAATCTGTAATTATTGAAATGATAGTGACTGTTATCTCTCATCCTAGGCAACATATGGTCAAGAAAGCCAAAACTAATTCGTTCATTATATTCAGCGCGTATATTATCTGTCCCGTTTCTTCGATATACAGATATTGACCCATCATACATTCCATAAGTGACACAATGTTACATCGATAATCTTGCGATGCATTAATTCAGTCCTTTTCTATCTATAATTGATGATAACCATACAACAATTACTTTTCTCACTGTACTATCACAAGAGAGATTTATATATGCCGACTGAAGACTATGCCCTGACTGTGCACTTTTTAAACAAAGTGGCCATACGCACTGGCCCTTATTTCAGAGTAAATAAAACAGGTACTTTTTTTCCTAATAAATCCTATGGACCGTCAATCGCAGCCTTCAGCATATATACAGCGCGAAATTGAAATTAAATCAGGTGAGAAATCCAGCATATAAGCAATAGAAAGTAATGGAAGATAAGTTTCACAGAGCCGTGGAGAACAACCCGAATTCCTGTGTTATGGCTCGTTATCGTTCTTAACAATGGAGTAGTTTTGTTTTATGTTTAAAGTGTAGTGTTTAGTCTCAGCTGATTGTGGGTGACTGATGACTTGAAGCTCCCTGTTGTATGGTCAAAACGGGGTGGCAGTTCTATGTCTATTGCGTTTGATTCATCTCTGATTTAAGAGACATTTTCGATTCTAGTCCTGAATAATGCCTTTGAAGTTAGTTTTTTAGTACTAGTGAAAGGGCGAGTGGGTACCTTCACTACAACGACCTTCTGCGCGGTATATCTTTCTCTTTTCTTATGCATGTCCTCCTCTTTTTTCTATTTTTTTCTCTCCTTTTCCTCTCCTCATCTCTCCCCCTTTTCTATCACTTTTTTCTTCTTATTTCTCTTTCCACCTCTCGATCCGATTTCCTCTGATCTTCCTTTGTAACTCATTCCTTTTTCCCTCCTCTATACCCTTCTTACCATCCCCTTCCCTTCCTATTCTCCCTTCCTTCCCTTCTACTCGTCCCTCTCTCTCCTTCTTTCTCTCATCTCTTGTCATCCCTTCTCTTTTATTTCCCTCTTCCTTCTCTCCTTTTGTTCCAATCTCCCTTCGCTCCCTCTCTCCCCTCCTAATCCCCCTTTGCTTTCTCTGCCATCTCCCCTTTTATCTTCTTGCGCTCTTCCCCTCTTTCTTTCGCTTTTCCTCCTCTCTCCCTCTTATCTTCCCTACCGTCCTTTATCCCATCCCCTCCCTTACTCTTCCCTCCCCTCCCTCTCCCCCGTCACCATTTTCCCCTTCCCTATCTCCCCTTTCCTTCAATTTCTCCCCCCCTCCATTTCCCCCTTTACTCCCTATTCTCTTTACCTCCCCAATCCTTCCTAATTACCAATTTCCCTATTCTCTCTTTCTCCCTTCCTCCCAATAATACCAATTTCCCCTATTCTACTTCTTTTCTCTCCCATTCCTTCCTATTACCCAATTTTCCCTATTCTTCTTTCCTTCCCATTTCTTCCATTATACCACATTTTTCCCTATTCTCTTTCCTCCCAGTTCCTCCCTATACACCTATTAACCAATATTCCCCTATTCTCTTTCCTCCAATTTCTTCCTATTACTCCAATTTTCCCCTATTCTCTTTCCTCCCATTTTCTTCCTATTCACCAATTTTCCTATTCTCTCCTCCCATTCCCTTCCTATTACCAAATTTCCCTATTCTCTTTCCTCCCCATTCCTTCCTGATTACCAATTTTCCCCCCCATTTTTTTCTCTTTCCGGCCCCCTTCTCTACCCTTCCTGTCTCCATTCCCCCTTACCCAATAACTAGTACTCTATATACACTT
>NW_020869139.1:85000-90000 GCF_003789085.1 Penaeus vannamei
AAAGGGATAAGACAGAGGAACGAACGAGATTTGGCGCCGAGGGGATATTTCGAAAAGGGATTAGAAAGTAATGGCTGTTTGCGGAATGAAGAGGAAAGTTTTAAAGGGATGAAACGTGCGAGGTGGGACGGGTTGCCGATGCTATCTTTTTGCGAGAAATTAAGAGCTTTTTCGGATGTTCAAAAGAGAAAGAGAGAGAGAGAGGGAGGGAGGGAGGAGGGAGAGAGAGAGAGAGAGAGAGAGAGAGAGAGAGAGAGAGAGAGAGAGAGAGAGAGAGAGAGAGAGAGAGAAAAGAGAGAAGTGAGAGAGAGAGAGAGAGAGAGAGAGAGAGAGAGAGAGAGAGAGAGAGAGAGAGAGAGAGAGGAGAGAGAGAGAGAGAAGAGAGAGAGAGAGAGAGAGAGAGAGAGAGAAGAGAGAGAGGAGAGAGAGAGAGAGAGAGAGAGAGAGAGAGAGAGAGAGAGAGAGAGAGAGAGAGAGAGAGAGAGAGAGAGAGAGAGAGAGAGAGAGAGGGAATGATGTTTCTAATTATGGCTTGATCGCTTATGTTCAAGAAATTAATTTGGTAGAAGTTGATTTGATTTCATTTAGGATCGTTCTTGTCATGATTGTTTTTGTGGTATTGTATGAATAATTTTTTTTTTGTATATTCTTTTATCATTTTTTGTTATCAATGCTTTCAGATGCCATTTAACCGTATTTTGTCATTTTTGTTGTTTCTTTTGCTCCTCAAATCATTATTAGCATTATCACTATCATTATTCCAACTTGATTATATTTGTTTACATTATTTGCATGTATCAATACTGTTGATGTTATCATAAATATCAATATCAATATCATAAATATCAAAACAAAAAATACACAACATCCCCCTCAAAAAAAAAAAATCATAGAAAACGGGAAAATAACATGAACAATACACCCCCCCCCAAAAAAAAAAAAAAAAAAACATAGAAAATGGAAAGGAACAACAACTATAAACCAAGAGAACAATCTAATAAAAAATACAACACCTCCTCCAAAAAAACAACAACAGTAAACCAAAGGACACATTTAATGGAAGAATACACTGCCCCCCCTATAAAACGGAAACACAATAATCACAATAAAACGAAAAAAACTAACACAATCTAACCAAAAATACAGCAGCCCCCCCAAAAAAAAGGAATCACAATAATCAGAAAAAACAACAACAAACCAATAACACAATCTAATCAAAAATACACCAGCCCCCCCCCCCCCCCAAAAAAAAACAGTCATATAAAACGGAAACCGAAAACACAATAATCACAAAAAAAACAATAAACCAAGAACACAATCTAATCAAAAATACACCAGCACCCCCCCCCCCAAAAAAAAAGGAAACACAATAATCACAAAAAAAGAAAAAAAAAAACAATAACACAATCTAATCAAAAATACACCAGCCCTTCCCCCCCCCCCCCCAAAAAAAAAAATAGAAACCGAAAGCACAATAATCACACACACACACACACACAAAACGAAAAACAACAACAATAAACCAAGAACACAATCTAATAAAAAAAATACACCCCTCCCCCCAAAAAAAAATAGAAACCGAAAACACAATAATCACACACACACACAAACGAAAAACAACAACAATAAACCAAGAACACAATCTAATCAAAATACACCAGCCCCTCCCTCCCCCCCCTCAAAAAATAAAAAAATAAAAAATAGAAACCGAAAGCACAATAATCACCCTTGGCCTCGGACCCCCACGTCCGACCCGGCCAATGGTGCAGAGTCAACAGAGATAAGACTCGAATCCTTTCTTCAACTTTTCTCATTGGATCCTTAAGAAGGCAACGAGATCCTGTGGAGAAGGATTAGGCTCCGAGATCGGCCGCCCGGGGGGGGGGAGGGGGAGGGTCGATTTCCTTTATATATAGTTGGGAAGGTGATTATGATTGTTTTTTTTTTTTTATTTTTTAGAGTCGTATTTTTATCGTTGTTGTGGGTATTGTAGATTCTTGTTGGTGTGTTGGTTTTTTTTTTTGGTCGTAATCGTTATCATCATCGTTATCATTATCATTGTCATTATCATCATTATCATTGCCATTATCATCATCATCATCATTATCATAATCATCATTGCCATTATCATCAGCATCACATCATCATCATTACCATCACCATCATTATCATCACCATCGTCATCATCACCCTCACCACCAGTATCACCATCATCGTCATCACCATCACCACCATCATGATAAAAGTGACGAAAATTTCATGAGACTTATCTTTAAGGTGCCTGTTTTTGCATGATATTTATAGCCAATATAATCTATAAATACAGTTTATGATTTCTTTTCTTCATCTATCATTATTGTTATGATCACCATCATTATCATCCTGATCGCCATTATCATTATCATCACGATTGTCATTTCTGTTATTATTATTGTTGTTTTTATTAGGCTGCTACCACCCGATCAGTATTTTAGGGAACCGTGAGTGTTGTGTACGTGGGTGTGAGGGTTGTATAAGCGAAAGAAAATAGAATGTACGAGCATGGAGCGAAAAGAAGGAAATATGACAGAAAACAGAATCACCCGAAGACCAATTCGATAGTTAGAAAGGTGTAAACATCCAAACAACCCGAAAAAAACCCTATGTGGTTACCATCACCTCCTTTAAGGGTTATCGTGACACTTGGAGACGTCGCGAAAAGAAAGAAAGAATGGAAAATGGAAAATAAAAAGGTCATAAAGAAAGACTGATGATACGTAATTGTAGGGGAAATTTTTATTTATATACCCTTCATGTTTACGGTAATCAATTTGGAAAAATAAAATGTTCTTGGCGACTTCAACAGCTTCAAAGTAATGAGACTTGCTTTAAAATGCATCTTGTGGTATAAAATCAACCAAATCAATAAAGACTGTCTCTGAAGCCTTACAGGAACTCTGTCAGTCTACAGGTGTTAATCTTAACCGCTGACTTCAAATAAGATTGATTGCGGGACCTAACCCCAGATAGCGCGGGTCGGCTGTACATACTCACGGAACTAAGATGGGGTCTCAGGTCGATCGTTTGGCGTGACCTGACCTGACCTTCCTTCGCTTTCGTACTCCTATCCTGACCTGCCCCGTGTTCGTATCGCTGTTTCTCCTTTCTTTCTTTTATCCTCACTCTTCGCCTATAGCCCGGGCGAGGCTCAGCTTCGCATATCGGACTTACCCTTATCCATTCCCCTTCACACCTGAAAATGGGTTTCTGGAGGATTCCGAAAATGTCTCATGTATTTAGATAAATTTAGTTTTTCAATTGTGATTTTTTCTACCAGTAAAGATAATGATACTAATAATGATAATAATAATAAAAATAAATACTGAAGAAAATAAATAATATTAATGATGATGATAATAGTAATTATGGCAGTAATAACTGTCCTTAAATCATTATTATTATTAGTATCAATACTATTATTATCATTATCATTATTATTTTTACCATTACAATTATTATTATTACTATTATCGTCTTTATTATCAATGTTGTTGTAGCTATTATTGATATTGATATTGTCGCTGTTGCTTTTGATATTTTGTTAAATTAATATTACCAATTTTATAATTATGTCAGTTATTATCATTGTTGTCATTATCATTATTATTTTTGATATTATTATCATTACTATAAATATCATTGCTATCATCATCGTCATTATCGTTATTAACTAATTAGTTTAGAGTTAAAATTATCATTAAATAATTAAGTCTGATAATAATCACTTAACACAGTATCAAACAAATTAGATTTTAATCCCAACAGAAATTGGTTTTCATATAATATTTCAACACAAAAATTCGTTATGCCAACAAAACAATACTAATAAATCTTATTTTATTCAGATTTTCCGTTTGTTATTAGAATAACACTTTCTTCCATATCCTCGAGTGAAATGTATTGTTCTTTGTATTCCTGCTTTATTGTATTGTTTTCCATCCACATTCTACTTGTCTCTCTTCATACGTTATTCACATTCAATAATATGAACATACCCCGTTTCTTTCTCTCTCACTCATCCTCTTCATATATTCATATTTACCTTTCCTCTCATCTCCTCCACTCTTTTCCTTTCACTTTTCTCTATTCTTTTTAATCATTTTTTATCTCTTTTCTTACCCACCATCATCCCCCACTTTCCTCTCCTCCTCTTTCTCTTCCTCCAGCAACATTCTCTCTCGGTTTCCCTTTTAACCGGAGCTTAACAAATACATTATACGTTACAGCCTACGGATGATATAGCCGAAAGATACTTTATCGCCCCCGTTGTCTGTGTTCATGTGTAAAACTCGTAACGGCGGTGTCTCGTATATACCCCTCCCTCCCTCCTCATAATTTTCTTCTCCCTTCTCCTCCCTCTCATCTCCTATATGCCTGCTTCTCTTACCCGCTTCTGTCCCGTTTTTTTGCGTTTTTTTTAAATCTCTTTCTTCTTCTCCCTTCTCTCTCTTTCTTCTTTTTCTTCCCATTTTGCTTTATTCTCCCTCTCACCCTCCCTCCTCCTGCTTCTTCCTCAATCCCCCTCCCCCTCCCCTTCCTTCCTCCTCCTCCTTTTCCTATCTCTCCAGTTCCTTCATCCTATCATCCCACTCCTTTCCTCCCTTTCCCTCTTACCCTCTCCCCCTCCCTCCCTCCTCCTCCTCCTCCTTCTTCTTCCTCCAACGCCCCTCCTCCCCCCACCCCTCCTCCCGCCCCCAAAACAACGAACGAGCGCCAGCCACCGCCCATCGTTGCCATATTTCTCCTCCGAAATTGGTTGTTAAGTCCGCGTCGGGCCCGGAATGACATCATAACAGCGAAATATCGTTTCCGCATTGGTTGTTTAGCTCAACGGGAAGAGGGAGGAGGTGGGAGGGATCTTAGGTGGTGGGCGGGGCCAATGGGAGGGGGTGGGTGGGGCTTAGGGTGGTGGGAGGGGCTTATGAGAAATGGGAGGGAATTAAGGTGGCGGGTGGGACCAG
>NW_020869139.1:97500-100000 GCF_003789085.1 Penaeus vannamei
CTTTATATTTTCACTTTTTTCCACATTGGCAGAAAAAAAAAAAATCTTTCTTTTTTTTTTTCTTTTATTCTCCCTTTTATTCGTCTTTCCACCTTATTCTCTCTCCGTCCATGTCTCTTCCTCCGTTTCTTCTCTTTCTCGTCCATCTGTCTCCCATGAGGAAAATCCACTCCAACCCGGATATAATTTAAACTTTATCGTGCAGATTTTTTCCCCCTTTTTTATATATCATTATGTATGCGTAAAACCATTTCACGGTTGCTGATAATAAGCCCTTTTTTTTGGAAAATATCACGGAATGTGTGAGAATCAGTAAAGCGGGATGGGTACGGTGGGGGGCAAAAAAAAAAAAAAAAAAAAGGAAAAGAAAGGAGATAAGAGTTTTTTTTCTTCTTTTCGTCATGAAGAGAATTTAGTGTAAGATAAAGAGATAGATAGACAGATAGATATATAGATATATAAGTAAAAAAAGGAAAAGAAAGGAGATAAAAGTTTTTTTTCTTCTTTTTGTGATAAAGAGAATTTAATATAAGATAAAAATATAGACAGAGAGCGATCTAAATAGACAGATATATAGATTTATATACTAGAAGAAAGGAAAAAGGAAAGAAAGGAGAAAAAAAGTTTTTTCTTTTCTTTTTGTGATAAAGAAAATTTAGTATAAGATGAAGAGATATATAGAGGGCGATCTAGATAGACAAAGTGACAGACAGATATATAGATCTATATACTATAAAAAGTAAAAGTAAAAGAAACTGACAATCAAACATGAAGAAGAATCTGCGAATACTAAAAGGTAAAAGAAAAATGTGATTGAATCCTAAAAAAAAAAAAATCTTTCTCTCGCTTCAAGTTTTCCTCAGAATTCCACAAAGAGAGAGAGAGAGAGAAAAAAAAATGGAAAGAACAAACACCTCTGCAGACTCAGGTCACGTGATCAAAATGTTAATAGGTTTAGAAACGCGGAGAATCTCTCACGTCAACTCTACTCCTGCTCTATCCTGTCTCCTCTCCCTCTACCTTTACTCCCCTTACTCTACCTCTCATCCCACTCCCCTCTCCCTTACATCGCCTTCCCTCAATCCCTTACCCAAACCTCCCCTCATCTTCTTCTCCTGCCGAGATCGAATCCTTTTAACCTCCCCTCTCTCAACCTCTTTCCCCTTCCTGTTCTTTCCCCTAACTCCCCTTCTTCCTCCCTTTTTCACTTCCCCTACTCCTCCACTTTCCCCTTTACTCTTCTCATTTACTTTCCCCCTCCCCTTCCTCCTCCACTATCTCCTTTCCTTCCCCATTCCCTTCCTCCTCCTCCGCTATCCCCTTTCCTTCCTCACTCACCTCCTCTCTCCTCTTTCTCCACTTTCCCCTTCCCCCTTATTTACTTCCACCCCCTCCCCCTTTCTATTTCTCCTTCGGTCCGAGCTGGTTTAACCCTGTGAGATAACGCTCTCGCCATCCGTCGCCTCCGCTTAACGTTCCTTTGAGCCTCTCCTTCTCTGTCTCTCTCTCTCTCTCTCTCTCTCTCTCTCTCTCTCTCTCTCTCTCTCTCTCTCTCTCTCTCTCTCTCTCTCTCTCTCTCTCTCTCTCTCTCTCTCTCTCTCTCTCTCTCTCTCTCTCTCTCTCTCTCTCTCTCTCTCTCTCTCTCTCTCTCTCTCTCTCTCTCTCTCTCTCTCTCGCTCTCTCGCAATTTTTGGTTGCTTGTTTAATCTATTTTACTCCCACACAAATGATAGTAAAATACACAAACTCAGCCACACACACACACACACACACACACACACACACACACACACACACACACACACACACAATTCTTTGTATATTGCCTCTTCTCATTTTGTCCGACATTTATCCAAAGACCGAAGAAATATTCACAATCCGATCAGCAAAAGTCTACGGGATACACCGCCACATTTCACTTACTCGTCTCTCGGTCTCCAGTTTCATCTCTTCTACAACTTTATACTCGTCGCAGAGAACATTCCAAGACAACTGTTTCTCCACTAGTTCTCTATAAAGAAAATGTGATTTCGGTTTTAAATTCAGCCTTGTTTAATCTGTTTTACTCCCACACAGAAGATAGCAATATACACAAACTCAGACACATACACACGAACACGTACAAACAAACACACACACATATACACACGCAAATTGTTTTCACATTGCCTCTTCTCATTTTGTCCGACATCCCATGATATGGAAGCTGAAGAAATGGAGAAAGATGATCCAAAGACCGAAAAATTATCCACAATCCGATCAACAAAAGTCTACGGGACGCACCGCCACATTTCACTTACTCCTCTCTCGGTCTCCAGTTTCATCTCTTCTACAACTTTATACCCGTCGCAGAGAACATTCCTAGACAACTGTTTCTCCACTAGTTCTCTATAAAAAAAAACCCTGTGATTTCGGTTTTAAATTCAGCCTCCACACATCGACTTAGGCCTAATGCCTCTTGGGAATCAGTTGAACCATTTTCCAGGGATAGATATATTCT
>NW_020869139.1:105000-120000 GCF_003789085.1 Penaeus vannamei
ATAGGGTTTTGTTGCATTTCACTGCTCGAAACCTTTTTACAGAAAATATCAGAAAAAGAAAAGCAATTCTGTCTGTCTGCTTTAAAAAAACTAATCTATAATAAAAAAAAAAAAAAAATAATAATAAAAAAAAGATCTTTTCAAGGTTCAAACAGAGTATGAAATAGGGAGCTGGGGAACATTTTGGACCCGACCACATTGTCAACAAACTAGAAGCCAAGTTCCCGAGACATTACAGTGGCACCGTGTCATCCTCTCATCCTAGTCGGCGGGTCGCACTCCACCCAGACGCGAGAAGTTGCAATAGTCGCCCGGAGGTTACTGCTGTGGCTGGGCATCACGGGGGGGGGGGGGGGAGGACTAAGCTCTGCCACGTTGATCGAGTCGGCATTAGTCGGCACAGCCCGGGCACCCTTCATAGGCATAGCCCGGGCGAGGGTCATGCCTATGAAGGTAAGGTTAGGTTAGGTTCAGCTAAGCTTAGCTTGGGCTTGGCTTGGCTTGGCTTGGCTTGGCTTGGCTTGGCTTGGCTTGGCTTGGCTTGGCTTGGCTTGGCTTGGCTTGGCTTGGCTTGGCTTGGCTTGGCTTGGCTTGGCTTGGCTTGGCTTGGCTTGCTTGGCTTGGCTTGGCTTGGCTTGGGTGATCTTTTATCTTTTATCCTGAACGAGCGGAGGGCAGAAGAACCAAAAGTAAATATTGCATATTGCTGCGTGTAACTGACACGTTGATAAGAACGGTTGTGGTGATGATGATAATGGTGTTGGTGGCGACGAGGATGGTGGAGTGGCGATGGTGATGGAAAGGCTCTGATAATGAGAGTAATTATTATAATGATGGTGGTGGAAATAATAGCAAAGTTATAATGATAATATCAATAGAAATGATGATGGTGATGATGATGATAATAGGGATGTATGATAATGACGATGATGGAGATATCAATAACAAGAAACAATAAAAAAGATCGAGAGGGGAATCCCCAAAGCAGAAGCAAAGGAATGGGGGAGAAAAAAGAAAGAAAACTATAATGAAGGTCGGGGTGAGAGAGAAGGAGATAAAGGCAAGGGATAAGGAAAAGCGAGGAAGGGAAATTACGGAAAGCAGGAAGAGGGGATAAAGGAGGAGGAAAGAACACACACTCATACACACACCACACACACACAGACACACACACACACAACACACACAGACAGAGAGCAGAGAGAGAGAGAGAGAGAGGAGAGAGAGAGAGAGAGAGAGAGAGAGAGAGAGAGAGAGAGAGAGAGAGAGAGACAGACAGACAGACAGACAGACAGACAGAGAGTAAGAGAAATAAAGAAAAAGAAAACGCGATTCAGCGATTCAGCGAGCAAGAGACAGACAGACAGACAGAGTAAGAGACAGACAAACAGAAAAAGAGACAGAGAAAAAAAAAATAATCACAAGCAACCCCCCAGCCATAACAACCCCCGAACCCGGTGTCCTGCAATCCCATCCCAAATCCCATGCCTCCTGAATCCCATCATCTCGAATCCCATCCTGCCTCGAATGCCTCCTCGAATCCATCTCGTCTGCCTCGAATCCCATCCCGCCTGCCTCCTCGAATCCCATCCCCTGCCTCTCGAATCCCATCCCGTCTGCCTCCTCGAATCCCATCCCGTCTGCCTCCTCGAATCCCATCCCGTCTGCCTCCTCGAATCCCATCCCGTCTGCCTCCTCGAATCCCATCCGTCTGCCTCCTCCCATCCCCGTCTGCCTCCTCGAATCCATCCCGTCTGCCTCCTCGAATCCCATCCCGTCTCCCTCCTCGAATCCATCCCGTCTGCCTCCTCGAATCCCATCCCGTCTGCCTCCTGCGTCTGCCCTCGAATCCCATCCGTCTGCCTCCTCGAATCCCATCCCGTCTGCCTCCTTCCCATCCCCTCTGCCTCCTCGAATCCCATCTGCCTCCTCGAATCCCATCCCGTCTGCCTCCTCGAATCCCATCCCGTCTGCCTCCTCGAATCCCATCCCGTCTGCCTCCTCGAATCCCATCCCGTCTGCCTCCTCGCCTCGCCTCCTCGAATCCCATCCCGTCTGCCTCTCTGTCCGTCTGCCTCCTCGAATCCCATCCCGTCTGCCTCCTCGAATCCCATCTGCCTCCTCGAATCCCATCCCGCTGCTCCTCGATCCCAATCCCATCCCCTGCCTCCTCGAATCCCATCCTCGCATCGAATCCCATCCCGTCTGCCTCCTCGAAAATCCCATCCCGTCTGCCTCCTCGAATCCCAATCCCACTGCCTCCTCGAATCCCATCCCGTCTGCCTCCTCGAATCCCATCCCCTGCCTCCTCGAATCCCATCCGTCTGCCTCCTCGCCTCCTCGAATCATCCCGTCTGCCTCCTCGAATCCCATCCCGCCTGCCTCCTCGAATCCCATCCCGTCTGCCTCCTCGAATCCCATCCTGCCTCCTCGAATCCCATCCCGTCTGCCTCCCGAATCCCATCCCCTGCCTCCTCGTCTGCCTCCTCGAATCCCATCCCGTCTGCCTCCTCGTCACGGCTGTCAACAAGACAAACTCGACCCTTCTTCCCAGCGCGTTCCATGCATGTAAAAAGAAACATAAACACAATGTATTCATGGCGTCCCTGGCGAAGAGGGGTGGGTTGGGGTGGGGGAGGGGGAGGAGGGGATGGGTGACTGATAAGGGGTGGGGGGGTGGGGGAGGATGGGTGAGGGGGTGGCGGATGGGAGGAGGGGGACGGGTGATAAGGGGGTGGGTGGGGGTTATGGGAGGGGGTATGTTGGGAAGGGGTGGGGTGGGGGGTGGGGAGGAGGGTGGGGAGGAGGGACGGGTGATAAGGGGGTGGGGTGGGGTGATGGGAAGGGGGGATAGGAAGGTGAGGGGGGAGGGGGGAAGGGAGATGAGAGATGGGGTGGGTAAGGTAGGAGAGGGGAAGGGAAGGGGGGAGAGGATGGGTAAGGTAGGAGAGGGGGAAAGGGAGGAGAAGGAGGAGGGGTACTCAGGGAGGAAGATTAAATGGGGAGGAATAGGAGGAGGAGGAGGAGGTGAGGAGAGGAGGTGGGGGAGGAGGTGAGGGGGAAACGAGGGAGGAGAGGAAGGAAGGGAAAGGTGGTTGGAGAATGAGAGGGGGGATAGAAAGGGGAAGTGAAGAAAAGTTGATAGAGAGTGGAGGAGGGGGATAGGTGAAAGTAGAAGAAATGTATGTGCGTGCGTGTGTGTGTGTGTGTGTGTGTGTGTGTATGTGTGTGTATGTGTGTGTGTGTGTGTGTGTGTGTGTGTGTGAGAGAGAGAGAGAGAGAGAGAGAGAGAGAGAGAGAGAGAGAGAGAGAGAGAGAGAGAGAGAGAGAGAGAGAGAGAGAGAGAGAGAGAGAGAGAGAGAGAGAGAGAGAGTTTGTGTGTGTGTGAGCTGTATATATAATACCTATAAGATAAATATCCTTGTTTTGAATATTTCATTACACGGAATACTAACTTGCCGACATATAGAGTAGTTTTTTTTCTTTTTCTTTTTACTCATCTTCGAAAAAAGAAAAACATTGTCTTTGATGACTGATGCTGTTTTATCTTTCTTTTCTTATCGTTACTGTGGTTATTATCACTCCCATTGCCACTATCATCATCTTCATCTTCATCCCCGACCTCGTCTTTCTCTTCCTCTTCCTCTTCATTCTCATCTTCATGTTCATCTTTATCTTCGGCTTCTTCATCCACATTTATCATCATCTCATCATCATATCATCATCACCATCATCATCATCCATCATCATCACATCCTCATCATCATTCATCATCATACAATCATCCCCATCATCATTATCATCATCATATCATCATCACCATCATCATATCATCATCATCAGTCATCAGCAACAATCTCCATTTTCATCTCCATCACCATCATCATCACTGTTTTATCTGAAATGCAAATACTCCATCATTTCTCTGAATTGATAAATATGGTAGATTACCCCTCGTTCCCTCGTCGTGAGGAGAAACGGACGAAGTGAAAACAAGTTGAAAACGTGTCGCGAACCCCCCTTCAGCACCCCCCCCCAACACATAGGCCTAACCGCTTTCCAGAATATAAAATCCTTCGTTCGGTTTAATAAGCAGCGACTGCAATCTATTTGAATAAAAGAGAATTTGAATTGATTTGAATTAACGAATGGCTCACTAAGGTCGGATGTAAAAAGTAACTATTCAAATTGCTTTGATGTTTTGCTCGGATTTTAAGGCCGTGATTTGATATTAAAAAATGAGATGTGATGTGCCAATTCATTTGAATACACGTGGGTTGCGAGCGCTTATTTTCTTTAAAACGAACTAATTTTTTTCCGATCTAACCTAATTCAGTGAATATGAACTGGATGTTTGAGATGAAAATATTTGCGGTTTTTATCAGCGAACAAAAGAGACTCAATCCTGGCGCGCGGATTTCAACTCGTGGAATCTGAATCCTTTTCTCCCGAATATCAGTCCTACTTTGTGCATTCAAGGAAGCCCCGGGAACTTTATGTCCTTCGGTGCATGAGGGCGACCCCCTTCCCCTTCAGCAAGTTACGACACCCGAGTTCCTGTACGAGAGGAACTTGCGTCAGACGTATCTTAAAGGGAGGGAGCGAGGGGCGCCTCCTTCACGCTGACTGTCGCAATATCAGGTAGTTATGCAGAAAGCCTCTTTGAGGTCGTTTACAAGCCCAACTGCTTTTATTTGAGCCTTATCGCCTACTTGAGTCACGAAAAGACTATTCTGGGATCTCCTGATAGTCATCGGAGAGCGTGTAATAGTTATGGTGATGATTTCCTAATGATAGTGATAGCAGAGCGATGAGGGCGAGGTCATCTTATGGGAGGCAAAGGACATTAAGATTATTCTGTTGGGGAGAATCTGGGCGGTTTGGATGGTGAACGAGAAAGTGAAAAAGAACGTTAATTATGAAGTACTAGCGTGTGGTTGTTATATTGATTGTGAAGCTAGTATAGAAGCTGTAATATTGCAACTATTAAATAACGCTATAAGGTTAGCAGGACTCTGAATCTTACACCATTCCTCTGATTACCAACTCCAAAGGTCGTTTCAGGTCAACGTTTGTTGCGTACTTTCACACGCGACAACATCCAACATACCATTGGTACTTGGTGGAACAGGCGTGGTCAGGTCACACTCTAAGAAGACTTGGGTCAAGAGTTAGACCTTAGCGAGTTTGTTTATACAACGAAAACCTCCTTTTGCATCGACATGATTCACCGGAGAAATAGAAGTGTCTTGTCCCGTTACTCAGAACCTGCGGGGGAACTGATACAGCTCGAGGACGACTTCCTTGAGGATGATTTCTTGGAGGACGACCCCATCCATGAACTAGAGATGATGCTTCAACTCATCGACGACTTGGAGAACAACAATGCCTTCTATGTATGATTTTAACATAGCATTGCAGGTGTAATCTAAATAAAAGGGTGCTTTTATTTGTATTTCCTATTTTTTTAGTACACCTTTTATTTAGACTTGTTTATCAGCATAATTACCAACTGATTCCATATAGACTGTTCAAAAAAAAAAAAAAAAAAAACTAGACAAAACTGCATATGCTGCTATTCTGAATTTACCAAATGGCATACAGCGTCCATGGCATATTCACCGGAGAATAAGATGTTTCTGGAGCTGTCTTTCCACTGAAGGAAGAATTTCTCGAGGACGACCTTCTTTCCCTTTGAGATGATGCTTCTATTCCTTAACGACTTGAGGAGAGCAAAATTATCTCCTGTGTAAAATGTTCAGATCAGATGGTTTACGCAAAACTTCGAAAGTAATTAGTTCATCTGACTTTTTAAAAAATTACAATATTTATCTGGCCTTCGAAAGTAATTACTTTATCTGACTTATTTTATTCATAATCATGATTTTTCTAGCCTTTTGATTCAGTATGGAGCCAGTTCGTGTTGAATTCATAGTAGACGTATAGTAAAGTATAGTAAAGCATTTTCAAAAGTTTCAAACACTTTTTCTAGACAAATGTACAAACAAACATAACCGTAACATCTTGCAACCTGACACGTCTTCCCAGCTATGGTCCTTTCCGCAGGTGACCTTAATAGCAAGGTCGGTCAGAGGGCGGAACCGTCTCTGCAACTCATTCTCGGCTTAAAAGGAAGGACGTGAGGCTTATTTAATTTTATCACTCTTCTACTTCTGCTTATCAGCAAATAATAAATATAATCATATGTACAATATTACAATAATGATTATCATCGTCCATCATCATCATAATCAATCATTATCATATCATTATCATTTCATTATCATTATCAATCATTATCATTATCATCATAATCATAATCATAATCATAATCATATCATAATATCATAATCTTATCATTATCATAATCATCATCATCATTCATAATCCTATCATATCATTATCATCGCTATCATCATTATTATCATTATCATAATCATATCAATTATCATCGTCTTCATTACATCATTACATCATCACCATCATTATCATTACCATCATCATTATCATCATTCATCATCATTTCACCATCATCATCGTTATCATATCAATATTATCATCATCAAAATTTTATCATCAAAGTAGATGATGGAACGAGGTTAGTTGCGGGGATTTAATTAATGGAGACAAAAATTATTCTTTCAGGATTATCTGGAAGATTTTCATAATCATTGAGTCAAAGAAATTGATGGTTTTAAAGAGATAATTTTAGTGCGAGTTGAATAATTCCCATGATGAGTTTGAAGCAATTGAAGTTGATATCGAAGTCAGCTATGACATTGGTACTGAATAACGTTAGAATATTAGCAGAGTACTATATTTTCCATATTTTTTTCAGAATATTAGTCTCTAGTTTGGGAGATGTGTGACCATTAAAATAATTGTGAAGATGGTGCAGAAACTAAGATTGTGACGATTGCATAACGTCAAAACAACAGCATGGTTATATTTTATATAATTCCTTGGGTTACTCATCTCCCAAGGTCAATTCAGGTCACGCGACCTTAGTACATCTCAAAGGAACGCTGCAACAACCTAAGATACTTAATGAGCCAAACAGAAGAGGTCAGGTCACACTCCAGCAAGAGTTGGGTCAAGAGTTAGACCTTAGCGAGTTCGTTCATAAGGCGAAAACTTCCTTGTGCATCGACATGATTCACCGCAGAAATAGAAGTGTCTTGCGCCGTTACTCAGCACCACAGAGGGAACTGATACAGCTCGAGGACGACTTCTTTGAGGAGGCTTTCCTGGAGGACGAGGGTGAGGACGACTCTCTCTTCGAACTTGAGATGATGCTTCAACTCCTCGACGACTTGGAGAACAACAATCTGTTCTACGTCTGAATTTTAGGTTTATGCAACTTTTCGGATGAGATTTTGAAAAATAAATGATAATACAGCTATTCGACTTTTTTATCTCTTGAGGCTTATGTTGTTTTATAACAGTGCTAATGTAGGATTGTTGTCACCATAATTATCCAACAGCTTACTTATATTTCCATATCCTTAAATAAAATTTGGATCAATCAGTGTATTTCACCACTCAACAAGTTCATTGAAAAAAATATCTTTATGTGAAATCTTGAAATGTTCAAACTATATTTGATTAATGTTCCTTCAAGGCATAGAAATAAAAAATAATCATCTAGTCCCCGCCATTCAATGGTTACATTCTGACACCATGTCGCTATACTATCATTTTTTCACTATCATTTTCTACTTTATCATAACTGTAGTAACTGTCACAGCTACTACAGTTATTTCATTATTAGTGTTACTATATTCGTTGTCATTCATTCCGCAACGTTTTAATTTTTTTTTTTATCAAACGCGCCGGCAAAACCAAAATATTTTAACCGAGTCCATAGACTTTCACTCCACGGCTGTCAGCGCTGTGACATTTATATCAAAATCACCTTAACCGAACTGTATCCGGTTGTGTCATAACAGTGTGTACATCACGTAAAAAAAAGCGGGTTCTATCTATGTGGAGGATTTGCATGGTAAACAACAGGTGGTATTTACGCTTGACACATTTACTGTACATCTGCCAGTGTATGTGACAGGTGATATATCTACGAAATTGTGCAACGCTTCTGCACGTTAGTTTGTTCAGTAGTTCATAAGAATTTTCTTCTATAAGGGGTTTTGTGGCACACACATACACACACACATGAAAATGATAACAACAATAATGATAAAAAAACAATAACTAAAATATAACAATATTAAAAACATATTAAAACTAAAAATAATACTAAAAAAATAAATTAAAATAGCAATACTAAAATATAACAATGATAAGGGATAACAATGATAAGGGATAGCAATGATACGAATTAACAATAATAAGGAATATCAATAACAATGATGAGAATAACAATAATAAGAATAACCAATAACAATGATGAGAATAACAATGATGAGAATAACAATAGCAGTAATAAGAAATAGCAGAATAGCAATACAGAAATAGCAGAAATAGCAGAAATAGCATAATAGAATAGCAATAATAAAGAAATAACAGTAATAAGAAATAACAATAAGAAATAATAAGAAATAACTAATAAGAAATAACAATAATAAGCGAAATAACAATAAGAAATAACAATAATAAGAAATAACAATAATAAGAAATAGAATAGCAGAATATAGCAGTAATAAGAATAGCAGTAATAAGATAATAATAAGAAATGCAAGGAAATAACAATGATAGGAGATAACAATGAAAAGAAATAATAATGAGAACAATAACAATAACAACAAATAACAATGATGAAGATATTGAAGATGACTCTAATACCATGACGCTAATATCAATAACAATATTAGTAAAAGAAGTAGTAATGAAAATAACAAAAATACCGATAACATTGATGTTCATTATTCTTAATCACTCTGCTGCCTTTATTATTCATAGGTTATCCTAGTCATTACTGTAGTACAGGTAGGACCAAAATCCCTTTAAAAAATAAAAAAATGAGAAAAAAACGGAGAGAGAGAGAGAGAGAGAGGAGAGAGAGGAGAGAGAGAGAGAGAGAGAGAGAGAGAGAGAGAGAGAGAGAGAGAGAGAGAGAGAGAGAGAGAGATTGAAATTTTTCAATAATATCTTATTGCAAATGAACAGACGGTCATAAAGGTTAAAAGCACATAAATTAACAGTGGAACAAAAAACGTAAAAAAAGAAAAGAAGTATCTGCTATCATAATTTGAAATTCCACTGAGACCACAACATAAGAATGAACAAAACTTTACAAAGGGTAGTACGAGAGAGATAGGATTAATTAGATTACTGTATTCATTCTTTTAGGAGAAGGTACAGTTGACAATTCATTTCGTTGATTCATTGGTAACCGGCAGATGCTGATCGGAAACACAATGATGACTTTCGGACTTGCAACATTCAGCCAGTCATTCCTAATAAATACATTTACATTTAGGCGTGTTTATACATAATTAAATAGGTAGGATTATTGAGAATTTGGAGAGAATGTGGCGGTTTTCAATAGAATTTATGGGGCAGTGACCGCATAACATTTTGGATGTGGAACAAAGATATATTGGACACGGTTCTGGACAGTCAGTCAGAATCAAAACACGTCATACGTTACATATTGTTTTCGGTACTTATACTAGAGATAAGACATACACACACATTATATATATGTATATGTATATATATATGTGTGTGTGTACACACACACACACACACACACACACACACACACACACACACACACACACACACACACACACACACACACACACACACACACACCACAACACGTCTCTCTCTCTCTCTCTCTCTCTCTCTCTCTCTCTCTCTCTCTCTCTCTCTCTCTCTCTCTCTCTCTCTCTCTCTCTCTCTATATATATATATATATATATATATATATATATATATATGTGTGTGTGTGTGTGTGTGTGTGTGTATACATATTCATATATTATGTCTATATATATGTATATTTATGCCTACATAGATATATATCGTTATCTCTCTTACAACACGTTTATAGAGAAATGATGAATCTGTTGTACTGATTAGGAGATATTGAGAGAGCAGGTACAGATAACTGCAGGGAGATAGATGCGCTTGCGAGAGTTAAATAAATTCCAGGTATTCCAGTCTCATATCTTTTCAGAGTATCACGAAAATAATGAATAATTTACGATAATGATGGTCGAACTTACTGACCCTATTTCTACCAAAAAAAAAAAAACAAAACAACAACAAAAAAACATCTCTCTTTTTCCTTGTTTCCGGAAACAACAGATGTCAGACGAGGTCATGTCGACAAGCTTAGATTCCACTCTCGGAAATCGCGTGACCTCAGTCTGTGACCTTTTCCAAATGAGGTTAGAAAGAAATGTTTTCGCAACAGTTTAGGCCTATCCTGTAAATTACGAATATAAACTGAGAAACAGACGAAAATACAAAGTAACAAATAAAAAAACAGAGAATGAAACAAATTTTGAGAGACAAATAAAAACACAACGGGAAAACTGAATTCGAAAGACAAACAAAACCTCAACTGGAAGCAAATACAACCTCGGAGAAACAAACAAACAAAGAGGCAGAGACGTAAACAAAAGATCCATCCCCCAAAAAACGATAGCAAAAAAAAAAAAAAAAAAAAAAAAAAAAAAATCGCGTTTCCTGCACCTTTAATAATATTGTATTCATAATGTTCATCAAAAATGCATTTGCTGAGGATGCCTAGTAGTATTACTTGACTTATGATAGCGCAAAAGGAGACGAATGAGAGAGAGAGAGAGAGAGAGAGAGAGAGAGAGAGAGAGAGAGAGAGAGAGAGAGAGAGAGAAGAGAGAGAGAGAGAGAGAGAGAGAGAGAGAGAGAGAGAGAGAGATTGTCCTGTTCTCTCATTCTTTACGTGAACTTTTCAATTAAAATTAAACGGTAAAATCAGAGCAACCAATAAATGACTCAACTCGCCTCATGACATCAATATAAATAACGATTTCTGTCAGATAATATTAGCACAATACGAATCAAACTACAAGACGCTAACTAGTGATTCCGATCGCTACCTCCACCAAACACCTATTTCGGGAGATATAGTTAACTCCGTACCATTACCTCTATGAACAGACGCGACTCGAATCACCATGAAAATAGGCTCATTCTGCGTCGCCGAGGGTAAGAATGGAAACGTTCTGTGTCGTTAACTGAAAGAACAGACTTATGGTACGCTGTGGACTTTTCATTCTCTCGTGTCCTTAAGGGATGGAGTGTCGGAGCGTATTCTTCGTGAGGGCGAAGAGGACGGGATCCTTTGTCTGGAGTGGGAGAATCGTTTCGAATCTCAAGTAATCTCTCTCGGTGTTGAAGTACGGTTCAGTTTTTAGAGTTAAGATTGTTATTATTGTTATATTTCATTATTGCGATGATAAACAGCATACACACATATAGATAATATGTGTGTGCGTCGAGTGCAGTGTTACAACAGGTGGCGCCTACGTTCTCATTGAGCAATATGCATAATTTATTGTTCGTGTGTTCTTTTCATATCGTTTTCGCTGGAAGAGAAAGCAGCAGAAACACATATTTACTTATACTTGTTAATAAGCCTTATGACCTGTGTTCATATGGATTATACGATAAGTCATAAGGTTAGTTATTAAGATAATTTCGTGCCAATTCCTGCACATGCATAACCTTTTACTCCTTCCACTGCTTAGGCTTAACAACCCCATTCACTTCTGCCACCAACCTGCTCCTAACGAGATCCGTCTTGGCAAGGGGGTGAGACTCGACGTCGCGATGACCCGGTGGAATCCCCTGTGTTTGTTCCACCTGTGTCCTCGTGCCTTGTCCCCCCCTCTCTCTCCTTCCATCCTCCCCTTCTATACCTCTCCTACCTCCTCCTTCCTTCTGCTTTCTCTTTCCTCTCTCCTCCTCCCTTTTACCGACCCGTGCCTCTGGGAGACAGGAGTCCTGGCGGAAGCGATGCTGCACACAACAACATGCAGCCAGCAGTGCACATCTTTGGTTCTTTATATACAATAAGAGGGGCAGCTTGATTTAGTTCCATTCAGGTCACTATACTAAGAACGCATTCTTTGTGGTCTATTGCAACGCTCGTTATGCAGTAAACACCTTTAATGGTGGTAGAAAAACCCACAATGCACAAACTAGATTTTATTAGAAAGTGAGACAACAATTTCGGAATCGTCCTCGATTCCATCTTCGGGGACGATTCCGAAACTGTTTTCTCACTTTCTTCAATAAACCTTCAATGGTCTAACTTCAACGCATCCAGTGATTAGGATTTAAGTAAGTTGATCAGGACGCCAGAAGAACTACTGCCCTCACGCACACGCTTGCTTGGAACCCCACAGTCTTTGTGCCCAATGGAGGGTGTTTTGGATTTATACCTATACCAAAAAAAAAAAAAAAAAAAAATGCAGAAAACCTCGGCAGTTCAACGACCACCGCTCATCCCAACCAACACACTGTGGTTGTATTAACAAGTGTGAAACTGGGGCGCTCAAGTTGGACTCGTGGGTGGTGGATGACTGCCGCTGAAGCCCCTCTTGGCGAAGTACTCCGGGGCCATTAACCCTAAAAGATCTTGATGCAGAATTCTCAGACCAAATGCTCTTGTTCTCATTCACACTGAGAAGTGTATGAGGAGATTAGGATAAATAGAACTTCATTTACTTATCAAAGGGAATTAATTGAATGGACACACCTACACACACACACACACACACACACACGCACACACACACACACACACACACACACACACACACACACACACACACACACATACTGCCACAGAGTGAATAAAAAGATTAAAAAAACAATTATCTCTAAACAGATAAATAGATAAATAAATAAGTAAATGAATAGATAAATACAAAGACAAAAATGTATAAATAATGAAATGAATAAAAGAACCAAACATAGCTCAAATAAATGCACAAATTCATAAATAGATAAATGCATGAATAAATAGACACGGACACATAAACATCGAGGAAAGGAAATTAAAACGAACGAATAAAAATAAAATGCGATATTTTGGACCCTCACAAGTCTCGGTCTCTCGTGTGTGTGCATATTTTATAGGTGATGTTATTATCTAATACCATTATCATCACATCATCGTTATTATTATTGTCATTGTTATTATAATTATCATTATCACAAGGCATCTTACAAGCATTTCAGTTTTTTTTTTTTTTTTTTTCTACACGCGTGATAATTTTGTCGATTTCATTCTATAAACTAAAAGGCATGCATGGTGATTATATCATTAATGACCGCAACTGTTCGAATAGATTTCATTTTTATATGAAAAATATTTCAATTGGTTGCAAAACTTTAAATGTTACCACAGAAGCATTCTGTTATACGAAAAGTCGAAATGCAAATTTTCCTCCAACCACGCAACGGAAATCTAGACCGAACTCCAACATTAAAAAAAACGAAACACACACACACACACACACACACACACACACACACAAAATACATAAATGAAATTCGAACGATACCTAAGACTTCAGACTTAAATGGCCTTTAAACCTTGATGGTCGAGAAAGCCTCTTCGTGTATGCGTTAAGGAAGAGGAAGGTGTGTCGCTGAGTCGGTGACGTAACAATCTGAGCTTTTTTTCTGATTGTATTCTACTTTGTGAGATTTTGTGATATATATATATTTTTCGAAGCCGAGATCATTTAAAAAGGATAAAAGGAAAGTATTTTGTGTATGGCAAAAGACAAGTTTTTTGAGGTCATTTGCATTTTAGGTGTTTCTCGTGTAATTCACTTTTATTATTATTACCATTTTTATTTCTATCATTATTATTTTCATAATGATGATTATAATAATGTCAATAATAATGGTGAAAGTAATAATAGTGATGGAAGCGATAGTAATGATGATAATAATAATAGTAATAATGATAACAATGATAGTAATAATCATTATTAACATTATTACCATCATCATCGTCATTATCATCATCAAATTTGATAATGAAAAGCGTAGCATGCAGTTCAAGACTACAGCAAATCCAGCTTCATAAACAAAAATGAAAATAGAATATAAATGATTTACAAATGACAAGCTTAGTCATTTCCCATAATTTACAATCTAATCAATTTTTTCTCTCCTTGCTTTTTCTCTTTCCGCCTCTCTCTTCCTCTCTATTTCATCCCTTGTCCATCTATCCCTTCTTTCCCCCTTTCTCTATGCCTCCTTCGCTCTCCCTCCTTATCCTCCTCTCTCTCTCCTTCTATCCCTCCCTTCCCCCCTCTCTCTCCCTCCCTCCCTCCTCTATCCCTCCTCTCTCTCCACCTTCTCTTCCCCTTCCCCTATCGCTCTCTCCCTCTCCTCCACCTCGGCATCCCTCCCCTTTCTCTCCTCTCCCTCCCTCCTCCCTCCCTCTATCCCTCCTCTCTATCCACCTTCTCTTTCCCTTTCCCTATTCTATTTCTCCCTCTCCTCCCTCCCCTTCCCTCCCCTTTCTCTCCCTCTCCTCCCCTTCCCCTTTCTCCCTCCCTCCCTCCCTCCTCCAAGTTATTTAAAACGAACCTCCTTAAGGTGAACACAGGTGATGCTTTGTCGTGGGAATGATGCGAGACGAAGCACCAGCATCTTCATCTCTTCATCTCCCACGCAGAAAGTCGACAGGAAGTCTCACGGTTGTCTTACACCATGGTTTGAAGAGAGCGAAGTTTGGTCTACGTGTTATTTGTTTCTCTCGTCTTCCTGTGGTTCCGTTATCGTTATCATCATTATTCGTAATATCGTTATTATTATCAGTATCATTATCATTATTGTTAATGTTGGTATTATCATCACTATTAATATCATCATTATTATCATCATTATTAGTAACATCATTATTATTATCATCATTATTAGTAACATTATTATTATCACTATCATTATCATCATTATTAGTAACATTATTATTATCATCGCTATCATTGTCATCATTATTAGTAATATTATCATTATTAT
>NW_020869139.1:132500-145000 GCF_003789085.1 Penaeus vannamei
CCTTCGCCAGCCAACCCGGGGGCGGATATGGCCAATATCCAGCGCGTTTGTATAAATTTCCTGGTCCGCAGAGTGGCTGTGAGATATTTTTCTTTTCTTTTCCGAGCAAACCTGTCACTATTAACGGGATTATTTTTTTTCACTTTGCTTTTGTTTTGTCTCATTCTCATTCTCTGACTGTCTGTTTGTTTGTCTGTTGAATTTCTCTTTCTTTCTTTCTGTCTGTCTCTGTTTGTCTGTCTGTCTGTCTGTCTTCTGTCTCTGTCTCTCTCTCTCTCTCTCTCTCTCTCTCTCTCTCTCTCTCTCTCTCTCTCTCTCTCTCTCTCTCTCTCTCTTATATATATATATATATATATATATATATATATATATATATATATAATATATATAATATATACACACATATGTATATATTATGTGTGTATATATATGTATATATGTATATATATACATATATACATACATATATATACATAGTATACAATAGCATATATAGCATGTACGTTTAGTTATCATAGTTGGATTGTAGGTATATAGTTATGTGGATATATATTATTATGTACAGGTTATTTATAATAGTAGTATATTATTACTATACTAATATATATATATATAATGTTGGTGATATTGGTGATATATTATTATAGATTAGGTATTTAGGAGTTAGAATTGTGGGTTGTGAGAGGGTGAGAGTTAGATTTTTAATGGATGATTGATAGTGGTATACATTATATATGATTTATCATTATTGGGACAGAGGAAGATAGATATATACTTAATGATTATGTTTATTGGTTAGNGAGAGAGGAGAGAGAGAGAGAGAGAGAAGAAGAGAGAGAGAGAGAGGAGACGCAGAGAGAATAGAGAGAGAGAGAGGAGAGAGAGCAGAGCAGAGAGAGAGAAGAGAGGAGGAGAGAGAGAGAAATAGAGAGAGAGGAAGAAGAGAGAGCAGAGAAAGGCAGCTTCTTAATTCTTTTACTTACAGACAACTCGGAAGTTCATAATTACAAATTTAAGAGCGAAGTTGATCCATCTAGAATAGATTCAAATCCTACTCGCTCTTCCGCCCTTATAAACTTCCTGCATCTATTTTTTGGACCAGAAACGCCAAGCATCAAAGAGAAGATGCATCGAAAGCCAAAAGATAATAAAATGGACGCAAGCCAGTCTAAAAATATAACACTTCCTGTTCTCAAGGAGGAGCCTGAGGTGGTCGGGGAGGAGGAGGAGAGGAGGAGGAGGAGGGTAGAGGAGGTAGTGGGAAGAGGAGGGATGGGAGATGGGGAGGGGAGTAGAGGTAGAAGGAGGAGGAAACGGGAACTAGGAGGTAGGTGGAGGAGAGGAGGAGGTGAGTAGAGGAAGAAGAGAGGATGGGAGATGGGGAGAGGAAGAAGAGGTAGACGAGGAGGAAACGGAAAATTAGGAGATAGAGGAGGTGATAGGGGATAGGAAGAAGAGGAGAAAGTAGATGAGGAGATGGGGGATGGGAAGAGGAGGTATAAGAAGAAGGTTAAGGAGGAAATGGGGGAGATAGAGAAAGGAGATAGAGGAAGTAGCGCAAGAGGAGGAAAAGGTTGGACGGATATGGAAAGGGACGGAGGAGGAGAGGAGGGCGGTGGGCAAGAGAAGAACGGGGGAAATACAAAGAGAAAAGGATAGAAGGGAATAGGAAGGAAAGAGAGAAAAGGAGGAAGAGGAGGACGAGTAGGAGTAGAATTAGAAATGGAAGAGTGGGACAAAAGGGGGATGTAGATAGGGGAGTGCAAAGGAATAAAGAAAGATAAAGAGGGAAGGGGGGAAGTAAGGGGGTCAAGAAGAGAGAGAGGAGGAGAGAGAGAGAGAGAGAGGGTAGAGAGAGAGAGAGAGAGAGAGGAGAGAGAGAGAGGAAAGAGCAAGAGAGAGAGAGAGAGAGAGAGAGAGAGAGAGAGAGAGAGAGAGAGAGAGAGAGAGAGAGAGAGCGAGAGAGAGAGAGAGAGAGGAGAAAAAAAGAGAATGAGAACAAGAGAACAAAGAAGAAGCTGCGGAATCGAAAAAAAGACGATTCAAGTGATAAAGACAGAGGATGATAATAAGAAAGGAAAATAGAGAAAAACGAATGATATAGAGGACGAGGAGAAGAAAGAAGAAGAGGAGGAGGAGGAGGAGAAGGAGCCACGAGAGGGAATTAAGAGGGCGAGCTTCAGCCTCAAACACTGCCACTCAAGTCACGTGAAGGAGTACCTCACGTGTTGCCAAGATGAGGAGGATCACATGGGTCGTTGCGTCTTTATTAACTCTTTTTTTCTTTATTTTCTGGGATACTCTTGTATTTTTTATTTATATATGATTATCGTATTTTATTTTTCCGTGTTCAAAAAAGTCTCTCTCTCTCTCTCTCTCTCGCTCTCTTTCTTTTTTTTTCCCTTCCTCTATTTTCAGTTTGCTAATACAGAAGCTCAGCAAGTTGCACACGATAAGGCAGCTGAAATATTATTCCTATTAGATGTGACTACGTAAATGGATCTCTCTCTCTCTCTCTCTCTCTCTCTCTCTCTCTCTCTCTCTCTCTCTCTCTCTCTCTCTCTCTCTCTCTCTCCTCTCTCCTCTCTCTCTCTCTTCTCTCTCTCTCTCTCTCTGTCCTCCCCTCCCTCTCTCTCACTCAGTGTCTTCTCTCCCCCTCACTCTCTCTCTCTCTATCTATCTCGATCTTTCCGTGTTTCCACCTGGTAGTCTATCTCTCTTAAACTTTATCTTTTTTTGTCTCTCTTTGTCCACCCTTCTACTATTCCTCTTCCTTTCATTGCTCTCTTCAAAGATACTCTTTACCACTTCCTCCCTATCTCCCACTCTTAAACATCTTCCCTCTTTTCTTCTTCTCTCTCCTCTCTCTCTCTCTCTCTCTCTCTCTCTCTCTCTCTCTCTCTCTCTCTCTCTCTCTCTCTCTCTCTCTCCTCTCTCTCTCTCTCTCTCTCTCTCTTTCTTTCTCCTTTACGCTATCTCTCTTTCCCCTTCTTTATCTCCTTGTCAATCAAGTGACGGGACGGAGGTCAGTGACGTAAAATGACCCTCCACGACCACTATTAAAGGGTTATAATGCACACATAAAGTCTTCTAAGAGCTATTAAACCCCCGCTCGAGATATACTGCGCAAACAAAAAGATATCTAAGGGAACTGCACTTTCTTCAAGATTAAGTAGTCGAGGCGTGTCTTAGAATAGATATTTGGCTGATGCTGCTGGCCTTTCTATATAGATAATTATATAAGTATGTAGGAATTATTTTTTTCATCATATTTTAAAAAATATATAATTCGTGGATTTCCGGTTATTTTACTAATTCCCTCCCTTTCATTAGGTACATACATGAAACAAAATATAAAATCAAAAATATAATAGAATCAAATCGAGAAGAGAGAGAGAGAGAGAGAGGAGAGAGAGAGAGAGAGAGAGAGAGAGAGAGAGAGAGAGAGAGAGAGAGAGAGAGAGAGAGAGAGGAGAGAGAGAGAGAGAGAGAGAGAGAGAGAGAGAGAGAGAGAGAGAGAGAGAGAGAGAGATAGAAAGAGAGAGGAAGAAAGAAATCGCCACAATAACAGCGACTTAGGAAAATAATAATCCTTTACGGTACATAAGTCTACGGGTTTACACCGACGGTTTCACTTACTCCACGGCGCGCACGGACAATCACGCCCCAACGCTGCTCATAAGAGACAAACAGTAATGTTGTTTTCCCGAAATCTTCCTTTACAACACGCTTTGTGACGGTCATTTGTTCGGCCACAACGAGGTCATACGTGCAAGAAACAGAACTCGAAAACACAGACATTCACGAGGCCGACCAAAGGAACAATGAAGGAATATTGGATGGAAGGATTCCAAAGACACTCGTACGCTTGTACATACCCATGTACACATGCGGGTACACATATGTATGTATATTCTATTTGTTCTTTTTCTATATATATTTTTTTTTTTTTTTTTTTTTTTTTTTTTTTTTTTTTTACATAGGTTAGAAAATGAGAGGGGAGAACGGAAGAATAAGAAAAAGATAGATAAATAAATAGATAGATAGAAAGAGATAGAGAGAGAGAGAGAGAGAGAGAGAAGAGAGAGAGCAGGAAGAGAGAGAGAGAGAGAGAGAAGAGAGAGAGAGAGAGAGAGAGAGAGAGAGAGAGAGAGAGAGAGAGAGAGGAGAGAAGAGAGAGAGAGAGAGAGAGAGAGAGAGAGAGAGAGAGAGAGAGAGAGAGAGAGAGAGAGAGAGAGAGAGAGAGAGGAGAGAGAGAGAGAGAGAGAGAGGAGGGGGGGGGGAAGAGAGAGAGAGAGAGAGAGAGAGAGAGAGAGAGAGAGAGAGAGAGAGAGAGAGAGAGAGAGAGAGAGAGAGAGAGAGAGAGAGAGAGAGGGAACAGAGAGAGAGAGAGAAAGAGAAGCAGAGAGAGAGAGAGATAGAATGACAAAGCGAAGTCGCTGCATATATTGATCAAAATATATTGCAGTCTCATCTTTTCCTTTATCCTCTCCCGTTATTCTTCCTCCCTTTCTCTCTCCGTCGTTCCAGTGCTTCCGCTACTCTTGTTCATGGGATCATAAGAAGAATCATACCTCTTCCACTCGGCTCATTAACCTCTTTTCTGCTTTCTTTATTTTATCATCTCTTTCTCTGTCTCTCTCTTTGTGGGTTGGTTGAAGCCTCTCTCACTCCCTCTGTCTGTCTTTCTTTCTCCCTATCTAACTCTCTCTCTCTCTTTTTATCTGTCTATGTATCTCCTCTCTCTCTCTCTCTCTCTCTCTCTCTCTCTCTCTCTCTCTCTCTCTCTCTCTCTCTCTCTCTCTCTCTCTCTCTCTCTCTCTCTCTCTCCTTCCTCTCACTCTTTCTTTCTTTCCGCGTCTCTCTCTTCTTTATACTCGACCCTCCTTTTCATAACTTTCATAAACTCTTTTGCATTTTTTATTATGTATTATATCTTATTCTGCTTTGTTCTTGGACCTGATATTCCTCGACATTCTGCGTCTCCCTTTTTATTCTCATTGAACTTATTATCTATTTCCATTGCTTCTTTCTACGATTATTATCATATTGTATATGTTCCTCTATCTTTTTTTTTTTTTTTTTTTTTTTCTCCGCCTTCTTCTCTTCTTCTTCTTCCTTCTACTCCTACTAATCCTGCTCTCCCTCCTCCTCCTCCTCCCCACCATCCTTTTACTTCTTCCTCCTACTCTTTCTAATTTCTTCTTTCTTTCTTTCCTTTACCGTTTCTTCCTTTCTTCCTCCTACTATTCTTCCTCATTTTTCTCTTTCCTTCTCCCTTTCCTCGTCTTTACTCTTCCTTCTTTGTCTTCTCATCTATTCTTTAGAATTTTTCTCTTTTTATCATTTCTTTTTCCATTCTTTTTACACCTCTTTTTCATATTTCTTCTTTCCCTCGTTCTTCCTTTTAACTCTCCTCTCACTACTTCATACTTCATCTCCTTCTCTCCATGTGTTGTCCTTCTTCTCATGATTTCAGTCTCTCATTATTTTATATCTCTCATATTTTCCACTATCTATACCATATCTTTCACTTCATATAGTTCTCCTCCCTCATTATATCATTTCATGTACTCTCTTTCTCCTCATATTATCTCTCCTATCAGTCTATACTATCTCTTTCTCTTTATATCTTCTCCTCCCCTCTCCTTCATCATCATTATGCCTCCCCTCACATTTCTCATCACTTATACTAACTCACTTATCTCTTCATATTTTCTTCCCTCACCCTGTACTCTGCATTCATATTTTCCAGTATTCGATGTTATATTTTCCTTCTTCCTTATTCTCCGTGTAATCTCTCCCCTCATGATTTCATACTATCTTTCCTTCCCCTCATACTTTCCATCATATTATCTCACTCCCTATTTTCCATCGTGTTACACTCTCTAGTTTGATTTCCCATCACTTCCTACTGTAACTCTTTCACTTTATATATTTTCCTTACCCTCATTCTTCATATCACCTTTCCCTTCATCACTTTATTCCTCAATCCCTCTTTCAAGTGTTCCATCCCTCATCCATCCCCTCACTCCTATTATCTCTTAAATATCCTCTCACTTCATACCATCTCCTTCACTTCATATATACTCTCCTTCTCCTCATCCTCCCCTCACTCCTTATATTATCCCTCCTCCCTCAACTCCATCGCATAGCGCATTAAAAGGATCCGATGCCAAATCTGGAAAGGATCTTTTACGTGAAGTCTTAAAGGATTTCCAAAGGTCTTATTTTTCCTCACGCAAGACAGCGGAAGTCACGGAACTGGCGGCAAACCTGACCATTTGTGTCGGATCTGCACGCGGGACACTTTTCGTTATTTTTTTCTTTTTTCTTTTGGTCCTTTTTTATAATCATTATCATTGTTGTCGTGTTGATTTTCATCTTCTTTTTTCAGCATTCTATTTTATCAATTAATCCGTATTTTAATCTATTCATCTGTTCATCCAAGTTCTTATCTATTCTAATTATTTTCCCTTACGCATGACAGCGGAAGTCACGGAACTGGCGGCAAACCTGACCAGTTGTGTCGGATCTGCACGCGGGACACTTGGGGGTCTCTTTTTCTCTTCGTCATTTTATTATCATTATATTATTGTTGTTGTGTTAATTTCATTACTATTATATTTTTTCTTTTTCTTTTTTTTTTTTTTTTAATTTCTCTTTATTTGTTGATCCGTTTTTTTCATTATTCATGTTTATCAATTTTCTATATATTCATTTATTTATTTTTGATTAATAGAGTTCAAAATATTGTGCCTCAGTAAGTTTCATACGTGAAAGAACACCGTAAAAGTGCAGCAAATTATAGATAAAAAGAGATGTAAAAGCGCAAAATATAGAGAATAAATAAGTAAATGAGATATTAAAGAACCACGTTTCGAGTAGTTCTAACATCCTACTCGGGAGATAATGGCTAAAAGGTATTCTCTAGTTCCGAGAAAGAGAGGAGGGGACAGAGAAAATGGTTAGACAGATAGATAGATGAACAAATAGATAGATAGATAGGTAGTTAGATAGATAGATAGACAGACACACACATACATAGAGAGAGAGAAAAAAGATATAAGATAGATAGATAGATAGAGAAAGAGCCAAACAGACAGAGACAACGAGAGAGCGAGCGAGAGAGAGTAGCAGGAACAAAACAAAACAAGACTAAAGACGACGTACACTCCCACTGAGCCAGAAACGCCAGGGAGTGAAGGCGACTTAGGATGATTAGATAAAAGGAATTACATAAGCGCCATTGTTACCTCCAGCCGGTCACCTACGACGCCGAGAGAACCCCGTGCTTACCCAGTCAACACTCCTGCTCTCGCTCTAATTCTCTCTCTGACAACGTTGCTTCACAAGGCTATATTGTCCTTCTTTTGGAGTCCTCTTCCTTTGTTAGGCAATCCTTTTTTTGTCGTTCCATTGAGCTCCCTGCGTTTGTATTTCATTGCACGCAACCCCCTTTTTTCGGGTAAGGGTTAACTGGCCGTTTTCTTTAAGCTTCTCCGGAAAAAATATGGAAGACGGGTTTTGTTGGGGGGACTATGATAATTTTTTCGGATCCTACATTTTTTCTGATGTTTAGTAAACAATAGCGAGAGAATCGGCTTAACACACAGCGAGACTGCTGGAACGGCCACTGCGGAGAACATAACAGCTTAATGGTGATTATAATCTTGTTCATAATAGAATTAGAATTAAGTTTATTGACTGATAGCATCCCTCTTTTAGAAGGCTCGTTAGAGTTGATCTTCGTGACCCGGACGGACCAAAGATACCGCTCAAACTCTCTTAAAGTCCACCAGAAGATTTAAGAGAAAGATTTCCTGCGTCAGTTTCCAAGCTGATTGCGCCCGCCTCATCCAATCGGGTGGCGTCATTGCCCCGTGACGTTAGAGGCTAAACTGACCATTCAAATTCGACGTCCCGACGATCGTTACCGCTAATTGGCCTCCAACTACAGTGCATCGCCGTCGTAACTGTTGTACTTTACCTGACCGTAAACTGGCTGACAGTCGAACAATCACTTTCTAAATGCGGATTTCGGGAACTACAGTCACTCACTTCAGGAGTTTTCTAAAGGTGGGGTGGGGGGAGGAGGGGAGAAAGAGGAGGCGAGGAGGGGGAGAAAGGAGAAAGGGGAGGGGGAGAAAGGAGAGAGGAGGTGGAGGGAGAGAGGAGTAAGGGGGAGTGGGAAAGAAGACGAAGGAGGGGAGAGGGGAAGATAGAGGATAAGGCGGAGGAGGGAGACATGGGAGAAGAAAAGGAGAAGGGGAGGAGGGAGAGCGGAGATTAGACAGAAGTAGGTAGAGTAAGCAGAAGTGTTAGGGTAGGAGGCCGGTGACTTGGGGGGAGGGTGGTTGGGGAGTGTGTGACGAGGGTAAAGGGGTAAAGGGTAAGAACGAGAAGGGAAGAGAATATGACAATGGAATGGGATATGAAAGAGAAAGGGGGGAGAAAGATTTTTTTTTTTTTTTGAGAAGCTAGGGGAGGGATGAGAGGGGAATTTTTAGGTGTATGGGTAACAGCAGAAAAAGTGAGGGGAGAGGAGAGGAAGAGTGAGTGACTTCGGAGGTCAGAAGTCAGATGAGGGGGGATAATAAAAGGAGAAAGGGTTTGAATGTACCATTTGGTTGCCATCTCGAAGAAAATCCTCCAGGTTAAGATAAAACATTTGCACTTCTTAATTTGATTTTAGGTTCTATATCACGCAAACACGCACACACACACATACTCTCTCTCTTTCTCTCTCTTAGACACATACACACACAATCCTTTTATATATATATATATATAATATATATATATATTAATATATATATATATATATATATATATATATACTTGTACTTACATCTGCACTGCACATACTCAAACCCACAGCAAAGAGCCAAGGAGAGCCAGAACGCCTCCGCCTTCCTTCCAGCCGCCCACTCCCACCCTCGGCCGCCCCCCCCCCGAACTCCGACGCCGCCCGCCAAAAGGTCGGCCGTGAATCGAACCTTTACATATTACATGGCGATTCCTCCGCGCCGCCCCTAAGCCTCTTTCCAAGGCCGGGGTATCATTGATTCATTGGCCTTGCGTCAGTCCCGATCGCGCCCGGGAGAGAGGCGGCGGCGGCGGCAGATACTTGGACTCGGATGCACACACAGCGTGCAGACAGATGTGCGTGCAGACAAAGACACGTACGTGCTTCAGTAAATACACACACGTGCAAACACGAGCAAATAAACAGACGTATATGTACCAGGAAATACACAGATGTACATGCATCAGACGTACACATACATACATAAACAAGTAAACACACAAACATACATGCAACTGCAAACACACAGACGTACATGCAGCAGCAAACACATAGTCGTATATACACCGGCAAACGCACAGGCATACATGCACCAGTAAACACAAACAAACATGGAAATACAGTCCAACAAACAGACAGACACAAATGAAGTGCAAATTAGATTAATTAGATAATCCAATGAAGATTTATATAAGAAACAATTGCAAACTTTTTATTTCTATCTAATTGCATCTATTCATCTATTTCTATCCCTTAAAGAAGTTTTTTTTTTTCTTTTTCTTTTTTTTTTACTAATTATTTTCTTTGTCTGAGGCTATAAAAATATCCCTATAATGTTAGTAATTACCCCTGAGACAGGACTGAAAGTTTTAACAGAAGGATAATTGAATGATAGAGACAATCGAAGTAATCAATGTCACCGGCATAATTATTTTCTTGATCTAATAATAATAGAAAAAAAAAAGTATAATGATAGTAACGATATCAAAAATCATAATAATGATGATGATGGTAGTGGTAATCATGGCAATGATGATGAAAGAAAAAAGATAGTAAAAATAATGAAAAATAAGAATAATAATAGAAAAAGATGGTAATGATAATACCAATAATAATGATGATGATGACAGAAAAATAGCAAAAATAATAAGAAATAAGAATAATGCTGATGACAGAAAAAATGGTAAAAGTAATATCATTAATAATGATGATGATGACAGAAAATAAATATAGCAAGAGTAATATTAATAATAATAATAGTAATAGTATAAATAACGATTATGGTAATAGCAGTAGTAAAAACAATAACAGTGATCATAACAATACAGATAGATTTAATAATTGTGAGAAGCCATAACATTAAAGATGAAATATTGATAATCATGATAAAAACAACCAAAATGATAATGATAATATAAAGATAGAAATAATGATAATAGTAATGATGATAATAATAGTAGTAATAATGTTAATGATGATAAAAATGATGATAAGTAATAGTAATAATAATAGTAACAATAATAATGATAATAATAATAATAATGATAATAATAATAATAATAATAATAATAACAACAAAACAACAACAACAACAAATAATAATATAATAATAATAATAATAATAATAATAATAATAATAATAAAATATATTAATAATAATAATATATATTAATATTAATAATATAATAAATAATAATGATGATGATGATGATAGTAATGACAATAATAATGATAATAATAGTGATGATAGTGATAATTATAATAACAATGATAACAATAGCAAGAACATAATGATAATGACAGTAATGAAATAGTTATAATAATGATAATGATAATGATAATGATAATATGGTAATAATGATAAAGATGATGATAATGACAATAATAATAATAATAATAATAATGATAATAATAATAATAATAATAATAATAATAATAATAATAATATAATATAATAATAATAATAATAATAATAATATAATAATAATTATAATAATGATAATAATGATGACAATAATAAAATAATAATAATAATAATAATAATAATAATAATAAATAATAATAAATAATAATAATAATAATAATAATAATGATAATAATAATAATGGTAATCATAACAATAATAACAACGGTAGTAGACTCAAAAAGATAATAACAATAACAGTAATAGCATGCAAAGTGATAATGATTTTCGCAACAGACCAAGAAACCTTGCACCCTCATATTGCACATGATCGCAAGAGTCTCCCTTCCTGCAGCTCGACGAACACAGTTGTTCAAGCCGGCTGTTCCATTCAGACTGCACCCCTCTCTCGCGATGCCCATTACACCCAACCCCCTTACATCCAATGGTTCAATAACTTCCTTCCTTCCATCTTTGCCTCTTCCTCCCTTCCTCTTCTCCTCCTTACCCCCCTTCTTCATCAGCATCTCCCCTTCCCTCTTTCTCTCTCTCTCTCTCTCTCTGTCTCTCTCCTCTCTCTCTTCTCTCTCTCGTCTCTCTCTCTCTCTCTCTCTCTCTCTTCTCTCTCTCTCTCTCTCTCTCTCTCTCCTCTCTCTCTCTCTCTCTCTCTCTCTCTCTTCTCCTCTCTCTCTCTCTCTCTCTCTCTCTCTCTCTCTCTCTCTCTCTCTCTCTCTCTCTCTCTCTTTCTCTCTTCCTCCGTTCGTAGAAGCACCCGTCTCGAAAGCCCGTGTGATATTTTTAACCACTGAAAGGCAGAGGTAAAATGTACAGCTGGAATGCGTCCTGCATATTAAAAAAGAGTCGTACCTTTAGTGAGCAAAAATACGTTGATTCTACAATTTACAGACCAGAGGGGATTTTGGGAGGCTGAAGGAGGAGGAAGAAGAGGAGGGAGAAAAGCTGCAGTAAGAAGCAGGAGGAGAAGGAGTAAGAAGAGGAAGAGGAGGAGGAAGAGCAGCAGGAGGAGAAAGAGGAGGAGAGGTGTAGTGGAGAAAATGTGGTGGTGGAGGAGGAGGATGTGTAGGTGGAGGAAAATGTGGTGGTGGAGGAGGAGGAAAAGGTGGAGGTGGAGGAAAAGGCGGAGGAGGTGATGGAGGAGGAGGAGATGGTGGTGATGGAGGAGGAGAAGGAAGAGGAGAAATAGGAAGGGGAGGGGGAGGTGGTGAAGGAACAGGAAGAGGAGGAGGAGGAACAGCAGCAGCAGGAGGAGGAGGAGGAGGTGAGGAGGAGGTGGAGGAAGTGGAGGCGAGGAGAGGGAGGGAGGGAGGGAGAGGAGGAGGGGGGAGGGGGAAGGAGGAAGAAGAAGAGAAAGAAAAGAAGAAGGAGGAGGTAGAGGAGGAGACGGGGAAAAAGAAGAAGAATAAAAAGAAGGAGGAAGAGGAGAAGAAGGAGAAGGATCAGGAGAAAAAGAAGAAGAAGAAAAAGGAGGAAGAAGAGGAGGAGAAGGAGGAGGATGCAGTTGAGCAGAAGCAAGAAGAGGAAGAGTAGGAGAAGGAAGGAGAGGATGAGGACAATGGAAGTAGTGGATGAGGATGAGAATGCGGGTGAGAAGAAACAGGAAAAGGATGAAGAGGAAGAAGAAAGAGAAGCAGAAGAAGAGGAGGAGGAGAAGGAGAAGGAGCAGAGACAGTGCTGAAATGGACGTGGAATTTCTCGAGGATGCTCTCTCTGCGCTGAAGTGTGGGTTTATAGGTGCATTGTGAGTTTAAGCAGGCAAAACGACGCATA
>NW_020869139.1:150000-152660 GCF_003789085.1 Penaeus vannamei
ACAAAGAAGATATTAACACGCACGCAGACAACATAACACGAACTATTTATAGCCAAACAACGCTCTGGTTTCCTAAGCATGAGGTTGTAATTTCTGTGAAAAAAATATAGGAAATAACAACGTAATCTTTTTTTATTTTTTTTTTTTTTGTAAATTATTATTGTTATATTATTATCATTATTATTTATTATTATTGTTATATTATTATTATATTGTTATTATTATATTATTATTTTATTATTATTGTTAATTGCTATTGTTATTATTATATCATTATTATTATTGTTATTTATATTTTATTATTACCATTATCATTATTGTTATTGTGATAATGATGATGATGATAATTGTTATTATCATTACTATCATCATCACATTATCATATTGATTATCAGAATCATTATCATTAACATTACTATTTTAAAGATTTCCATCATCATTTATTACAGATCATTGAAGAAGAGGGTTTTACGTTTAACAAACATTTATTTTTCCAGTCACGCACGTGCATTTTTTTTTTTTTCAAACGTTTGTAATGATTAGGGTCAAGGTCGAGGGAGATTAAGGGTCGAGTCAGTCAACAAAGATTTTTTTTAAGGGAGAAAAAGAAAAAGGAGTAATTGATAATGATGATAATATGAATAATGAAATACTGCTAGTACTGATATTATGATGATGATGAATAATAATAATAATAATAATAAATGTAATAATGATTAATAATGATTAATGACGATGATTGATAATTATAATGATAGTAATAATAATAACGATAGTATCAATAATAATGATAATGATAATGATAATATGATGATGATAGCGAAGAGAGAATCGTAGATAAAAGAAGGAAATGATAAAGGGCTTATTAGAAAGGGAAGGAAAATGAGGTCCGAAACCATGCCACCAGTGCCGTGACACGATGAAGAGTTCGCGTGGCACTGTGGCACCTGCGCGAAGGGCGGTCAAAGGGCATCCGTTCCCTTGGCACTTTCGTAGGGGAGGGGGAGGGGAAGGAGGAGGAGGGGAAGGAGGAGGAGGAGGGGAAGGAGGAGGAGGAGGAGGGGGAGAGGGGAGGAGGAGGAGGAGGGGGAGGAGGGGGAGGAAAGGAGGAGGAGGAGCGGGGGGAGGAGGAGGAGGAGGGAGAGGGAGGAGCAGGAGGAGGTGGAGGAGGAGGAGGGGAGGAGAGAGGAAGAGGAGGAAGAAAAGGATAAATAAGAAGGAGGGGAGAGGAGGCAAGGAAGAGGAAGAAAATGATAAATAAGACGGATGAAAGAAGGAGGGCAAGAGGGAAGGAGAAGGAGAAAAGGATAAAGAAGGAGGAGGAAGAAAGGATAAATGAAAAGAAGAAAGAAGAGGAGGAGGAAGAAAAGGATAAATAAGAAGGAGGGAGAGAGAGAGGGGATAGGACAGAGAGAGAGATGAGAAAGAAGAGGAGGAGGAGAAGAAGAAAAAGAAGAAAGAGGAAAAGAAAAACAAAAATAAGGAGGAAGAAGAAGAAAAAAGAAGAAATAAAATTGGTAGGAGAGACGCCTGGGAACGCAGCCATCCACAGCGACATTGGGCCGTCCTAAGCAGCCCTTAGATAGTCTCAATTCCTCTTTAATTCCCCTTCTGTTCCCCCTTCTCCTCGTCTTCCTTCTCTCTTTCTTCTTCCCTTTTCCCATCCTCGCTCTGTCTCAGTTTCTCTCGCTCTCTCTTTCTTTTTCTTTCTTTCTCTTTCTCTTTCTCTTTCTCTTCTCTCTTCTCTTTCTCTTTCTCTTTCTTCTCTTCTCTCTCTCTCTCTTCTATCTCTCTCTCTCTCTCTCTCTCTCTCTCTCTCTCTCTCTCTCTCTCTCCTCTCTCTCTCTCTCTCTCTCTCCTCTCTCTCTCTCCTCTCCCTCTCCCTCTCCCTCTCCCTCTCCCTCTCCCTCTCCTCTCTCCTCTCCCCTCTCCCTCTCTCTCTCTCCCTCTTCTCTCTCTCTCTTCCCTCCCTCTCTCTCCCTCTCTCTCTCCCTCTCCCTCTCTCTCTTTCTTTCTATCTTTCTCCCCCCTCTCCTTCTCCCTCTCCCTCTCTCTCTTTCTTTCTTTCTTTCTTTCCATCCCCCCCCCCTCCAACTCGTAAAGATTTCCACCGAATCGCCACCGACTTCTCTTCAAAACAAAATAAATCCCTTTCGTGTGTTTGTTCTCGTTTCGGCGAAAAGTGAGTCGGGTGTGACGTCATTGTTTGGCTGGGCTGGTGTGACGTCATTGTTCGGCTGGTAGGGAGGACACGTATATAGGGAAGGAGGGAGGTGGGAAGGAGAGATTGAGGGGGGGGGGGGAGAATGGAGGAAGGAGGGGGAGGGAGGAGAAGGAAACGGGGAGGTGGGAAGGGAGGGAGAGATTGAGGGAGGGAGGGAGTGAAGCGGGAGAGAGAGAGGAGGGAGGGAGGGATAGAGAGAGAGAGAGAGAGAGGGATAGAGAGAGAGAGAGAGAGAGAGAGAGAGGGATAGAGAGAGAGAGAGAGAGAGGGATAGAGAGAGAGAGAGAGAGAGGAGATAGAGAGAGAGAGAGAGAGAGGGATAGAGAGAGAGAGAGAGAGAGGATAGAGAGAGAGAGAGAGAGAGAGAGATAGAGAGAGAGAGAGAGAGAGAGGATAGGAGAGAGAGAGAGGAGAGAGATAGAGAGAGAGAGAGAGA
>NW_020869139.1:152769-155269 GCF_003789085.1 Penaeus vannamei
AAGAGGAAGAGAAGAAGAAGAAAAGGAAAGGGAAGAAGAAGAAGAAGAAGGAAGATGATGATGATGAGGAGGAGGCGGAAGCGAAGGTGCAGGAGGAGGACATGGGGGAATGAGGGCGGGGTGGGAGAAAAAGGAGGAGGGGGAGGGAAGGGAAGAGAAGATGAATTAGAGGAGAGAGGAGGAGGAAGAGGAAGAAAACGAGAAAAGAGAAAAGAAGCAAAGAGAAGAGAAGAAAAAGAAAGAAAAAAATAAGGAAAGGAGAATATTGTAGAGTCATTTGTTGTTTGTTATTGCTCTTTGTGTCTTGGTGATGACTCAGGTAATTTGTGATGATGACTGTGGTGATCTGATGATAATATTTTTCGTCACACTTTTTTTTAGATATTTAATATCTTTCCAACTTGTTTTTCATCATTATTTAAAAAAAAATGTTATTCCATTATGAATATTTTTTCATCACACTTTTTTTTAGATATTTAATAACTTTCCAACTTGTTTTTCATCATTATTAAAAAAAAAATCATTATGAATTTACCTTTATTATTATTTATCTATAATTTGTTATTATGCTCAAATGATTAATGTATTTTTTAGTGTTTTTTTGAAAACGGAAATTGGCGTAAACAAATTAATTAAGAAACAAAGTTAAACAAACAAACAAACGAACAGAATAGTGGAGGAAACGAAGAACAAAAAAAAAAAAGAAAAAATAAGGAAAAGGCAAAAGGAAAATAAGTGAAATAAGAGAAAAGAGAAATAAGAAAAAATAAGAGAAAAGAGAAGTAAGGAAAGAGGATAAAACAGAGAAAATCCAGAACAAGTAGAACTAGCGAAAGACAAAGAAAACGAGGAAATTCGATACGGGAGAGAAATTAGATTGCTCTGCGTTTGTTTGTGCTTGCTTGTTGGTTTGTGTTTTTGTTAATGTGCCTGTTTTCTTGTTTGTGTGTTTGTTTATATGCTTGTTTGTGTTTTATGTTCTTGCATGTTTGTTTGTGCGCTTGTTGATGTACATGCTTGTGAGTTAATGTGCCTGTTTTTTTGCTTGTGCATTAATGTGTTTGCTTTCTTGCTTGTGTGTTTGTTTATGTGCTTGTTTGTGTGTTAATGTGTTTGCTTTTTTGTTTGTGCATGTGTTTGTGTGTTAATGTGTTTGCTTTCTTGTTTGTGTTTATGTTCTTGTTTGTTTGTGCGTTTGCTTAGGTGCTTGTTTGTTTGTGCTTGTGTATGTACTTGTTTGCTTGAATTTGTGTTTGTTTGGATCGTTTGTGGAGGTTTGTTTGTGGTTTCATATATATATTTGCATCTGTTTGTTGTGTTTGTGTTTCTGAGCTTGTTTCGTTTGAGTGTTTGTTTCTTAATTTGTTTGTTGTTTAAGTTTGCTACATTTGTGTTCGTGTTTTTTGGTTCGTGGTTGCTTATGTATCTGCGTCCATATAATTGTGTTTGTAGAAGAAGAAGGAGAAGAAGAAGAAGAAGAAGAAGAAGAGGAAGAGGAAGAAGAAGAAGAAGAAGAAGAAGAAGAAGAAGAAGAAGAAGAAGAAGAAGAAGGAGAAGGAGAAGAAGATGATGAAAAGGGAACCATAATGAGAGAATGGCCATAAGGTTGAAATTCCCCCATTTCTCCTTCGTCTCATCGCCCATAACAGACTCGGAAGTCAGCTGTTGGCAGTTGGAAATCCGATGTTGTTAGTGTTGGCAGAGGTGCTAGTTAGCCGTAAGTGGTCTTTTAGGCTATCTTAGATTTTAGTCAGAGGAGTAACGAAAGAAGAGAATTAGATAGGATGTAGAAAAAGGGTCTGAGAGAGAATGAATATCTTCACAATACCAGAGATATATTTTGACAGGCTTGGTATGTATTTTCGTCAGAAGTGGATAAAATATTCGAAACCGGTCAAATCCCATCTCGTGCAGTGTGAAGGTGTTCATTCTCATTGATACTTTCTCTCTCTCTCTCTCTCTCTCTCTCTCTCTCTCTCTCTCATTTACCTTTTTTTTTTTTACATTTATCAACATGAGTACAGTTAAGAGTCTGGATTATCGGCCGATTAAAAAAAATGTGCGTGGTCCGACCCAGTGAATATTCATATAGTTACCGCCTTGTATATATATACACAGATGAAAGCATGTTTGGCCATCTGTGTGATAGGTATGTTTTTATCTACCCATCTGTCAGGTAGATATGCATGTCTAGACTGATAGACGTGTATTTATTTCTGTGTATATGCATGTCCATATATATTACCCGGTAGATATGCATGCCTAGACTGATAGAGATGTATTTATTTCTGTGTATATGCATGGCCGTATATATTAACGTTGATTGGGTCGGGTCTGGCGACTGTGGGTTTAGAGGCGTATGGCGGGAAGGTCGATAGGAGCTACTGCTATTAGCGTGCGGGCGCCTGTGTGTGGGTGGGTGGTTAAGTGTCTTCGCGTGGATGTGTAGACGCACGCGCGCGCTCACGCAAATATACACCTATATATGCACATACGTATA
>NW_020869139.1:160269-172769 GCF_003789085.1 Penaeus vannamei
TCCTCCATTCCCTCCCTCCTCCCCTCCTCCATTCCCTCCCTTCCCTCCCTCTCCATTCCCTCCCTCCCCCCTCCTCCATTCCCCTCCTCCCATTCCCCTCCCCTCCTCCCCCTCTTTTCCCTCCTCCATTCCCTCCCTTCCCTCCTCCATCCCTTCCCTCCCCCTTCCCCCCTTCCCTCCTCCATTCCCTCCCCCCTTCCTCCATTCCCTCCCTTCCCTCCTTTCCCTCCCTTCCCCCTTCCTCCCATTCCCCCTCCCCCTCCCTCCCATTCCCTCCCCCTCCCTCCCTCCTTCCCCCTCCTCCATTCCCTCCCTTCCCCTCCTCCATTCCCTCCCTTCCTCCTCCTCCTTCCCTCCCTACCTCCTCCCTCCTCGTCACGCCTAAATTGACACCAAGGTCAGGCCTGCATTGATGTCAGCTCCGAGAAAAATGCTGATTGAAAGGAAGGTCCTCGAGGAGGGTTGGGGGAGGGGTGGAAAGGGGAAAAGGGAGGAGGGGAGGAGGGGGAAACAAGGAGGAAGGGGAGGGGGAACAAGGAGGAGGGGAGGGAACAAGGAGGAGGGGAGGGGGAACAAGGAGGAGGGGGGGGACAAGGAGGAGGGGGAGGAACAGGGAAGAGGGGATAAGGAAAGGGGAAGGCGGCGAGCAAAGGAGGGGGGAAGGTTCCAACGTTGGGGAGAGAAGGGGTAAAGAGACAGAGACAAAGGGGGGTGTGGAAAATGGACAGAAAAAAAATAAGGTATAACGAAACAGGAGAAGATTAGGGGAAGAAGAAGAAGAAGAAAAGTAAGAAGAAAGAAAAAAAGGAGGCAGACAACGCAGACAACGCAGTCAGCAGCATCGTCAGCTGACACCCCCCCCCTTCCCCTTCAACCCCCCCCCCCCATGTATGCGGAGGATCACGTACATCTTAGTAGCGCTGACCTTGAATCAGCCCAAACCTCCTGACCAAATGACACGGGAAATCAGCGGTTACGGCGGCGGCCTGATGGATGTCAGCGCGACCCCCAACCCCCTAAACGATTTCAAACAAAGTACACAACACGCGCACACACACACACACACACACACACACACACACACACACACACACACACACACACACACACACACACACACACACACACACGCGTACTCATGTAAGTATGTGAGCGTAATTGAGAACACCTGCTCATGGGGGTACCAATACGTGTGGATTTAGGGACATTTGGAAAGAGAAAAACAAACACACTAACCCACCCGCAACGAGCACAGAAATCAACATTAACAAAACCACATTTCATTAAATCTGAAACAAGACAAAGAAAAAAAGAAAAATAATCATACTCCTGTACATTCCTGTCTCTGGTTGTCCACGCCCCCCCCCCCCCCCCCCCCCCTCCCAGCCTAGAAAATGCAATGAATGAGAATGAATAACCACAATACAAGCGGTGTAGCATCCGTGCATTGTGGAATCATTCATTGTGGTTCATAACGTTTTTACTCTTGTCACAATGTAATCTGTTCGGCCACTCTCCCTCTCCACTTTCTTCTTTTTCTCCTTATTTTTTGTCGTTCCTTCCCTCTCCCTTTCCATCCTTCCCTTTCCATCTCCCTTTCCACCCTTCCCTCTCCCTTTCCCCCTTCCATCCTTCCCTCTCCCTTTCCATCCTTCCCTCTCCCTTTCCATCCTTCCCTTTCCCCCTTTCGTCCTTCCTTACTTCCATCCTTCCCTTTTCCCCTTTCACCCTTCCTTACTGACTTCCATCCTTCCCTCTTCCCTTTCAATAATTCCCTCTCCCCCTTCCATCGTTCCCTCTCCCTTTCCATCGTTCCCTTTTCCCCTTCCATCCTTCCCTTTTCCCCTTCCATCCTTCCCTCTTCCCCTTCCATCCTTCCCTCTCCCCTTCCTTGCTTTCTCCCCTCCCAACACTTTATCTTCATCTCTCTCTCGCTCTTCCAATCACTCTCCCTCGCCCTCTCCATTCTTTCGTCCCCTTCCCTTCCCCCCCCCCCCTCCCTCTCATCTCTCTCTCTCTCTCTCTCTCTCTCTCTCTCTCTCTCTCTCTCTCTCTCTCTCTCTCTCTCTCTCTCTCTCTCTCTCTCTCTCTCTCTCTCTCTCTCTCTCTCTCTCTCTCTCTCACGTTCCCCTTCCCCCTTCATGATTTATTCAGCTGTCAATTAATAAATCAATATTCTTACATAAGAGATAAATCTACATGTGGGCGCAGCAGAAGGGAGAATGGAGAGAAAGAAGAAGAGAAAAGAGGAAAGAGAAAAGAGAGAAGGGACGAGGGAGAGGTGGATGAATAGGAGGGATGAAAAATGAGGAGGGAGGGAGGGGGAAGATGAGGAGGAAGGAGGATGGGGAGGATGAGGAGGAACGAGGAATGAGGAGGAGGAGGAAGGGGGGATGAGGATGAAGATAGGGAGGAGGAGATAGAGATGTAGGGACAGCGCGGAAGGATGGAGGAATGAAGGAGGAATAAAAGAGCAAAGAAGACAGGAGAAAGGAAGGAAGGAATGAAGGTGGAAGAAAGGAAGGAATGAAGGTGGAAAGGAAGGAAGGAAGGAAGAAAGGAAGGAAGAGGAAATGAATAGTAGTGAAAACAACCCAAAGAGCACTAGGGAAAAACATTAAATAAAATTAATTAAAAACAAAGGTCACAAGAATAGAAAAAAAGGAAAAAATAGACAAAAAACACAGAAAACAAACAGTATTACAAAAAAAAAAAAAATAAAATAAAAAAACATATATAAGCCAATCCAACCTGCACACACTCCCCGGGACCTGACCTGACGTGACCTTGTCTCTCAGGGAACAGTAAGTGACACGAGAAACACTCAAAACCTGACACTCAGACATAGCAAGGGGAGAGGGAGGGAGAAAAGTTTGAAAGGGAGAGAGGTAGAGGGAAGGAGAGAAGGAGGGTGAGGAGAATGGGAGGGGAGAGAAGGAGGGTGAGAGGGAGAGGAGGGTGAAAGGGAGGAAAGAGAGAGGAGAGGATGAGGGCGGGAGGGAGAGGAAGAGAAAAGGGAGAGGAGAGGAGGAGGGCGGGAGGGAGAGGAGAGGAGAAGAGAAAAGGGAAGCTGGAAAGTAGCGAGGGAAGGAACGAACGTTGGAAGGGGAGGAAAGGAGAGAGGAAGGGAAGGGAGAGACGGAAGGAGGGAGGGAAAGACAGGGGGAGGAGGAGGAGGAGGAAAAGTATGAGTAGTAGTGAGTGAGAGTGGATGGAGGGATGGAAGGAAATGAGGAAAAAGGTAGGGAGAGAGAAGACGGTAGGGAGAAAGAGGTAAGGTTGGAAGAATGGGGAAGAAAAAAGAGAAGAAAGAGACAAAGAGAAAGAGGCAGGCATAAAGAAATCAAATGGTATAGAAAGGAGAGGAGGAAAATCAAGTAATAAATGATAGTAGAAGAAAAAGAAAAAAAAACAAGGAAAAGATAAAGAAAAACAAACAAGAAAGACCTTCCTTCATCACTGTCGACCCCCCTCCTCCATTCCTCCTTACCCCTACCCCCTCTTCATCCCCTTAACTCCTCCTTCCCATCCCTCCCTCCCTCCCATCCCATCCCCTAACCCCCTCCCCACCATCCTCCCCTCCATCCCATCCCCTCACCCCCCATCCTCCCTTCCCCCCTCCCCACCCACCCCACCACCTCCCATCATCCTCCCTAACCTTCTTTTCCCCCCTCCCCCTTCCCCCTCCCCCACCCCCTCCCTTCCTCCCTCCACCCTCCACCCTTCCCTCTTCTCCCATTTCCCTGTTTATTTTCCCAATCACAGTCAAAGCAGAGAGGACCAGACCGCGCCTCAGCCAGGTAAGCAGAGCCACTCAAGACACAAGAAAACCCATTGACGAGAAACAAGGAACAAAGACGCTGGCCAAGAGGGTGTCTTTGTTTTGATTTAAGAAGAAAAAAAAAGAGAAAAGAAAATGAGAAAGAAGATTTTAAAGGTAGAAGGAGGAAGAGGAAGAGAAGGGGGTGTTTACGGGATATTGAGGAGGTGGAGGAAGAAGGGGAAGAAGGAATAATGAGGATGAGTAGGAAAGGAAGTGGGGAGAAAAAAGAAGCATGAATAGGAAGAAAATGAGGAATAAAGAGCGGAGGTACAGGAAGAAGAAGACCGAAGAAGGAAAGTACAGGAAGAAGAAGACGAAGAGGAGGAAAAGGAAGAAAAGGAGGAGGAGGGTGTGGAAGAAAAGGAGGAGGAGGAGGGTGTGGAAGAATGTCAGTGGAGGAAAACGAAGAGAGGAGGAGAAGAGGGAGGAGGATATGGAAGAACAATGCAGGAGGGAGGAGGAGAGGAGGAAATAAATAAAAAAGAAATGGAGAATAGAGACCAAGAGAGAAATAAAAGACAAAGAGAGAGGAAGGAACAAAATACAGGAAACAACGCGAAATAACAAACAAAAGAAATAAAGGAAAAGGCCAACAAACAACACGAAAGAGAACAAAACCGACATTGCAAACAGCCCTTTCCTCCCACTCGCACCAATCGGCCTTTAATTCATCAAAAAAGGAAAAAAAATCTCGTTTATTCTCTCTTCTCGCGACGGAAACCATTTACAAAAAAATAAATAAAATAAAATAAAAAAAAGTTAAAAATAAATAGATAAATAAATAAAATAAAGAATATATAATTACCCCAAGGAAATCGCTAAACTAACGGAAATAATTACAAAAGTTAAATCAAAATAAATTATTTTTCTCACGCACTTCCTCTACAAAAAGTCTAACGACAGCAAACAGCTGCAGTAATAACAAACAACAGGAACAGAAACAACAAATCAATAATAAAAAACAGGAACAAAGATAACAAAAACAACAACAACAAACAAATATTCAAAAACAATCAACCCGAGCAACAGTAATACGAAAAAAAAAACAGAAAAGGACAAGAAAAATACAAAAAAAAAGGCAAGAAAATGCACTTCCTTAACCAAATGGAGCACGAAAATCGACTCAATGAACAACAAAAGCGGATCGACATTCCGGCTCGACGCAAAAACCGGGGGCGGGTCCTGGGTACATGAGCCCCCCCCCCTCCCCCCCCTTCCCCCTTCCCCTTCCCCTAGTCTCAGTTCCAGTTCCTAATTTTCTTTCGTTTCTTCCTTCTCTTTTTTTCCTCCTATATTCTATTCTATTCTTTGTATATTCTTCTTCTGTCCCATCCTCCTTTTCTCCTTCTTCTCTTCTCTCCCCCTCTTCCTCCTGCTGGTGTTCCCTTCCCCTCTCTCCTTCCTACTTTCTCCCTAACCACGTCCTCCTATTCCTATCTTCCTGTTTCCTTTGCTTTAACGTTTTCCTCGACCCCTTACACTTCCCCTATTCCTCTTCCTTTCCTCCCTCCCCCTATCCTCTCTCCTCATTCCACCTGCGCCCTTTCTCTCCTCATTCTCCACCCTCTCTCTCTTCCTCATTCCTGCTTCAATCCGTCTCCCTCTTCCCCCATTCCTCCCATTCCCTTTTCCTGTTCCTCCTCCTTCCTCTATCTTTACCTCTCCTTTGAGTCGGGTATCTTCCCCTTCTTCATTTTCCTCCTTCTCATCCTTCCACTTCTCCCTCGTCTCTTCACTTATTCCTACTCCTTCTCCCCTCCTTATCTCTTTCTCTCCCTCTTCCTCCTCCTCCTCCTCCTCATTCTTTCCTAACTCCTCCCTCCTCCTCCTCTCTCCCTCTCCTTGTCCCTCTTACCCTCTCTCTCCTTATCCCTCCCCCCCCTGCAACCAACAGATAAGACCACACGCGCGTGAGTCTTATCTCACTCCCCCTCTCCCCCCTCCCCTCGGCATTTGTGAGTCTTATCTCGGACTCCCCCTCCCCCTCCCCCCTCCCCCTCCCCCTGCATTTCCACGCACCTCACCTTTCCGCTGCAATTTGCAACTGACCTCCTTAACATACCTGGGGATAAAAAAAGAGGTTTCGTCTTAATGCGTTTTCTCTGTCTGGCTGGTTCTCTGTGGTCTGAGTCTGTGTATGTATGAGTTCTGTGTGTCTGCGTGTTGCTCGTGTCTGATTCCTGTGTATGTATGTCTGTGCGTGTATTCTGTGTATGTATGATTCTGTGTATGTATGTCTGTGCGTGTCTGATTCTGTGTATGTATGTCTGTACGTGTCTACCTGTGCGTCTGTCTGTACGTGTCTACCTGTGCGTCTGTCTGTACGTGTCTACCTGTGCGTCTGTCTGTACGTGTCTACCTGTGCGTCTGTCTGTACGTGTCTACCTGTGCGTCTGTCTGTACGTGTCTACCTGTGCGTCTGTCTGTACGTGTCTACCTGTGTGTGTACCTGTGTGTGTACCTGTGTCTCTGCCTGTGTGTCTGGCTGTCTGTGTCTGCATGTATCTGTATGCGTATTTTATAATTACAATGTACGTCGTGTTTGTTTGTCATTATTCCCTTCAAAATAATCTTTTCAAATTTTGCCATTACGTGTATCAATATCAATAATCATACAAATCTACATCACTGTAGCAATATTCTTACAACTATCATTAATCTTGTCAACATCAAGATAATTCCGAAAAAAATGTAATGTCAAAATAATAAAACATCTTAAATAATAAGTAAAATGCACAAGTAAACATACATTAGACAAAGTAATTACATAAATTCATTAAACAATTAACTGATTAAAATGAAGAGTTCACCTGAATGAAGATTCAAAATTAAACACAAAAAAAACATACATTAGGAAAAGTAATAAATTAAATAAATTAATCAACTGATTAAAATTGAGTTAACATGAACGATGATATTCTTAAAAAGTCGAGAGTCAAAGAGAAGGAGAAATTATCTTTAAAAAAAGAAAAAGAAAAAAAGGAAACGGAAAAATGTGAACAAAGAAATAGAAAAGTGTGAACGAAGAAAAAGAAATAAAGAAAAAAGTGCGAAAGAAATGTACGAAAAGACTGAAAGAGCTGGAAAAAAAGGTTGAAAACGGAATGGCGGAATCAAATAGGCAATGAAGCGGCGAAGAGAGGAAAAGAAAAGAAAAAAAAAAAAGTAAAAAAAGGGAGAAGGAATATGCAATTAAGCTCATTTCACTTTAACATCTTTCTTTTGTTCCATTTTACCAACTTTCTTCTATTCCAATTTCACATCTTTCTTTTATCACATTACTACCATAATCTTTTATTACATCTACTCCTATCATCACATTTATTAGCATTATTTACGTTCACTTTTCCTTTCATAACTATTCTCTTCACAAGTGTGTGTCTGTATCTCTTCCTATACCTACATACACGTACGTACGTACGTACACATACGTACGTAATACATACATACGTACATACATACATACGTACATACATACATACATACGTACATCATACACATATATACTATATACATAAGTACATCTATATATTACATACATACGCACGTACGTATATACGGTATATAGGCACCGATAAAATGACAGGATATTTAATTCGAATAATCGGATTAGCTAAAAAAGGACAAACTATTAACAAATTAAATAATCATGTCTATCAAAGCCACACAGTAATGCTAAATTAATCCTATATATTACATACTTTACAATCCCATCAACATGTACTAATTTCATTCACCGACAATGTACAAAATTATTCGAGTCATTAACACTAATCAAAATCTCAATTAAACCGGCACACCAAAATAAAGTTTATTTACACGCAGAATTTCATTTGTAAGGGAGTTACTTCACATACACGAAGATTTCATTCACATACGGTAAAACGCACTTACTCGCTCAAACATATTGCAACAATTTCATTCTAATTTTTTTTTTTTTTTTTATTCTCACTCATTTATTCACTCACTCACTCACTCACTCACTCACTCACACTCTCCCGTTCATTATCTAACTCTCTCCCACTGCCCCCCCCCCATCCCCAAACAACCCTCACCCCCACCATAATTCATTCACAATACGACAGAACGCAGTCCCACTCGCTCACACATATTACAATAATTCTCATTCTATTTTTTTTTCATTCTCACTCACTTTTATTCACTCTCACTCACTCACCGCACACTCACTCACTCATTCTCTCCGTTCATTATCTAACTCTCTTCCCACCNCTCTCTCTCGTCTCTCTCTCTCTCTCTCTCTCTCTCTCTCTCTCTCTCTCTCTCTCTCTTCTCTCTCTCTCTCCCTTCTCCCTCCCTCCCCACTCTCTCTCCTATCTCTCTCTCTCTCTCTCTCTCTCTCTCTCTCTCTCTCTCTCTCTCTCTCTCTCTCTCTCTCTCTCTCTCTCTCTCTCTCTCTCTCTCTCTCTCTCTCTCTCTCTCCTCTCTTCTCTCTCTCTCTCTCTCTCTCTCTTCTCTCTTTCTCTCTCTCTCTTCTCTCTCTCTCTTCTCTCTCTCTCTCTCTCTCTCTCTCTCTCTCTCTCCCTCCCTCCCTCTCCCACTCTCTCTCCCTTTACTCTCCTCTCTCTCTCTCTCTCTCTCTCTCTCTCTCTCTCTCTCTCTTCTCTCTCTCTCTCTCTCTCTCTCTCTCTCTCTCTCTCTCTCTCTCTCTCTCTCTCTCTCTCTCTTCTCTCTCTCTCTCTCTCTCTCTCTCTCTCTCTCTCTCTCTCTCTCTCTCTCTCTCTCTCTCTTCTCTCTCTCTCTCTCTCTCTCTCTCTCCCTCCCTCCCACTCTCTCTCCCTTTACCCCCCCCCTCTCTCTCTCTTCTCTCTCTCTCTCTCTCTCTCTCTCTCTCTCTCTCTCTCTCTCTCTCTCTCTCTCTCTCTCTCTCTCTCTCTTACGCACTCACTGTACAGGGAATTGAGCCCCGATTAAAAAAAAAATGTCTTATATTTCACCATTGCTAAAAATCGTTCTGTGGAATCTGGCAGTTCGAGTGAATTTTAGCAGCATGACAAGACAAATACAGACCTCCATGTGTTTTGTGTGTGTGAGAGTGTTTGTGCGAAATGATAATGATGATAACGATAATGATGATTATGATTGCGAGGATGATAATATCAATTGCACTAATGATAAAAAATTTCCTTGCTTATTATATTATAAATGACAATGTTAATAACCAAGTAAATCAAAGAATCACGAACACCGTCAACCATCCTTTTAAAACTGACCACCTCGCTATAGTGGATAATAACCCCAGGACTCGGCAAGGCGAGGTCAAATCCGGAGTCAAGGTCACCTACGAGTTCCCCTACGACCTGCCTGACTCAAGGACGCCTGCACTCGCCACCACACGGACGCAGGATGGAACGCCGGGTTGTAAAATCTATCATTATCGCAAACATTATAGCTTCGTACGGCAGGCTTTGCACGCCATATAGTAATGATTTTTTTTATTTGTTGTTGTTCCCGGTTTTCTGTCCTTCGCTTTTTTTAACGATGGAGAGAGATTAGATTATTTTTAAGAAAATAGCAAGGACTTGAAGTTGCATTTTTTCGAAAATGTGGACACGCGTCATCACTAATATGAGGGAGGAGGGGGTGATAGGGGGAGGAGGAGTGATAGGAGGGAGGAGGGGGTGATAGGAGGGAGGAGGAAATGATAAGAGGGAGGAGGAAGTAATAGGAGGGAGGAGGAAATGATAAGAGGGAGGAGGAAGTGATAGGAGGGAGGAGGGGTGATAGGAGGAGGAGGGGGTGATAGGAGGGGGAAGGGGTGATAGGAGGGAGGAGGGGTGATAGGAGGTGAGGAGGAGTGCAAGAGGAAGGAAGTGATAGGAGAGGAGGAGGGGGGTGATAGGAGGGGGAGGGGTGATAGGAGGGAGGGGGTGAAGGAGGGAGGAGGAAATGATAGAGGGAGGAGGAAAGTAATAGGAGGAGGAGGAAATGATAAGAGGGAGGAGGAAGTGATAGGAGGGAGGGGGGTGATAGGAGGGAGGAGGGGGTGATAGGAGGGAGGAAGGGGTGATAGGAGGGAGGAGGGGAGGAGGGAGGAGGAAGTGACAGAGGAAGGAAGTGATAGGAGGGAGGAGGGGGTGATAGGAGGGGGAGGGGGTGATAGGAGTGAGGAGGAAGTGATATGAGGGAGGAGGGGATGATAGGAGGGAGGAGGGGGTGCTAGGAGGGAGGAGGGGTGATAGGAGGAGGGGAAGTGATAGGAGGGAGGAGGGGGTGATAGGAGGGAGAGGGGGTGATAGGAGGGAGGAGGAAGTGATAGGAGGGAGGAGGGGTGCTAGGAGGGAGGAGGAATGATAGGAGGGAGGAGGGGTTAGGAGGAGGAGGGGTGATAGGAGGGAGGTAGGAAGTGATGGAGGAGGAGGGGGAGTGATAGGAGGGAGGAGGAAATGATAAAGGGAGGAGGAAGTAATAGGAGGGAGGAGGAAATGATAAGAGGGGAGGAAGTGATAGGAGGGAGTGAGGGGGTGATAGGAGGGAGGAGGGGGTGAGGAGGAGGAAGGGTGATAGGAGGGAGGAGGGTGATAGGAGGGAGGAGGAAGTGACAAGAGGAAGGAAGTGATAGGAGGGGGAGTGAGGGAGGAGGGGTGATAGGAGTGAGAGGAAGTGTATGAGGAGGAGGGGGATGATAGGAGGGAGGAGGGGGTGTAGGAGGGAGGAGGGGTGGAATAGGAGGGAGGAGGAGTGATAGGAGGGAGGAGGGTGATAGGAGGGAGGGGTGATAGGAGGGAGGGAAGGTGATAGGAGGGAAGGAGGAGGGTGATAGGAGGGAGGAGGGGGTGATAGGAGGGAGGAGAAGTGATAGGAGGGAGGAGGGGGTGACGGTAGGGAGGAGGAAGTGATAGGAGGAGGAGGGGGTGATAGGAGGGAGGAGGGGGATGATAGCGAGGGAGGAGGGGGGAGGGAGGTGCTAGGAGGGAGGAAGGGGGTTGATGAGGAGGAGTGAGGGAAGTGATAGGAGGGAGGAGGGTGATTATGAGTATGGAAGGGGGCCGGTTGTATAGGAGGAGGAGGGAAGAGAAGTGATAGGGGAGGAGGATAGGGGGAGGAGGGGTGATAGGAGGAGGGAGGAATGATAGGAGGGAAGAGGAAGTGATAGGAGGGAGAGGAAGGTGATAGGAGGGAGGAGGAAGTGATAAGGGGGAGGGGTGATAGAGGGAGGAGGGGAGTGATAGGAGGAGAGGAAGTTGATAAGGGGAGGAGGGGGTGAGTAGGAGGGAGGAGGAAGTGATAGGAGGGAGGGGGAGTGATAGGAGGGAGGAGGGGTGATAGGAGGGAGGAGAAGTGAAGGAGGGAGGAGGAAGGATAGGAGGGGAGGAGGGAAGTGAAGGAGAGAGGAGAATGTAGGAGGGAGGAGGGGGTATAGGAGGAGGGGGTGATAGGAGAGAGGAGGAAGTGATAGGAGGGAGGAGGGGGTGATAGGAGGGAGGGGGTGATAGGAGAGAGGGAGTTGTGATAGGAGGGAGGAGGAAGTGATAGGAGGGGAGGAGGGGGTGATAGGGAGGAGGAGGAAAGTGATAGGAGGAGGAGGAGGAAGTGATAGGAGGGAGTTGAGGGGAGGAGGAGGAAATGATAGGAGGAGGAGGGGGTGATAGGAGAGAAGTGAGGAAGGAGGAAGTGATAGGAGGGAGGAGGAAGTGATAGGAGGGAGGAGGAAGTGATAGGAGGGAGGAGGGGGTGATTAGGGGGAGGAGTGAGGAGAGGGAGGAAGTGATAGGAGGGAGGGAGGGGGTGATAGGAGGAGGAGGGTGATAGAAAGAGGAGGAAGTGATAGGAGGGAGGAGGGGTGATAGGAGAGAGGAGGAAGTGATAGTAGGAGGTGATAAGGGAGGAGGAATGATAGGAGGGAGGGGGTGATAGGAGAGAGGAGGAAGTGATAGGAGGGAGGAGGAAGTGATAAGGAGGGAGAGGAAGTGATTAGGAGGGAGGATAGGAGGAGAGGAGGAAGTGATAGGAGGGAGGAGGGGGTGATAGGAGAGAGGAGGAAGTGATAGGGGGAAGGGGGGTGATAGGAGGGAGGAGGGGTGATAGGAGGAGGAGGGAGTGATAGGAGGGAGGAGTGATAGGAGGAGGAGAAGTGATAGGAGGAGGAAGGAAGTGATAGGAGGGAGGAGGTATGATAGGAGGGAGGAGGAAATGATAGGAGGAGGAGGGGTGATAGTAGGGAGGAGGAGGTCATGGGAGCGGAGGAGGTGATAGGAGTAGGTAGGATGTGATAGGAGTAAGAGGGCACCTGGGAGAGGAGGAAAGGGTTCTCCGAGAAAGTGATTTCGATCCCTCGTGGAAGAGCGCACACGTGTCGGGTCCAGCAGGTCTGGTGAGGAAAGAAAAAAAAAAGAGAGGGAGAGAGAAAGAAAAGAAAAAAAATGGCGGGAACCTGTTATTTTTAGTTCATGATTTCTCGCGCTTGGGTCGGTGTTTAGCGTTCATACTAAATCGATGATTAATTTTATGACGAGGTAGTTGTTATAGATGAGCGAGTTATTGACGTGTTGTATGATTTTTAATGACCTTGAGATGTAGTAGAAGCTAGTGTAGGAGGAGGGAGGAGGAGGAGAGGGGGGAAGAGGGAGAGCGGGAGGGGAAGGGGAGGGAGAGGGAGAGGGGGAGAGAGAGGGTGGGAGTGGGGAGAGTTGAGGCAGCGATCAACATTGAGCGAAAA
>NW_020869139.1:207769-212769 GCF_003789085.1 Penaeus vannamei
TGTGTGTGTGTGTGTGTGTGTGTGTGTGTGTGTGTGTGTGCGTGGTTTTGTGTGTGTGTGTGTGTGTGTGTGTGTGTGTGTTCGTTTTTGTATTTATGCACATGTATATATCAATATGTGTATATGTTTATATATAGATGAGATTATATGTGTATATGTATGTTTATATATATATATATATATATATATATATTATATATATATATATATATATATATATATATCATATATATGTATATATACATATACACATATATGTCAATGTATGAAAATAAAAAGGATTTCCAATCCGAAATGGTCCGTCCAGTAGTAAAAAAGAGCCATCACTGATACTCCGGCAGACAATGAACACTAATTCTATTGAATCTATCATTCGTCAAGGGACAAAAAGTCGCAGGCCAAAAAGCGCATTTTGCCTCCGCCTCCACACTGGCATCCAGCATAATGAGAGTGGCAGGCATTGAGAGGCTCAACTGCGCTGACATGCAGGAGGCGGCGACGGCAATTACATCTACTGAATGCACGATTAGGGTGGAGTTGCATTCCAGTGTTTTTTTCTTCTTTTTTATCTCTTTCGAAATAGAAAGTCTCATGTATTTTTTCCCTCGTATATGTATGCTAATTTATGCGCGGGGGCATATTCATAAAGAATGAATGACTTAACATTTGTGAGAATCACTATAATACTAATGCATGTTTTTGTCTGTGTGTATGTGCCACGGGGAGACATTTTACCATATGTCAAACATTACTCATATAGATCACAAACTATTTGAAGTTCAGCTAGCCAGTGCTTGCTTCCTTGCTATTATCCTGCACAGATAGACCACTTAATCTTATGTAAGTTTAATGTATATTGTGATAACTTAAGAAATACTCATGCCTAGTACAGAAGACTGGTGTGTGAATATACTGTAAAGAAAGGAGATTCTATGTATAGCAAACAAGGAACCAATTGCTCAATTTCGTACATAGGCTCATGCATCAAGGTCTGGAAACTATCACATAAAACGGCATCTAAATGAAACCATAGAGCGTCTTCTGTGCGCGCCATAAAAGTTAATCCAGCATTAAAGTTTAATCCAGATCTCTAGTGCGCATGCGCGTTGGCAGCGTCCAGGATCAACTTTTAATGCACCTCTAGACCAGGCTTTAATATTAAGCTCATTTTAAAATCCTGCATATGCGCAGAAGGGACACGTTAATCCCACCAATCATGTACTGTTACGTCACGTGTCCGTCATGAACTTCAGTTATTTTCGGCAATAACATCGATCGTCTTAGAATTTCCATATGTAAGTATTTATTATGAAAATGAACTTGTATATATTTACACAAATTATCAAATATTCTGATAAAGGAAATAACTTATGGTAACGAATATAAAAACCAATATAATCCTTCGAGGAATCTTTGAAGTTCAGAAGCTGCGCGCATGGAACTCATATTTCCAGGTTAGTGAAACAAAAATTATATGGTCAGGGTCACACAAGTTGACGTTTTAAATCAAATATGAGCCAGTGTTTTAAAGAAGAATTATGTACTGAATTTTTCTCAACTACTTTACAACAAAATTAACAAGTATACTTTTCTATGGATCCCCTGAACAGCATCCTGAAGAAAACATGTTGAATCCTCCAACACGATTCAACGCAGCAAAGAGCTGTCCGAGGAAACTGCACAATGGATATTAATTGATGAATGTCATTTTTGTACTTGAGTGTCATTGAAATAAAGATTGGTTTTATAGTTGTTAGAGCAGTTTCGTTACCCATTTTACTACTATAAATATAAGATCGTTATCATGAAAGAATAGAATATTTCATAAATAATCATGTTTCCCTTATAAGTAAGCCTACTTGTACCTCGTTATTATCATATGAAGATCAAACTGCATCTTGAGTGACTGACTATAACTTTCTATAACAATCACCTTTTCTCCAATCTATAATAAATGAATATCAGTTGTCAGAAAAATCTTTTAACAATGCAGTGTCTGAATGCAAATTGCAAAGTTTATTTATCCAAATAAATTTTATACCGGACTGCAAATCTTTAGGTAATATCTTCAATACTGTCTTCTATATCATATGCGTAGGGACATGAAGGGTGAATGTTGAATAGATATCTTTTGGATGATTTTGTTGCTTATTTTCAGGTATGAGTGCATGACTTGTTCCAAACGCTACCCTACACAACACGCAACAGTTATGTGTGAAGAGAACATTGCACAGAAATGTTTCAAAATACCACAGATTGTTCAGCAATAAAAAGACAACATACTTCAGCTCCCACCCTTTAGATTTGCAAAACCTATTCCCACACGCCCAGAAATACGAGCCCAGGATCTTCACATCAACAACAGTGGGCAGAACCATCACTATATCACAGACCGGGAACATCACAAGAATTGATAGAAATTTAAAGAGACAGTCCATTAACTTAAGATTCCAGACAAATCATATTTGAAACAGATAATCTTGAAGAAATATGTACAGAAAATAAAAGTACGAACTTTCTTACTTTGATATGATGCTAGTCTTAGTTTTCAATTTAGGGAACATTGGGAGGCATAAAGAATTGATTAATAATATGAATAATTTTTTAATGCCTTGTCTTCAATCATGTAGGTACGTCTGGGATGAAGGGAGGGAAAAGGTGGTCTTCAGAAGCATCTGAGAAGTTTATATTATTATTTACAGACTTTAATAAACAATTAGGAGGCAAAGCAGTGCAGAGATAAAAAAGGCATAAGATAATTAGCATTATGAAAACATTAGTAAGAGTCTCAGTTTCATGAAATACACATTCAATATAATAGATATTTTGAAACCTAAGAGATGTCTTAAATAGTTTCTTAAATATGATTACCAAAAACATGACATTACATAAAGAAAGAAAGAAAAATAAAAGATGAAATCTCCCAAAAGAGCGAATTTCACTTCTCTCCGACATGTTTACATGATAGCGGTGATGATAGAATAGTGAGTACGACAGTTTTTACTAAACATTATTGTCGCGCCGTCTGGCAGCGGAGAGTGTCGTCTTCGGTACGGACACGCTGGATTAGGATTAAACTAAATACGGTATTAAGAGTTAAGGACGCTACAGAAGACGCCCATAGACTCTATTTGCATTTAGACACCAACATCTCACCATTTACTATATTCAACAGTACCTAAATCGAAGCAAAGTCTAATCTCTTTCCATATTTGGATACGGACATCTCACCATATACTATATACACCCCATCCCCTTCAGCAAGCACTCTTACCACACAGCTCCTGCATATAAAATCTACCTCTACCCCAAAAAGATGAATAGGAATCTCTACCGCAACTCTTCATGGCGCCACACCTAGTACTCAGCGCGCCCTGTGGTATGTCATCACCCTTTCTGCATCACAAATAACCACACCTCCTGCCACACCTTTTGCACGCACACCTTCTCATGCACGCGTATGTTTCGTAGTATGGCAGTTGTTGTTTTATAAGGATGGCATAGAAATTATGACATTAATAGTGAGTGATGATAATGGTGATAACGATTGTGATGATAGTGATGAGTAATAGTAGTAGTGATAATAATAGTAATGGTGGTAATGATGATGGTGATGATGATGGTGCTAATGATAATGATAATGATTGATAATTCTTACAATGATAATGATAATAAGATTGATAAGATTATCATTAATAATGATGATGACAATAACATGTTAGTAATAATGATAACAATAATAATATTAGTGTAATATCAATAATGATGATAATAAAAATAACAGCTGCAGCGGCAACAGCAGCATCAGCAGTAGTAGTAGTAGTAGACGTAGTAGTAATAATGATAATAATAATAGCACTGATAAAAGTAATGATAGTGATCCTAAGGATAATAGCAAGTTTAACGATAATCATGAAAATTATTACAAAGTTGACAGTGAGGATAATGGTAAAAGTAGTAGCTATAACGATATAATGATATATTAATGATAATGCCAACAAGGATTATGATGATAATGATATGCTTATACTACCAATGCTACTGATAATTATAATGATAATTGTGATGATTATTCTTTTTCTAAATCTGTTATTATAAAGTTACGTAAATGTGTGTACCGTGTCATGTCGTATTCTGCTTTATTTTTTTCATAATTCTCTCTCTCTCTCTCTCCCTCCCTCCCTCCCTCCTCCCTCCTCTCTCTCTCTCTCTCTCTCTCACTCTCTCACTCACTCTTTTCAATTGCCAACACCCGTAATTAAGGTAATAAGGTATCATTACATTAAGAGTATCATTTTAATCCGATTGCAACTGTATCTGTCATAGCATCTGGCGTGCTACTTGCAATTGTTCAACACGCGAGCTACAAATGCATCTTCCAGGCTATAACCTTGATAAAGACACGAATATAATCATAAATAAATATATATGATAAGCATATATGGTATAATATAATTCGAGGATGAATAAAAGAAAAAAAATACTCATTAATGTATACAGCAAAGGGTGACTACTATTTAAGCATGGTGTGTAAACATTTGTAAGTAATAAAACAATATTTAGGAGTACAGTAATTCCTCAAAACTTACATTACAAATTTATCGCATTTTCCAACATAATAAAACTACGATTTATGAAAGATACGTGAAATAAAGAGATAGAGTAATGTATATATTTCTGTAATCATATGTAAAATTACTATTACTGTTACTGATGAAAATATATTACAGTATAATGTTACACCGATGGATAAAACTGAAGCACGTGTTCCCTTGGCAACGGGAGGGGGGGGGGGAGCGAAGAAAAAACGGGAGGCAAATTAAAGGGGAAATGTGGAAGAAAAGAATAAACGAGAGGAGAGAACGGAGGGTAGGGATATTGCGTTGAGAAAGGGAGGGGGAAGAAGAGAAGGAAAAAAATATTGAAAAGGTGAAAATAAAAAAGAAATGAGAGCGGAAAAGGATTCGAAAGAAGCGAAAGGAAGAGTAAGAAGAGGGAAA
>NW_020869139.1:217769-220269 GCF_003789085.1 Penaeus vannamei
GACTTGAAGAAGAGAGAGAAAAGAGAGAGCGAGAACTACAAGGAGAGCTCAAGATAGAGAAATGAGAAGAGAGAGAGACGATAGAGAAAAAGGGAAGAACGAGAGAGAGATGAAGAGAGCATACGAGAGATAAGAAGAAAGATGAGGGAATGTGAGATTAAGAAGAGAAGATGAAAGAAGAGAGAACAAAGAAGAGAGGAGAAGACAGAGAGGAGAGAGAGGAGAAGCCAATGTCTCACCAACTCCTTATCGTTAAGGTGGTGTAAATTCACTGGGTTAGTGTTGACCGTTCACGCAACATTACTTTGCAAACGGAGGTGAGGCTCGAATCCCTGTCGAAGGTTATATATTCATCATCAATGCGGCCAGTGAATTATTCCATCTTCCATATATATGTATGTACATGCATACGCACACACAACACACCACACACACCCACACCCACACCACACCCACACCCACACCCACACCACACACACCACCACCCACACCACACACCCACACCCACACCCACACACCATATCCACCCACCCACACAACACACACACACACACACACACAACACACCACACACACACACACCACACACACACACACACACACACACACACACACACACACACACACAACACACACACACCACACATACACACACACACACACATACATACATACATACACACACACACACACACACACACACACACACACACACACACACCACATACATACATACATACATACATACACACACACACACACACAGACATACATACACACACATACACACACACACACACACACACACACACACACACCACACACACACACACACACACACACACACACACACACACACACACACACACACACACACACACACACACACACACACACACACACACACACACACACACACACACACAACACACACACACACACACACACACACACACACACACACACACACACACACACACACACACACACACACACACACACACACACACACATACATACATATGCATAGTGAGAGAAAGAGAGGTGCGACACGTAGTCAAGAAGAATCGAAAACCTGAGAAGTGACCGAAATCATTTGAAAGTGAGAAGGCAATAAGACCGTATTTGCCCTGAGTCCCGGATGGAAAGTCCAGATTTAAAGACAGTCTGCTAGTAAAGCCTGTGGACTGAAAGGTAAAATGTTATTGATCGTGTAAAAAAAAAACTGTTAAATAATGGACGATATTGAAGAGGGAAGATATTTTTCTTAAACCTCATTATTAAGGAGCTTTGAATATCTTTTTTCCTAGTCATCCTTCGTAAAAAGCAAGATTATACGTTTTAAGTAAATGTTTATAAACATTATCATTGTATTGTATATACAAAACACGCATTTTACCTGGTTTTAGCCGTTGTAAAACAATATCCAAGATGTAATTTCATCAAATTAAAGAGTACATTAAAAGGACAACATCAAATCTATGGAGACTTTTCTAAATATTATTGTAAAAGGTTCTACTGAAGGGATGTTTAATCACATCAACACAAACACACACAGACACACTCTTAACACAATAGAACACAGTAATCACACACATAGGTAGACAGATATATAAATAGAATCAGATACAGAGATAGACAGCAGATGGATAATAGATAGAAGATAGATAGATAGATAGAGAGAGAGAGAGAGAGAGAGAGAGAGAGAGAGAGAGAGAGAGAGAGAGAGAGAGAGAGAGAGAAGAGATATATATATATAGTGAGATTTGTAGATATAGAGATAAAAGGATATAACCAAGCCTCACAGCCAAAGCGTGGCACCCAGCTTAAGGCACAAAAAATAAGTTTAAGAAAGATTCAGATCCTTAAGCAAGAAATGGTGACGTCTTGCTAATATTGTCTTGAGAAAAAGATCATCTGTTCTTACACAGACGCCGCGGTGGGGCGGGCGGGGAGGGATAGGAAGGGGAGGAAGAAGAAGAGGTGCGAGAAGGAGAGAGGGGATAGGGAGAAAAGGGGGAAGGAAGGAATGAGAGGAGGAAGGAAGGAAGAGGAGAGAGTAACGAAAAGACGGAGAGTGGAGAGGGAGGAGAAAGAGAGAGAAGGGGAAGGAGGAGGAAGGAAGGACGGAAAGAAGGAGGGCGAGGACATGCGGGAAGGAGTTAATGGGAGGAAAGGAAGGGGAGGGAGTGGATGGAAAGAGATGCAAAGAAAAAGAGAAAAAAGGAAATGAAAGTGGAAATGGGGGAAAAAAAGGAAAAAGAAGGAGAGGATGGGAGAAAAAGAGGAAGGAGAATGGAAAGAGGAATAGGAAGAAGAAGGAGAGGAGAAGGGAAAGGGAGGAGAGGGATTGGAAGTTGCTCTTGGCTGTAAACCTCTTATCACAAAGGGGAAAGTTCAATTTGCTTTAATTAATTGAATAGTAATGGTGATAACTGCGTTTCTGCTGTTATCATTATTTTTCTTTGTGTTTATTTATATATTCATTGTAGTTATCATT
>NW_020869139.1:227769-230269 GCF_003789085.1 Penaeus vannamei
GGCCGAGTGGATAAAGGCGCCAAGTTCGAATCCGCGTTATCATTTTTATTATTATCAATACCAATCATCATCATTACCATTGCTATAATTACTGTTATCATTATTACCATTATCATAATCATCTTTGTTATCATCATTGCTAATAGTACCATCATCATCATTATTATCATTATTATTTTCATTATCATTATCAGAGCCTTTATCTAGGCCACTATCATTACCGATATCACAGTCATTATCATGATTATTAGCATTACCATCATCATTATCCTCACCATTACCAGAGAGAGAGGGGTGGGTAAGAAAAAAAGAAAGGAAAGCGTCAAAGATAAAAAAAGGGAGAATAAAATGAAAAAGAGGGAAACGGCCCTAAATATATATGAATAATAAACGATTTATTCAGGAACATTAGAGCAACTTACACACATCCATACACTGGAATATGTGCGTATGTGCCTATCTATCTCATACATATACATTTATCTATCTCACGTATATACATTTATCTATCTCATACATATACATTTATCTATCTCATACATATACATTTATCTATCTCATACATATACATTTATCTATCTCATATATATACATTTATCTATCATTATCATCTCATACATATACATTTATCTATCTCATACATGTATACATTTATCTCATACATGTACATTTATCTCTCTATCTATTTATTTGATACATAAAAAAATTATCTATCTATCTGATACATTTCCTTTCCTTGTACACGCACGTCCGTTTAATGAATATTTATTGTGTCGAACCTCGCACAGTTTTAACAAACCGGCCGAAATGTTTGTCTGTCTGTCTGTCTGTCTGTCTGTCTGTCTGTCTGTCTGTCTGTCTGTCTGTCTGTCTGTCTGTCTGTCTGTCTGTCTGTCTGTCTGTCTGTCTGTCTGTCTGTCTGTCTGTCTGTCTGTCTGTCTGTCTGTCTGTCTGTCTGTCTGTCTGTCTCTCTTTCTCCCTCTCTGTTTATCTGTATAACTATTTCCTTAACACCAAGGAAATATAAATACGATTTTCTTTTAAAAGGAGAGAGCAAATAAACGAGAAAAGAAAACACAAATGTAGAAATACAATATAACAGAGTAAGAAAGAAAAAAAAACAAGCAAAGGATAGATTTTTAAAAAAGAAACTAAGAAAGAAGTCAGAAAGAAAATAATAGAGAGAACAGCAGTGAAGAGGAAAGATGCAAAAAGGAAGAAAGAAAATTGATAAAAAGGAAACCATAAATAGATAAATATAAAGAAATAAACGCGCAATGGAGGAAGAAATTCAAAAGACTCCAAGAAGGAAGGAGAGAAAATGAAACACGGAATAAGATGGATAAGGAAAAGAATCAAGAAAATAATACTGTACAACACGGCATTCTGTACCTCTTCCTTTCATAGACGTATTTGTGTGTTCCTATCTTTCATCCTTGTATATACACACGCATATGTATTTGTGTGCATTTTCCATTCAAAGATTCAAACTATCAAAACTTTATCACGAATAGAATTTATATCTATGACCGTTTACTATAACGAAATCGTGTGTTTCATTCATATAGAAGAGTACTACTAACTCAGTTGTGGGAGAAGGGGAGGGACAAAGACAGAGAAAGAAAGAGAAAGAGGAGGGAAGGAGGAGAAAAAGGAAGAGAGAGGAAAATAATGATGTTATAAAGTGATAGAACTAAGAATAAAAGAAAAATCTTAAAAGAAATAAATCAAACTTGATAACAATAAAGTTCCTGGTTTCCTTTAAATTCTACTCGTTTTGTGATAATATAAATAGGCTACTGTGTATTTGCAGTGACAGTTAAAATTATTAAATAAACCAACGAGAACTGAATAAATTGATCTACAACACAACTTACAAAACAAAAAAGGTAATACACAAAGAATTAAAACAACTTTGAAATATTTGCTGATAACATGATTTTTTTCATTTTTTTCTCCATTCCCTCTCTCTCTCTCTTTCTGTCTGTATATCTATTTCTCGCTTTGTCTTTCTTTTTCTTTGTTTCTGTCTCATACACTTTCTCCGCGCCCTACTCTATCCAGTACTAAGTTATACTGATGTGCTTTAATAACCGAACAGCTAATTTATCCGACTCCTTCATTGTATATTGATAAATTTTAAATACATAAAAGAGAGCGAGAGAAATATATATGGAAGCGAGTAGGGGAAAGCAGAAGGCAGGGAGAGAGATAATAACAAAACAACCATGATACTAATGATAATAATCATAAGGGCAGTGATGATATGAATAATAGCAATGAAAGGGTGTCAGTTTTATTTTCTGGTGTATTCATCCTTTACATATGTTTGATGATATCAATAATAACGATGATAATAATTCTCTCTCTCTCTCTCTCTCTCTCTCTCTCTCTCTCTCTCTCTCTCTCTCTCTCTCTCTCTCTCTCTCTCTCTCTCTCTCTCTCTCTCTCTCTCTCTCTCTCTCTCTCTCTCTCTCTCTCTTACATGTCGTGTTGATTC
>NW_020869139.1:239567-250069 GCF_003789085.1 Penaeus vannamei
TAACATCTCACCGAATCTCCTGCGACCGTGAGACTCCTTCGCCGCGAGAGACAGCAAGAGAGAGAAAAGACTCGACCTCACGCCGACGGGACAACATGAGACCTCCATCAGCCACGTTTCTTCGCCATCTTCAGCCTTGCAGTGAACTTCTTGAACGCGGGAAAACATACGGTAAAGAAAAATTATAATTGTAATAGAAGCAGCAGCAGTAGTATTTGTTGTTAATGCTTTAGCAATCGTAGTAGTATTGATGGTATTAGCTATTGAAGTTATAACCTTTGTACTAATAACACTGATGTAGTCCGGGCTGCCGTCAGGCTGCTAGGGCCCCGGGGCAAGGAACAGAGCCACATCCTTTTCAGGTGGGAAACGTCTTTTTCAAATAGGAAACGCCCATTTTCCCCTTAAACTCTTATGTTGATATAAACTGTATGTTACTCGCCCTTACAATCAAGAACTTGCAGTCAAGAATATGTTACTAATATCGCATAACTTAAGAATATCGCTTGTTTGGCAGAAGACGAAGTTTTTTTGAGATTTTTATTTTATCTATGATATGATACATAAATACACCCTATAACTTTGCTGTTAGTTCTTGGGCTCAAATAAGCGACTACTGTAATTTTTTGCGGTTCGTCCCCAGCTACCCCCACCTCCTTGTGGCGGTCCTGGATGTAGTTACTGTAGTTGTATTGTTGGTATTATATTTTTTGTTGTAGTTAGTACTAGTCGTCTACTAGTTGCAATAATCATGATAATAGCTCTTGGAGCATTGTGCAAGTAATAGTCCTCGTTCTGGTTGTCGTGCTAATAGTCACTGTAGGAAGCTTTGGCAGTAATGCTATAGTAGCTATAACTGTTGTAGAGTGTAGAAGTAAGAGCAGCTTTTCTTGTAACGATAGCCCTTGTAGAAGTAGCAGTGATGACACTGCAGTCGCTATAGTCAGCGTTACAGAAGGAATTAATATAACAGTTTTTGGGATATTCTCTGAAACAGACACACTTCGCAAACCCAGCTGTCAGCTGATAGCAGGTTAGAATCTAGTCTATCTATTTCTATTATATATGGATATATATTGATATATATTATATATATATATTATATAATATATTATATATATATATATATATATTATATATATATATATATATATATAATATATATATATATTATATAATATATATATATATATATATATATATATATATAAGAGAGAGAGAGAGAGAGAGAGAGAGAGAGAGAGAGAGAGAGAGAGAGAGAGAGATGTATTTATATAATACGTCCATATAAGTAATATATGTACATTATACATACATGTGTTATATATTATATATATATAATATATATATATATATATATATATATATATATATATATATATAACGCATATACATATACAGACATACATATATACATACATAATGTATATATATATATACTAAGACACACACACACACACACACACACACACACACACACACATATATATATATATATATATATATATATATATATATATATATATATATATATATATATATCTTTTTCTCTTCTCTTCTCCCTCCTTCTTCCTTGTTCCCTGTATTACATATATCTCAGAACATATCCACACACCCAACCTCCTTCACTCTCTAGTCCTTTTTCCTCACCGTCTTGTCCTCAGGATCTGGCAGGAGGACGGAGTGCGTGCGAGGAGGCGCTGGGGAGTTGCGTTCGGGAGAGTGTGTGCTCGCGTCCTTTCCGGCGTCGGGTGTCCTGCTGGAAGAGTTTGTTGTGAGTTCCTCGAGTGCGGTTGGCTGAAGGAAGGTCATGGGGAGTGTGTGTTAGGTGTGTGTGTATGAGTGTGTGGGTTTGGAGTATGCGTGCGCACACGGTCTTGTTCGTGTGGTGTGTTGTGTGTGTGTGTGTGTGTGTGTGTGTGTGTGTGTGTGTGTGTGTGTGTTGTGTGTGTGTGTTGTTATCCGTGTCTTATATCAGTTGTGTTTATTTCAGGTAAAAAAGAAAAAGGCGTGATGCTCCACAAAAAGATGTTCAAGAAGGGAGCGCAAAAGAAAGGTAGGTCGAAAGTATTTAAACATTATCATCTCAAGCACTTACCCACACCCTCGCACGCACACATAGACACACTCAAATGCACAAGCAGCAGTCCAAGCAAAGGCGCCTTCCCACGCACGCGCACCTCAATACTCGTCGCCTGGCCATAACCAAATGAGATATCGAAGACGAAACTGTATTTTTTACACCCTCCCCCAGTGGATAGAAATTGCTTTACCCCCCCCCCCTTAATTCGTCAACAAAATCACAAAAAAAAACAAGCATTGGAAAAAAGAGCAATTATTTTAAAAAGTAATGTTAGACAGCAGCACTTGTTGAGTATTATTTTTAAATGTGCTCCCCCTTCCCCCCCTTTATAAAATCACTCATAACTTCCATAAAAAAGTGAATGAACACCTTGTATTCGTGTTAAATATATTTTATTTACTATCCCATTTTCTTTTTTTTCTTCTTTTTTTTTTTCTGAATATTTTTCCATGACTTATTTTCAAGAATAGATAAGAAATAGCAACCCCTTATAACAACACATTTTTCTCTGTCTAATAATGAAGCAAATGGCAACCCGAGAGCAAGGCACAGCAAAGGCGAGGACCTTATCGAGCCGACGAAAACAGGACGAAAGGAGAAGGCCGATAAAGCGGGAAAGAAGACGAGAAGAAATTCTGCCCCAAGACCTTCCCAGCTGTGCAAAGTGCAACACGGCCTCTGCCTCGACTTCGGAAAAGACTGCAAGTACACGACTCTGCCGCTGCACAAGCCGAAGACGTGCCCGGGGTTGCCCTGCAGCTGCTGTGTCAAGGGTGAGGAGGAGGCTGCAGGTCCCGTCGGCGCCGCTCGGATGCCCAGGCGGGGCTGCAGCTATAGATCTATGCATATATATAAAGATAGATAGATGGACAGATATATATGCATAATATATCTATATCTATATTATATATATAATATATATATATATATATATATATTATATATATATATTATATATATATATATATATATATATATATATACATATATATATATATATATATATATATATATATATATATATATATATATATATATATATCAGAGGTTCACAAATGTGGTAGCCCGCTAGGATACCACAGAAAAGAGCGTATCTGCATTCGGACCCCACCAAAATTGCTTTTTTAGCGCTCTTTCTTTTCTTTTTTTTTGGGAGTTTGAAAAGAAAGGATAAATCTTGAAGAGTCCTTAATTAAAAGTTCTTTTTTATTTTTTTTATTTACATGGGCAACCAAATGTGGATGCATGATAGCCCAGTGGTTAGCATGGCAATTTCTGATTGTGCGTGTGTGTAATATATGTATGTGTTATGTATATATATATATATTATATATATATATATATATATATATATATAATATATATATATATATATATGAAATATGAATTCTCTAATAGTATATTTAATGAAACCTAATCTAACACCGGTGATGTGTAGTAAATACACCAATCATTGGTTTTTGGTGTCCTTTGAACTGAACGTAAAAGATCCTTTAGCAGAAGGTGTAACGCCCCCCCCCCCCCCCCAGACCCCGCGTGCAGCCCCAGCCCCTCCTGCCTGGCTGAGGGCGGCTACTGCAGCGACGTCTGCGGCGACGGCGACCGCGTGCTGTCCGGCCTGTGCCTCACGGCCGAGTGCAAGTGCTGCGCCCCGCCCTGCAAGCCGCTGAGCTCGTGTTCCAGAAGGGCGGCTTCTGCGTCACCAGCGAGGTCTTCTGCGCGGGCACCGTCACGCAGGAGTGCCAGGGCTCGGGGTGCCTGTGCTGTGTGCCCGACACGGGTGGTTCAAGGAGGCTGTATTCCTTGGGTGGGTTGGGCGCGTGTGCGGGAGGGGCGTTGCCGAACAGGGGGGCAGGGATCAGGGTGATAAAGAGAAATGACTATGAACCGTATTCATGTTGACAAAAGTAGAAAGGGATGAATGAGAATGAATATCTTCACCATGCAAGAGTTGTATTTGACCGGTTTCGAATATTTGATGTATTTCTGACGAAGATTATCCGAAACTGTTCAAATGCGTCTTTTGTATTGTGAAGACACTCATGGAAATGACGATACTCAAAAAGACATTGCTTGGCTTACTTCAGGATCTCTGAAGCGTGACTTATTTTCCATGTGGATTCCAGTTCTTCCCGCCGTCTGCACTGCCAAGAGGAGCTGCGGGAAGCGCCGAGGGAAGTGCGGAAGGAGAAGTGCTCGCCGCAAGAAGTGGAGGTCAAGGGAGGCTGCTCCGGCGCCTCCTGCAGGTGCTGCGCGCCGTCGTCGCTTTGCAAAACGTCTACGAAGTGCGCGGCCAAGGGCGGCACCTGCGTCAGCGCCAAGGAGTGCGCGGGCCCCAGCGCTGACGGAGGGAAGTGCAAGGGCAAAGGATGCGTCTGCTGCTTGCGTAAGTGTCGCGAGGATTGCCTGCTCTTTCCCTCGGCTGAGGACTCGGGTCCTGCTGACGGACGAGTCACGACTGCGTCAAGAGGGCTCCTCTTTCCCCTATGCGTTTACTACTGTTAGGGATGTTGTGTTTAAATATGTATATATATACAAACATTAAAAAATATAAAAATAAAAATAATTAATTAATTAATTAATAAAAATATATATATATATAATATATATATATATGTGTGTGTGTGTGTGTGTGTGTGTGTGTGTGTGTGTGTTGTGTGTTGTATGTATATAAAATATGTGTGTTTGTAGATAGAAATTTTGAAAGATGATACGTTTTAGTACTTTTATATAAAATCATACTTTTTTCGTTTAGTCTGTAAGGAGAAGAAAAGCTGTTCGAAGAGAAAAGGGCTATTGCACGACGGAGGAATGCAACGCACGAAGAGGAAGTCAAAGCCGGATGCAAGGGTCCGAACTGTCCGCTGTGCGCCCCCGGGGGTAAGGTCCAGTTTCCTCTTAGTTCTTTATCGGTACTATATTTGCGCTTATTATTATATATTTTTTTTTATTATTATTATTATCATTATACATAATATATATATATATATATATATATATATATATATATATATATATATATGTTATGTATGTATGTTTGTGTATATATATATATATATATGTGTGTGTGTGTGTGTGTGTGTGTGTGTGTATGTATTATATATATATGTATGTATATATCTTTGAGTACCTATACATTCATACACACACACGCGCACACACACACACACACACACACACACACACACACACACACACACACACACACACACACACACACACACACACACACACACACACACAGATATATATATATATATTATATATATATATATATATATATAAGAGAGAGAGAGAGAGAGAGAGAGAGAGAGAGAGAGAGAGAGAGAGAGTAACAGGCATAGGCACACATATACCCAGGGAGACAGACACCCAGACAGACAAAAAAAGAACGAAACAAGTCAATCAGGATACACACACACACCAATCAGACAATTTAGATCAAATCAAAAAAAAAAAAAAAAAAAAAAAAGAAAACCCGACCTTTAAAAAATGAATAAATGACCTGACATTAAAATCCAAAATACATCAAGGTTGCAGAGCGGGGCAGTGCAAAAAAGAAGGGCGTTATTGCACGACCGGAAAATGCAAAGAGAATGAAGAGGAACTTGAGGTGGTTGCAAAAGGAAGGAATTGCAGATGTTGCTCGCTCGCAGGTCGGTACATTCTGTTGTTGTTGTTGTTGTTGTTATTTTACTGTTGTTGTTGCTGTTGTTGGTGGTGATGTTGTTATTACCGTTATTATTATTACCGTATTATTATTATTGTTATTATTATTATTAGCATATTATTATTAACGTTATCGTCGTCATCATTATATAATATGTATCATCATTGTCATCATAATAATTATAATTCACATATTTTATATTATTTCATTATTGTTATTATCATTATTATCACTATTTGTTGTTACTACTGTTATCGTCATTGTTGCCATTATTAATAACACCATCATTGCTATTACTATTAATATAATCATTAGCATCAGTATTATAATTACCATCACTAATATTATTCTTATCGCCAATACTATCTTTTTTGTCACAATAATTGTAAAAACAAAGAGTAAATAACATTACTATCATCATTAAAGTCATAATAATTGCAACTGCCACCATTATATTATTGCAACAACTGATTATTGCAATATTCATTAAAGGCATAACCATTGCAACTGCCACCATTATTGCAATATTCATTAAAGCATAACCATTGCAACTGCCACCATTATTGCAATATTCATTAAAGGCATAACCATTGCAACCACATTTGCAATATTCATTAAAGGCCATTGCAACTTTATTGCAATATTCATTAAAGGCAGCAACTACACAATTGCATCATTGCAATATCATTAAAAGCATAACCATTGCAACTTCCCATTATTGCAATATTCATTAAAGGCATAACCATTGCAACTGCCACCATTATTGCAATATTCATTAAAGGCATAACCATTGCAACTGCCACCATTATTGCAATATTCATTAAAGGCATAACCATTGCAACTGCCTCCATTATTGCAATATTCATTAAAGGCATAACATTGCAACTGCACCATTATTGCAATATTATTAAAGGCATAACCATTGCAACTGCCCCATTATGCAATATTCTTAAAGGCTAACCATTGGTTATTGCAATATTCATTAAAGGCATAACCATTGCAACTTTCCACCGTTATTGCAACATTCATTAAAGGCATAACCATTGCAACTTTCCTCCATTATTGCAATATTCATTAAAGACAACCATTGCAACTGCCACCATCATTGCAATATTCATTAAAGGCATAACCATTGCAACTGCCACCATCATTGCAATATTCATTAAAGGCATAACCATTGCAACTGCATTTGCATATTCCACACCCACCATTATTGCAATATTCATTAAAGGCATAACCATTGCAACTTTCCACCGTTATTGCAATATTCATTAAAGGCATAACCATTGCAACTGACACCATTATTGCAATATTCCCCATTGCAACTGCCACCATTATTGCAATATTCATTAAAGGCATAACCATTGCAACTGACACCATTATTGCAATATTAATTCAAGACAACCATTGCAACTGCCACCATTATTGCAATATTCATTAAAGGCATAACCATTGCAACTATTGCAATTTAAATTTAACTTTATTGCAATATTCATTAAAGGCATAACATTGCAACTTATTATTGCAATATTCATTAAAGCATAACCATTGCAACTGCCACATTATTGCAATATTCATTAAAGGCATAACCATTGCAACTGCCACCATCATTGCAATATTCATTAAAGGCATAACCATTGCAACTGCCACCATTATTGCAATATTCATTAAAGGCATAACCATTGCAAGCACCATTATTGCAATATTCATTAAAGGCATAACCATTGCAACTGCCACCATTATTGCAATATTCATTAAAGGCATAACCATTGCAACTGCCACCATTATTGCAATATTCATTAAAGGCATAACCATTGCAACTGACACCATTATTGCAATATTCATTAAAGGCATAACCATTGCAACTGCCACCATTTGCAATATCATTAAAGGCAACATTGCATTTATTGCATATTCATTAAGGCATAACCATTGCAACTCCACCATTATTGCAATATTAATTAAGACATTATCTCAACTGCCACCATTATTGCAATATTCATTAAAGGCATAACCATTGCAACTTTCCACCGTTATTGCAACATTCATTAAAGGCATAACCATTGCAACTGACACCATTATTGCAATATTAATTCAAGACAACCATTGCAACTGCCACCATTATTGCAATATTCATTAAAGGCATAACCGTTTCAACTTTCCTCCATTATTGCAATATTCATTAAAGGCATAATCATTGCAATCATTGCAATATTCATTAAAGGCTTAACCATTGCAACTGACACCATTATTGCAATATTCATTAAAGGCATAACCATTGCAACTGCCACCATTATTGCAATATTAATTCAAGACAATTATCTCAACTGCCACCATTATTGCAATATTCATTAAAGGCATAACATTAACTTTCCACGTATTGCAACTTCATTAAAGGCATAACATTGAACTGACACCATTATTGCAATATAATTCAAGACAACATTGCAACTGCCACATTATTGCAATATCATTAAAGGCATATTTCAACTTGCAATATGGCATAATCATTGCAACTGCCACCATTATTGCAATATTCATTAAAGGCATAACACATTGCAACATTTCATTGCAATTTTTCATTAAAGGCATTTGAACTTGCAATATTCATTAAAGGCATAAACTTTCCTCCATTTTGCAATATTATTAAAGCATAACCATTGCAATGCCCCATTATTGCAATATTCATTAAAGGCATAACCATGCAACTTTCCTGCCATTATTGCCATTCATTAAAGCATTGAATTGCCAATTATTGCAATATTCATTAAGCATTGCAACTGCATTATTGCATTAAAGGCATAACCATTGCAACTTTCCTCCATTATTGCAACATTCATTAAAGGCATAACCATTGCAACTGCCACCATTATTGCAATATTCCAGAATGCAAAAAGAAGAAACGATGCACGCAGAGGGACGGTTATTGCACGAAAGATAATTGCAAGAACGGCGAGCGAGAAGTCCAGGGCGGTTGCAGAGGGGAGCAATGCCGATGTTGCGCAAGTGAAGGTATGCCTGATTGCACGCACGGGCATAGATATTTATGTGTATGCATGGATGTGTGTATCTATGTGCATATATATATAGTATATACATACATATAATATATATATATATATATATATATATATATATATATTATATATATATATATGTGTGTGTGTGTTGTGTGTGTGTGTGTGTGTGTGTTGTGTGTGTGTGTGTGTGTGTGTGTGTGTGTGTGGTGTGTGTGTGCGTGTGTGTGTGCGTGTGTGTGTGTGTGTGTGCGCGTGTGTGTGTGTCTGTATGTGCACACACACACAAACACACGGACACACAAACACACACATATGGGCACACGTACAGACATCATCATTATTGTTATTATTATCATCTTTATTAACTCTCGTAGATGTTATTATTTTCATTTCCATCCTCATTTCATTATAACTGTAGATCGTATAACTCATACTTCTTATGGTGTTTCTAACGGTAGAGTTAATGCTGTTGGTATGATTGCCGTTGCCATCACCACCACCATCATCACTATTCACATCATCACTATCATCACTCATCATCATATCAATCACACACATCATCACTATCATATCACTCACCTCATCCACATCATATCACTATCATCACTATCACCATCATCACCATCATCATCATCATCATCACTAATCACATCAACACATCATCCACAACATCATCACACATATCACTAATCACATACCACACAATCACCATCATCATCACATCATCACCATCTATCACCATACCACCACCATTCATTCATCACCCCATCATATCACTATCACCATCACCATCATCACATCATCATCAACCATCCATCACCACCATCATATCATCACCACACCATCATCACTATCACTATCACCTCCATCATCCACAACACCGCAGTTTTCTGGAATACAATCTAAAAAAAAATATGCACGTAAAAAGACAATAAAAACACACTAAAAAAAAACATTAAAAAGGAGGTAAAAAACACTAAAAGAAAATTTTTAAAAAGGTAAAAAGACACTAAAAGAAAGAAAGAGGTAAAAAGACACTAAAAAAAATGCCATTACTAGTACTACTACAATTACTACTGTTACTTTAACTATTATAGTCAATGTACTGCTACTGTAAACTATTGCTAATACTACAGCTACACTAATAAGACTGCTACAACAAATACTACTACAAATACTACAAGAACTACAAATACTACAACTATTATTACTACTACTACCTACAACTACTGCTACTACAACAAATGTTACAACTACTATAACAACTTCTACTAGTACTGTTACTATGACTACAACTACAACTACTACAACAACTGCTAAAGCTACCCACCACCACTACTACTACTGTACTCCGACTATAACTACCCAAACTACTAACTCACACAACTACTACTACTAGTACTATTATTAATCAAAATATTACTACTAATATGATGGTAATAATATAATTTTCATCACCATCACTCTCTGCATCATTGCAACTGATTTATGCAATCATCACTTTATATCATACATATCTCGGAATATCTCTAAAACTCGCTTCTTTTTATCAACGATAAAAGCAGTCATAAAAATCAGCGATTTTAAATAAGGATAGAAATTAACCTCAATAAGATTAATACATTTTAATTCAATAACTAAGTTGTCTCCCAGTACTAAAGAGATTAGCAGTTTTTTTTTTTTAAGCCGTTAACAAAAGTAACCTTTACCTTTCAACTGCAAAATAAAG
>NW_020869140.1:0-5000 GCF_003789085.1 Penaeus vannamei
GGCCAAAACAGATACACCCACATAAAAAAAGAAAAAAAACGAAAAACAAAAAACGAAAAAAAAAAAAAAAAAAAATAAATAAAATCACTAACAAAACGAAAAAGAGGCTGGAGAAATCAAAATAAAAACAAACAAACCCAAAAAAAAACGAAAAAAACAACCTCCCAATACAAAAAAAAAAAAATGAAAAAAAAAACAAAAATTGCCCCCCCAAAAAACACGAAAAAAAAATTTTACAACATAAGACACTCAAAAAGGCGCAAAAAAACGACGAACCACACACAGGAATAGCAACCTGTCTCAGAGGCGACCATCTCATGAGTACGAAGGTTGTGTCTGTGTAGAAGCACAACAAAAATTTTAAAACTTTACCCCCCCAAAGAGGCCGAAGCAGAAGCGGTGAACACACCTGAACTTGTCTCCGCAGAACGCTCTGGCTTCTGGACTTGGACCTTGGCGATTACTCGTCTTTATTTTTATTTTTGTCTTTAAATGGCTTTTTCTTTTTGTTGTTTTGTTTGTTTGTTTTATCTATTTTTTGAGCGACTTGTTTTATTTTTTTTGTTTTTTTTTTGCTTTTTTTCCTACTTATTTATCTATTTTCTTATTATATTTTTGAGTTGTTGTTCGGTACTGAATTATAGGATATTTATTTGGGGTTTAAGTAGAGGAAAATTATCTTCGCTTTGAATGTGGAAGATGTATTAATTACCATTTTTGTGAAGCAGATAGTGGAGAGGGAGAGGGGAGGGGGCAGAGGGGAGGAGAGGTGGAGAGGGAAATGGGTGAGGAAAAAGAGAAAGGAAAAAGGGAGAAAAAAAAGTAAAACAAAAAAAGACATACACATACAACAAACAAATAAATAAATAAAGAGAGAAAGCATAGAAAGAAAAGAAAGAGAGAGTAGCCATTTGAGAGACGGGACTTGAGACCGCGGACAGGTGTGTGGTCACTAGCAGTAGGTGGTCGCCTGTTCTCATTAAAGCCCTGACCTCTGTTTTTACCTGCGTGAGACTCTTCCTCATCATCGCGTTGCTTCTTCCTCTTTTATTCGCCGCCTCTTCAGCTCCCTTTTCTCCGTTTAATTGCCGTCTTCGGGTCTTAGCGGGTCTTTGTCTCGTTCGTATCGCTACTTTGGGAACGATTTTGAATTTTGTGTAATGAGCAAAAGAGCGAGATGGAATCGTGTATAGATACATGTATGTGGTGGTATATGCTGTTTGTAGGGTTGGATCTGTTGGATACTTATGATTTCTATATTTTATAGGGATTGGATTCTACTGCAATACTTATTTGATTTTATATTTTACTATAGGATTAGATTCTGATTGCATATTGATTTCTCTATTATTGTATGTAGGATTGAATTCTACTGCTTTACTTATTCTTTATATTCTTATATAGGATTAGATTCTATTGGATAGTTATTGGTAATACTATTCCAAGTAGGATTGGATTCTATCGATACGATGCAAAATATATAACACTTGTTGATAAAGTTGAATAGATAGCAGAACAAAGAAGAATGGGACTCATAATGGGACTGATATTATACATACACAACGCCACCACAGACAGAAAGACAAACACCACACACACACATTATATATAACACGCTGCCGCACTTCACACCCAGCCGGTGTGTGTGTATTGTGCGTGTCTTGATGTGTGTTTGTGTGTTATATGTGTTGATGTCGTGTGGTGTGTGCTGATGTGTCGTGTTGGTGTGTGATGTGTGTGTGTGTGTGTGTATTGTGCGTTGTGTGTGTGTGTGCTGTGTTGTGTTTCGTGTGTGTGTGTGTGTGTGTGTGTGTGTGTGTGCTGTGTGTGTGTGTGTGTGTGTGTGTGTGTGTGTTTGTGTGTGTGTGTGTGTGTGTGTGTGTGTTTGGTGTGTGTGTGCGTGTGCGTTGCGTTGCGTGTGTGCGTGTGTCGTGGTGTGCGTGTGTGCTGTGCGTGTGTGCGTGTGCGTCTGTGCGATGTGCGTGTGCGGTGATGCGTGTCTGAATTCCTATGTGTACATAACATAAATTTTCTGGGACAAACTATTAACTAAACAGCAAGAAAATGCAAAAACCGACGAATCAAGGAGTAAAAAAAAAAAAAAAAAGTGCTGAGAAAGCCTTTTTCTTCTTCTTCGCCCGTCGCAAGCATCGTAGAGGTCAAAGTCCCCTGCGCTGCCCGAGAGACACGTCCGCACGTTCTTCCCCCCGCGGAGAAAATTGCGTCGGCTCATTAACGTCTTCCAGGTGTTTAGCGTCTTCCAGGTAACTTTGCATCTCCAAGTGTCACTTCTGAGGCGCTGAGGTTCCTTGGCCAGGCTGCGAGGGACTGGTCTTGGAGAGGCTTGCCAGGCACTACAGAGTACTTTTCTTTATTTAGTTTTTCTTTTTTTTTTCTTCAATGTTCGTTTTCGTTTTCAGATTTTTTTTTCATTTTTTTTTTATTTTCATTTTTCATATTTTTTTATTTTTATTTTTTTTTTTCTTTCATTTTTTTTTTTTTTTTCATTTTTTCATTTTCTGTTTCTTTCAACACATTTTCATTATTATTATCAACATTATTTTGATATTTCTAAAGTTATCAAATCCATGCTTTTTTCTTGTTTCTTTCTTTCTTTTTTTATACTACTGACGTTGATTCTACCTTCTGCTCTCTTTTCTTGTGAATATCTCTCTATTTTTCCAAACCTTGTTTATTTTTCTTGATGTATCTCCGTTTCTTTTTTCTGTAAAGTATTTTCTTTATTCTTACGCCTTCATCTTTTTATCAGTACTTCTCTATTTCTCTCTCTCCTCTTTTCTCCTTTTCTCTCTGCTCCCCTCCACTCGTCTCTTCTCCCCTCTCTCTCTGTCTCTCTTTCTTTCTCTCCTCCACTCTCCTCTTTTCTATTCTTCCCTTTCTCTCGACTCTCTTTATCTCCTTCCCTTTCTTCTCCTTTCTCTCCTCTTCTCTTCTTTCTCTCTCACTCCTCCTCTCTCCTTTCCTCTCTTTTACTCTCCCCTCTTCTCATCTCCTCCCATTCTCTCCCTGTCTTTATTCATAAATTCCTCTACCTTATCGCATCTTATCTATCTGCCCCTAAAGCGTTCCATTCAACAGATAGACCATTAAACCCCCCCCCCCAAAAAAAAAAAGAGATACAAATCACATCCGAAGGAATCTTAATGACCTTTTCAGATGGCTTTTCTATATTACGAAGTCAGGAGCGCTTTTTTTTTTTTGTGGGTTTTATTTTTTTTTGTAGATGGAATTACTCACATGGAAGCTTGGTAAGTTATATATAAATGCACACACACACACACACACACACACACACACACACACAGATATATGTACATATACATATATATACATAATACATACATAGTACATACACATGATATATACATACATATATGAACATACATTATATATACATACATACATATACATACAATATACATATACATACATATATATATGTATTGTATTTAAGTATGTATGTATGTACACCACACACACATATGTATATATAAATATTTAGATAAGAATAATAAACAACACTGCTGAAGAGAACATAAAAAAATAATAATAATGTTCATGATAAAGATAAAGCTAACATCATCACCAACAACAACGACAATGAAGACAACACCAACAAGTCCGACCACAGCAGCGACCCAGCGAGCTCTTTGTGCAGGCAAACGTCCTGTCATGGCATGCCGGCGTACTGGTGTACTGGCATGACCTTCACCTCCCCGGCCTCGCCCTCGAGAGCCTGCCCTGCCCGAGGCCCAGCCAGCCAGTAGCAGGGATCGCCCTCGTGCAGCAGGACAGCCAGCAGGAGCTAAGCAGGGGGAGGGGAGGGGGGGAGAGGGGGAGCAGGAGTAAGTAGGACCCGGTTTCTGCACAGCTGACTGGGTGACGTGGGTATGTGGGGGTAGGGAGGGGGAGGGGATAAGGGTGGGGGTGAAGGAGGGGGGAAAGGGTGGGGTGGGGGTGGAAAGGAGGGGAGGTGGTTGGGGTAGTGATAGGGGAGGAGGGAAGGAAGGGAAGGAGGGAGGATGGGGAAGGAAGGGAGGGGTAAGGATGGGGTGGAGGGTATCCTACAGGAGAGTACTTGTATCGAGAAGGATAAGGGGGGTGAGGACGAGGGAGGGAGTGGGGGTGAAGAAATGAGAGAGGGGGAGAGCGTGGAGAATGAAGAATGGAGGAAGGGAAGAGAAAGAGAAGGAGAGGGAATGGATGGACGGAGGAAGGGAGAGGGTAATAAGGAGGATAAAAGAATAGGGTAAAGGGCATTAGGAGACCGAAGGATACGGGGAATGTATAGGAGTGCTGGGAGAAGGAGAGACAAGTATGTGAGTGCATTCAGTCGTACTTTGTGCACGTTTGTGTGTGTGTGTGTGTGTGTGTGTGTGTGTGTGTGTGTGTGTGTGTGTGTGTGTGTGTGTGTGTGTGTGTGTGTGTGTGTGTGTGTGTGTGTGTGTGTGTGTGTGTGTGTGTGAGTGAGTGAGTGAGTGAGTGAGTGAGTGAGTGAGTGAGTGAGTGAGTGAGTGAGTGCGGGCTACGTGCATGAGTGCGTGCGTGTGCATGTGCCTGTGTGTATCAGCGGTGTTTTTGCCTCAATTTCCATCCACACACACATACACACACATACATCCAACCCACCAACCAAACCCCCCAAACCCCAGCCCAAACACGCCCTTTCTCATACCACACACACACACACACCCCAACCCCAACCCCACCACACCCCCAAACCCAACCCACCCACACCCACACACACCACCCACCCACCACACCCACACAACCCAAAACACCCAAACCCCAGCCCTTTCAACCCATCCCCCACCCCCCCCCCGCTTTCCCGAGAGAGCACCCGAGGCCAGCGCAGAGACCGCCTCCCCCCCCGTTAGCAACGCCCCGGCCGACAAGTCCTCATTGAAATGCAACGGAGCAAATTGCAAATCCCAGCGGAACCGAATCGACCGCCCGGCTGCACCTTTGAGAACAAGCTC
>NW_020869140.1:10000-17500 GCF_003789085.1 Penaeus vannamei
ACTATCTGCATTTAGAAACTAATGACTATCTGCATTTAGGAAACCTATTGACTTCTGCATTTAGAAACCTAATGACTCTCTGCATTTAGAAACCTAATGATATGCATTTAGAAACCTAATGACTATCTGCAATTTAGAAACACTAATGACTATCTGCATTTAGAAACTAATGACTATCTGCATTTTAACCTAATGCTGCATTTAGAAACCTAATGACTATCTGCATTTAGAACTAATGACTCTCTGCATTTAAAACCTAATGACTCTCTGCATTTAGAAACCTAATGACTATCTGCATTTAGAAACTAATGACTATCTGCACTTAGAAACCTAATGACTTCTGCATTTAGAAACTAATGATTTAGACTAATGAATCTGCATTTAGAAACCTAATGACTCTCTGCATTTAGAAACCTAATGACCTGCATTTAGAAACCTAATGACTATCTGCATTTAGAAACCTAATGACTCTCTGCATTTAGAAACCTAATGACTTCTGCATTTAGAAACTCAATGACTATCTGCATTAGAAACCTAATGACTCTCTGCATTTAGAAATGACTTCTGCCTATTGACTATCTGCATTTAGAAACTATTGACTGCATTTAGAACCTATTGCTATCTGCTTAGAACCTAATGATTGCATTTGAAACCTAATGACTATCTGCATTTAGAAACTATCTGCAATTTAGACTCTGCATTTAGAAAACCTAATGATATCTGCATTTAGAAACCATAATGACTCTCTGCATTTAGAAACCTAATGACTAGAAACTGACTGCATTTAGAAACCTAATGACTCTCTGCACTTAGAACTATGCTAATGCATTTAGAAACCTAATGACTGCATTTAGAACCTAATGCCTAATGACTATCTGCATTTAGAAACCTAATGATTTTAGAAACTAATGACTATCTGCATTTAGAAACCTAATGACTCTCTGCATTTTAATGGCATTTAGAAACCTAATGACTCTCTGGCATTTAGAAACCTAATGGACTTCTGCATTTAGAAACCTATGACTATTGTTTAGAAACCCTAATTTAGAAACCTATGATCTGCATTTTAATGACTGCATTTAGAAACCTAAATGATGCTATCTGCATTTAGATGCTGCATTAGATGACTATCTGCATTTAGAAAACCTAATGACTATCTGCATTTAGAAACCTAATGACTATCTGCATTTAGAAACTATGACTCTCTGCATTTAGAAACCTAATGATATCTGCAGAAACCTAATGACTTGCATTTAGAAAACCTAATGACTATCTGCATTTAGAAACCTAATGGACTATCTGCTATCTGCATTTAGAAACTAATGACTATCTGCATTTAGAAACCTAAAACTGCATTTAGAAACCTATTGATATTGCATTTAGAAACCTAATGCTCTCTGCATTTAGAAACTAATGATACTGCATTTAGAAACCTAATGACTATCTGCATTTAGAAACTAATGACTATCTGCATTTAGAAACCTACTCTCTGCATTTAGAAACCATAATGACTATCTGCCTGACTATCTGCATTTAGATTGACTAGAGAACTATTGACTATCTGCATTAGAAACCTAATATCTGCATTTAGACCATATCTGCATTTAGAAACCTACATTTAGAAACTAATGAATTTAGAAACCTAATGACTCTTGCATTTAGAAACTAATGAGGACTCTGCATTTTAGAAACTGACTGCATTTAGAAACCTAAATTGACTATCTGCATTTAGAAACCTATTGACCTATCTGCATTTAGAAACCTATTGACTATCTGCATTTAGAAACCTAGATGACTATCTGCACTTAGGAAACCTATTGACTATCTGCATTTAGAAACCTAAGGACTATGCTAGGCTAATTTAGAATGACTATCTGCAATTTAGAAAACCTATTGACTATTGCATTTTAGAAACCTATGACTATCTGCATTTAGAAACTATGGACTATCTGCATTTAGAAACCTAAGGACTATCTGCATTTAGAAACCTAATGACTATCTGCATTTAGAAACCTAATGACTATCTGCATTTAGAAACCTGACTATGCATTTAGAACCAATGATGCAATGAAACTGACTATCTGCATTTAGAAACCTAATGACTATTTAATGACTATTTAGACTATCTGCACTTAGAAACCTATTGACTATCTGCATTTAGAAACCAATGACTATCTGCATTTTAGAAACCTAATGACTATCTGCATTTAGAAACCTAATGACTATCTGCATTTAGAAACCAATGACTATCTGCATTTTAAACCAAATGACTATCTGCATTTAGAAACCTAATGACTATCTGCATTAGAAACCTAATGACTATCTGCATTTAGAAACCTAATGACTATTTGCATTTAGAAACCTATTTAAAAAACGACTAAACATACGAAAAGATACACAGGCATGCACACACACGCACAAACAAACACATACACAGACACCATTCTTACACCTGATTGAATATTTATTTTATTAACTTTTTATGCACAAGGCCACAATGCACAAGTCAAAATACACAAACAATTATCTCCTATCTCCTTTTTCCCTCACTCCTCATTCGGTTCTATCCCACTTCATCTTTTCTCTCCTTCCTTCTCCTCCTCCTCCTCCTCCACCCTACCTCTCTCCCCTCTTCCTTCCCCCTTCTTTAATTCTATCTCTTCTTATCTCCCTTTCTTAATCTCCATCTCTCTCCTATCTCTTTTTCCCTCACTCCTCCTTTTGTTCTATCCCCACTTCATCTCCTCTCCTCATTTTTTCTCTTCCTTTTCCTCCTCCACCCTCTCTTCTCTCTGCTTCCTTCTCCTCCTCCTCCACCCTGCCTCTCCCCCCTCTTCCCTCCTCCTTCTTCCCCCTTCCATGTTCGTCAAATCTTATCTGTATTCATAACATTTGCATAGAACTAAAATCTGACTTCACTTCTCGTTCTGTCAGTCTGTGGAATAAAAACAACAAAGCTAAGTGTATTTGTGTGATGTTTAATTCTGTCATTGTTTTGTGTTTGTTGTGAATTTTTTTTTTTTTTTTTTTTTTGGGGGGGGGTCGGAGTAAAGAAAAAATGAAAAATAAATATTCGTGTTTTATCATTCTTTTATTATCAATATGGCATCTTCCTAATGGAATATATAGGACTGTAGAAATATAAGTGTTTCATGTTTTTTTTTATATAAACATTTCGTGTTATTTTCGAATACATACTTAAAGCTGCACTTCGTAAAGCTATGGGAATAATTGCAACTATCTTACAACATCTGCAACTACCAGCTGGTTTAATCTCCGCTCCAACCACCTGACTGAAGGGCACCTGTTACCACCTGTTACCACCTGCGCGAAGTCAAGCTGGTGAACTCACCTGCGGGGGAAACAAAGCGAAGAATTAATATCACAGAAAAAATGGTTTTGCAATTGATTAAATCATTAGTACATGCGTGCATACACACTCACATGCGTGTATATGTATGCATGCATACATATGTACATATACATATACATATAAGTTTAAATATGTACATATATACATACGTACCTGTATACACATACTGTACATGCTTATATATATATATATATATATATATATATATATATATATATATATATATATATATATATATATAATATATACATATACATATAATACATATACATATAAATACATATATACATATACATATACTATATACATATATATACATATACATATATATACATATACATAATACATAATATACATATACATATATACATATACATATACATATACATACATATACATATATATATATATATATATATATACTATATATTATATATATATATATATACATATAAATAATATAATAATACATATATATACATATATATACATATACATGTATTTGTATATGTATTTATATGTATATGTATTTATATATATATATATATATATATATATATATATATATATTAAATACATTATACATATATATATATACATACATATATATATATACATATACATATATATATTATATATATACATATACATTTATAATATATATATATATATATATATATATATATATATACATATATAATATGTATATATATATATTAACATACATACGTATATACATATATACATATATTAATGCGTATGTGTGTGTAAATTGTATGCACATTGACATTCACAGACACAGACGAGACTATGTTACACTAAAAACATATAGTTTTTTAATATCAAAACGACATTAACAGAAGCAATGCAAACGACGTTATTAAGACTAATGAAAATAATATCGCTTAGTACTAATATAATTATCAAGATTGTGAATATTTCAGCTACATTAATAATGATGAAGAATAATGTTAAAATATGATAACATTAAGAATTACAATGATAATCATGATCAAAAATAGTATAAAATGATCATAATTTCAATAATGATAATAATACTGACTATGACAATGACAAGACCGTTGGTAATGAAAAATGATGCTAATGATAATAATCATACTAACAATGATCATAATAAAAATAAACATAATGATAAAACAATGAAAAACAACATCATTAAACATAACGACAAAACAATAACAACAACAATAAATAAAAAACAATAGAATAGAAAAAAAAACAATAGTATCCATAATAACAGCAACAATAATTAAAATAACAAAACACACATCATGCAGTCTGAGGACTCATTATCACCATGCGCTAATTAGACTAATTGGCATTCCAAAAGCGGTTTTGATATCGACTGCTCTTAAAAAGTTTATTAAAAAAAAAAATGCTGCTGTTCTTAAAAAGTTTATTAAAAAAAAATGCTGCAAAAGCTAACTCACTACGGCAGGCATGGAGGTGGAGATGTTATTGCTTGCAACATCAGGCAGCGCGCTTGCAAGCTCATGCGATGCAAGCAAAAGCATTCACGTGCAAATTTGAGAACTCAGGAATTATCTATTCATTCATTTTTTGCTTTACGTTTTCTATACATGTATAGTTACACTGGAAAGTACATGGTTGATATATACAAATACATACCGATAGATAAATAAGCACGGGTGTGTAGCGCTTATGATATATTTGATATATTTCATTTATGTATGTAGTAGTAGTAGTAGTAGTAGTAGTAGTAGTAGTAGTTAGTAGTAGTAGTAGTAGTAGTAGTAGTAGTGTAGTAGTAGTAGTAAGTAGTAGTGTGTGTGTGTGTGTGTGTGTGTGTGTGTGTGTGTGTGTGTGTGTGTGTGTGTGTGTGTGTGTGTGTGTGTGTGTGTGTGTGTGTGTGTGTGTGTGTGTGTGCGTGAGTGAGTGTGGTGAGTGAGTGAGTGAGTGTGAGTGAGTGAGTGAGTGAGTGAGTGAGTGAGTGAGTGGTGATGTGTGTGTGTGTGTGTGTGTGTGTGTGTGTGTGTGTGTGTGTGTGTGTGTGTGTGTGTGTGTGTGTGTGTGTGTGAGTGAGTGTGTGTGCGCGCTGTGTGGTTTACAATAGACAATAGATATAAAGAGAGACGAAAAAAAAAAAAAAAAACAAACAAAAAACGGTTCACAGGTACTCTCACACACACGTAACTTTACCATCTTTTACCAAACAACAGAAAACGGAATCAGGGAAAAATTTACTCGGGTTTCACTTTTTTCAATGAAAGAAAACGTACATCACACCATTTTTTGGTCGCTTTTCCATTATTTTTTATTGAGTGATTTTTTTTCGTAATATCGCGTTTGTAACACTTTACAGACTTCAGAATTTCAAATTTATGATATTTTTTGCGAAAAAAAGATGATAAACAGAGAATAATGGATAGACGAAACAAAACAAAAAGGTAATAAATAAAAAACAATTAAATGTTAACAAAAGAAACAATGACAAGATAAAGATAAGACGAAGGAAAAGAAGGAAGGAAGAAATAAAAAAAGAGAAAGAAAGAAAAGGAAAGGAAAAAAAGAACAGAAAAAGAAAGAATCGAGAAGAAGAGAAAGAAGAGAGAAAATAAAAAAAAGAATAAAAAGAAAAGAAAGAAAGAAAGAAAGGAGAGAATAGGGAAAAGAAAAGAAAAAAAAGTGAGAAAGGAAGGAAGAAATGAAAAGAAAATAGAAAAAGAAAAGAAAGAGAGAGAAAAAGAAAGAAAAATAAAAGATAAAAGTTAAAAAAAAAAAATCTTGAAAAAATAGCCTCTAACAATTCTACTTCACCACATCACCTGATTACAACAACAAAAATTGCACCCACGTACTTTTATGCTAATGGGACCTTACCCCATGAAAAAAAATAATAGGCTAAATAATAATAATAATAATAATAATAATAATAATAATAGAGAGAGAGAGAGAGAGAGAGAGAGAGAGAGAGAGAGAGAGAGAGAGAGAAAGAGAAAGAGAAGAGAAAATAAAGAGAGAAAGAAAGAGAAAGAGAGAAAGAAAGTGAAAGAGAAAAAAAGAAAAGAGAAAAAAGAAAAAGAAAAAGAAAAATAGCCGAAAACAGATGAAAGATTCGCAAATTCATCCGCTGGTCAGCTGTTCCGCCGCGATCTGCCAGCCCCATCTCCGTCAGCTTTGCACCATCGTCAGCACTTGAGCGTAATTGCTGACTCTGCAACCGATGTACTTTGCTTAATAAGCGGAGTTTTGCGTTCTATTTAGCGGGATATTTCTTATTTTTCGTTTTTATTATATTTTTTATTTATTTTTTATTATTTTTTATTTTTTGCTAGTTTAGTTTTGTATGTTAATTTCATTCCCTGATATTTTAGTGAGTTTATATATCAATTTGTCTATCATCTTTATCATTATCATCTTCATCATCATTCATCATAAACTTTATCATCATCACCACTGTCATAACTATTATCATCATCATTATTATCATTTGTTATCACAGTTAGTTAATTTTGATTTTTCTTTACAATTTGCTCTTTATCATCGGCAAAACATGAGAAGATGATAATAATAATGATAATGTATATGTTTGTTATTAATGATATAAAGATGATTATCGTCGCGACATTGTAATATTAACAATAATCTAATAGCAGTAAAAACACACAATAAAAAAAATAATAATAATATGAATAATATATGCATATCTATCTATTTATCTATCTATATACATACATATATATACGTATATATACATACATATATATACATATATATATATATATATATATATACACACACACACACACATATGTGTGTGTGTGTGTGTGTGTATGTGTGTATATATATATTTTTTTAATATGAATAATGCAGATTTTTTATTTATAGAAATGTGAATAATACAAACTGTTAAAATGGAAAATATGAATGATACAGATTTTTCTCCTTTTCTTTTTTACACGTCACATCCCCCTTCAAGAAAAACATCATCAACAACAACAACAAACAACGATGACCGAAAAAGTCCGAAGATTGCGTGCATTTTTTCTTCTTCTTTTTTTTTTTAATCATGTAAACTTATTTTTAGCCGAGTCCATTGCGCGGCTGGCCTCTGCAACAGTTCCAGGTGCAAATTAATGGTGATT
>NW_020869140.1:22500-40000 GCF_003789085.1 Penaeus vannamei
GAAGGGTGGAAGGAGCGAGGAGCGAAGAAGAGAGGAGGGAGAAGAGGAAGGAGCGAAGGAGCAGAGAGAAAGAGAGAAGGAGCGAGAGAGGAGCGAGGATGAGGAGCGAGGATGGAGAGAGAAGGAGCGAGGAGAGAAAGAGAAAAAATGGAATAGGATTAGCGAGGAAAGTAAGGATTATACGAGGCTGAAGGATGTGGGAGGAGCTAGGAGGGAGGAAGGAGAGCGTAAAGAAGAGACAAGAGAAGGGAAAGGTTGGAGGGAGAAGCGAAGAAACAGGGAGAAGGAGAAAATAATGAAAGGGAAGAGGCATTTGTGTTCAAAGAGGATTAAGGAGAAAGGGGAAATCAAGAAAGAGAAAAATGGAGGAAGAGGAATCACACACACAGTCAAAACTAAAATATACACATGTACATACATACACACACACACACACACACACACACACACACACACACACACACACACACACACACACACACACACACACACACACACACACACATACACACACACACACACAACCCCCCTCCCCCCACCCCTCCTTCCCCATCGCACACACACACAACCCCTCCCTCCCCACCGCACCCCTCCCTCCTCCCTACCCTCCCCCACAACACACATCACGACGACTGAAGAGGGCGATCCCGTGTCACGCCGAGCAGGAGGCGAGGGAGGTCCCGTGAGGGCGGCGGGCGGAACTGAGGGCGAAAGCGACCGCCCTTGTGCCGGAAGTAAGGCGAGGAGAGAAGAGAGGCGGAGGAAGAGGGATGGAGAAGGGAGAGAGCTGGGAAGGAGAGACAGGAGAGAGAGATAGAAAGACGGAGGAGGAGAAGGGGGAAAGGGAAAGGAGAGGGAGGGAGGGAGAGGGAGAAGGGGGAAGGAGGGTGGAGGGAAGTAAGGGAGAAATGAAGGAAGGAGGAAGAAAGATAAAAAGGGTTGTATAAAAGGGGAAAGGAAGGAAGATCCAAAAAGGAAAAAGAAAAAAGTATAGAAAAAAACGTTAAATGAAAATAAAAAATATATAAAAACTATATAAGTAAATTTTACTAAAAATAGAATAACGAAAAGATAAAAATTACAACGAAACACGAAAAATAAAAACGATTTTCACACGAAACGAACGGCTTTAGCACAGAATAATAGTCCGCTCTACTACAATATATATATATATATATACATATATATATTTATATATGTTATATTTACATACACATCCCTCAAAGCTGTATAGCATATCAATAACGACTATATTATAGGACTTTTTTGAAGATTTCTCAAAAAAATCCTATTTCTACTAACAAAAGAGAAAAGACAAATAGAACACAATCACCTCATTCTAATCGAGAACAACAGAATGAATATCAAACGATTTCATTTATACGCAAAGTCGGAGAAGAAGAAATTCTTATAATTTTCCCTTCTCCATTCAAAACTTTCTCTTTCTTTCAGGTTACTGATGGTAAATACTGGAAATGAGGAAGTAGATAGATAGATAGAGATGGGATAGATAGAGAGGGAGAGAGAGAGAGAGAGGAGTAGAGAGAGAGAGAGAGAGAGAGAGAGAGAAGAGAGAGAGAGAGAGAGAGAGAGAGAGAGAGAGAGAGAGAGAGAGAGAGAGAAGAGAGAGAGAGAGAGAGAGAGAGAGAGAAGAGAGAGAGAGAAGAGAAAAGACAGATAGAAGAAAGAAAGAAAGAAGAAGAAAAGAAGATATGAGAAAAGAGAGAGAAATAGGAAGAGGAATGAGTGAGAGAGAAAAAAAAACGAATAAAGGTGGCTGTTAAGACAACCGTAGTGACTTCTTCCTCGACACGAACGAACAACTGTTGCAGAAACGGGAGCGTTCGTGTAGACACCGGATTCATCTGTTGCTTATTTACGTTTCTTCCCCTTTTTCATTTTTATCCTTAATGTATTTTTTATTGAATAATTGAACGAATAGATGGGTATATAGTTTTTTACTGATGTTTTCTTCTATTTCAAAAACTGTCGATATTTTTCGCTCATATAGTCAATTAGTTCATTTTCCTTTTCATATATCAACGCCTATTGGCTCATGCATTATATCTATAATAGTTAAAAACTTATGATTGTTAAAAAATCCTGTCATGAATTGATTGACTGTACCGTAATTTTCACTGTATTTTGTAAAATCTTAATCTTTAAATATACGATTGTATTGACAGATTGCAAGAATAATTATGGATTTTGAAGTAAATGACTTCATATCTAGAATTAATGTAATCCTTAATCTGTATGAATTTTTATTTTGTTAATTGTTGCTTCCTTCACATTTCCCTTCTTTGAAGTCGCATTCTTAAAGCAATTTAATAACATGAATTTGTGTCTCATCTTCCAATAGATTCTCACTTCAAATATATGTTTTTACTTCGTTTCATAGACATAGAGTTACTATTCTTACGTATTTCCATAACAAAGTTGCCTTAAGAACTTTCTACATCTTGCCTCGCTTCCTGCAACGATGCGGTATAGTATCCTTAACTATTACTACAGCGAGTGAGGTAGCTATACTCGCAATCTATGAGGAGATGGTAATGAGTAATGGGAATGTAATATATATCATAATGGTAGGCTTTATCACGTAAAAAAAATACTGAAAAGATTAATAAAACCTAAACACATTAAGTATCTTTACGATTGATATAAACATGTAAACCGACCCTTTAACCGAATAGAAAATAAAACTAAAAACACGACATAAGCAAAAATACAAGCAAATGAATAAGAGAAAGAGAGAATTACAGAGAATAATGAGAAGATGAGAGAGAGAGAGAGAGAGAGAGAGAGAGAGAGAGAGAGAAGAAAGAAAGAGAGAAGAAAGAAAGAAGAAAGAAGAAAGAGAAAAGAAAGAAAGAAAGAAAGAGAGAAGAAGATAGAGAAAGAAAGAGAGAGAGAGAGAGAGAGAGAGAGAGAGAGAGAGAGAGAGAGAGAGAGAGAGAGAGAGAGAGAGAGAGAGAGAGAGAGGAAGAGGGAGGGAGGAGAAACATAGAAAAGAGAACAGAGAGAAAAAGAGAAAGAGAAACAGAGAGATAGAGAGAGAAGTAACCGCAAAAATTACGCTCATGAAATAATTGCTCCTTTTATGTGAGAAAATGAGATTACAGCACTTCCTTCAAGTTACTCCTGAAGCGTGGCAGATGCAGACCTTCGCTTGAGTCAAACTTCTTTTAAGATTTGAAATTTCTTAAACTTCTTTTCTTGAGTTTTGTCCGTTTTTCTTTTCTTCTTTTGGTAAATTACGGATGCTTTGAAAGAAGTGTAGAGAAAGAGGGGATAATAATTTGTTTGTTTCTGTGTTTAGTTCCTAGCTTGTATGTATATTTTTTCCATTTTTTTTTCTCCACTCTTTTCTACCTTCTTCATTTATGCTTCATTGTCCTCCAATTCATCTTTCTTATTTCTCCTCACATCTTTATTTCTCTCAAACTCTCCTTTCTTTTCGTCTTCTGTATTCACTTCCGCCATTTCTCTCAATCTTTCTCTATTCCTCTGCTGTTTCTCCGTCATCTTGTTCTCTCTCATCCCTCGTTTCTTTCACTCTTTCTCTCTCTTCCTGCTTTTCCTTCTTCTCTCATCCCCCCGCTTCTTCCCTCTCTCTCTCTCCCATTCTCCGCTTCCTTCTCTCTTCTCCTCCATTCCTCCACTTCTTCCTCTCTCTCCCTCTCACTTCTCTCCTCATCCTCTCCCTCATTCTCTCTCTCTTCCACTTCCTTCCTCATGGCACGTGGAAGGGGCTCAGATGACGCAACACCGGCCAGCCACACACGACCATGTGGTTTTATCCCCGTTATGCCCAAGTGTTTTTTTTTTTTTTTTTTTTTTTAACGCGTTTTCCAATCGCAACCACATGCTTGGTGGGTGGACTGAGGGAGGGTGAGGGGTGAGGGGGGGAGAGTGGTGAGGTAGGGGGAGGGAGAGGAAGAGGGAGGAATGGAGGGGAGAGAGGAAGAGGGGAGAATGAAGAAGAAGGGGGTGGGAAGAGGGAGAAGGGGGAAGGAGGAGGGAAGGAGGAGAGGAGAAAAAGGGGAAATGAGGAAGGGGATTTATGCCCCCACCCCCAGGCCCCCACCCACACCGCAACTCCCACACCAACTACGACGTCTGACGTACCCACGATTTAGCGAATTCTCAAAGGGGATAGGATAATGGGAAATAATTCCATATCCTCCACCCCCCATCCCATACCACTGCTGCCATATCCAAGGGGAAAGGTGAGAAAAGGAGGAAAAGAGGAAGGGGAAACAGAAGAAAGGGGGAAGGAAAGAGGGAGAAGGGGGAAGCGAAAAGAGAAGAGGGGAAAAGGGGGAAATAGAAAGGTGAGAAAGGGAGGAAAAGAGGAAGGGGAAACAGAAGAAAGGGGGAAGGAAAGAGGGAGAACTGGGGAGGAAAGAGAGAGAAGAGGGAAGCGAAAAGAGAAGTAGGGAAAAAAGGGGAAATAGGTGAGAAAGGAGGAAAAGAGGAAGGGGAAACAGAAGAAAAGGGGAAGGAAAGAGGGAGAAGGAAGAAGCGAAAAAAGAAGAAGGGAAAAAAGCGGAAAATAGAAAGGAGAGAAAAGGAGCAAAAGAGGGGGAGTGGGGGCAAGGTGGGGAGGGGAAGGGAGGGGGAACTACGGTGTCTGACGCCCCTCCAGCGAGCGCGTTCCCAACCGCCATTGCCCGCTCATCCGAACGCCATTTTCTCATGCGGTAAATAGGTACCGTATTGTTGCGTAATAGCCTTGACGCCTCGCTAGGGTACGCGGTACACTAAGACGGACGGTGCGCGTAGAAACCCCTATCCGTCCTGGTTTATATGAAACGAGCGTTGGTTTGTAAGTTTATAAGGATAGTAATAAGGCTACGATCGTTGGTTTGTAAGTTTATAAGGATAGTAATAAAGCTACGATCGTTGGTTTGTAAGTTTATAAGGATAGTAAAACAGCTACTACGATCGCTGGTTTATAAGATTATGTGGACAGTAATACAATTGCTACGATCGTTGGTTTATAAGTTTATATGGATAGTAATAAGGCTACTGCGAACGTTCAGTTATAAGTTTATACTGATAGTAATAAGGTTACTACGATCGTTGATATATGTTATAATGGTTATAAGTAATACGGACGTTCAGTTATAAGTTTATGCGGATAATAATGCACCAACTACGATAAGTTTATGCGGATAGTAATAAGGTTACTACGATCGTTGATATATGTTTATACGGATAGTAATACAGCTACTGCGATCGTTGGTTTATAAGTTTATGCGGATCATAATGCAGCAACTACGGTTTATAAGTTTATACGGATAGTAATAAGGCTACTACGACCGTTACAAGTTTATAGGATAGTACTGCAACTACTACGATCGTTGATATATATTTATACGGATAGTAATACAGCTACTACGATCGCTGGTTTATAGGTTTATACGGATAGTAATAAGGATAGTTTATAGGATAATATTCCAAGTTTATAGATAGTACTGCAGCTACTACGATCGTTGATATATCTATACGGATAGTAATACAGCAACTACGATAACACGAAGAAATACATACACGCATTGGTACCGATAACTTTACGAGTCTACGCTTACGCAAAATATTTCGTTCTCTTTTTCTGATATGCAAATGACGTCATGTCGTCACAGGTATCCCCACTAAACCAAGCTGATCTCTAATGAATTTAATTTTCGGAACGTCAAATAAAATCAAATAAAAATTAATAATAATAAATAAAAAATAAATAAATAAATAAATAAATAAATATAAATAAATAAATAAAAAAGCAAAATATATCCACATGGAAGAAATAGTAGAAAAGGGACACTAAATAATAATGAGAAATAAGTAATAAAAAAAACAAAAATAAAAAAAAATAGACGATAACAAAAAGGCAAACAAAATGACAGTGGTTAAACGGAAACCCAAAAAAATAACGATTTTACAATAGATAACAATAAAACATAAACGGATATCTTCACCCCCACAAAAAAAAAAGATTCTACAATAAATAAAAAAATAAAAACGTTAAACGGAAACCTCCATCCCCCCCCCCCAAAAAAAAAAAAAAAAAAAAAAAATTCTACAATAAAAAAAAAGTAACACGAACAACAAAAAAACAACAATAAAAAAACAAAACAACAACACCATCACTCGAAAACCATCCCTCATCTCCCCCATCCGACCCCCATAACCCCCCCCCCCTAAAAAAAAAAAAAAAAGTCCGATCGCATAATCCTTTACCCAAACTTCCATGTAATTTGCCTTCACCGTTAGTGTTACTTCCGGCCGCCAGAGGTGTCACTCTACCCTGTCACTCTTAATGCCTTAGGGAGAGTGACATTTGCCTCACCATTTGCGCGAGTTGGGGGGGGTGGGGGGTAGGGGTGAGGGGTGAGGGGAGTGGGGGCTGAGGAAGGGGAGTGGGGGTGAAGAGGGGGGAGTAGGGGGTGAGAGGAGGAGTGGGGTGAGGAAGGAGGGGATTGGGGGGGAGGAGGGGGAGGTTTGACCCCAGGGCTTTTGGAGGTCTGGGAAGGAGGGGAGGGAGGGAGTTGTATTTTTTTTGTAGGGGAGAGATTGGAGGTGTAGTGGGGGGTGGGGGCGGAGGTAGGGTTATAGGTGGCTGGAAAATTGGGGAAACGGAGTCTAGACGATTGTGAATTATAGGACTGAAAAGGATAAAAATGAGGGATCGAAGAATTAGAGGAGGTATGGAAAAAAAGGGTGAAGGAAGGGGAGGAGAAAGGTCAGGGGTCAAAAAGCAGGAATTAGATGGACAGGATAAGGGGGTGGGCAGGGGAGGAGGAAGAAAGAGATAGCGAAAGAGGATAAGGGGGATGATAAAGAGATGGGAAGGAGGATAGAAAAAATGGATAAGTGGGATGAGGGGATTAAAAATAGGGGAGAGATGGAGGGGGAGGGATAGGAGGAAGAAAAGAAAGGAGAAAGATTGAGAGCAGATAAGGAAAGGAAAGGGGACGAAGAAGAATGGAAAAAAGTGAGGAAGAGAGGGAAAGGGAGAGGGGAGAGGGGAAGACAAGATTGAAATGGGGGACGGGATAAGGAGAAGAAAAGAGGGTGGGGGAGACAGACATAGAAAGGAGGAGGTAGAGAATAGAAAAGCTAGTCGGGGAAGGAGATAGAAGAGAGAAATGAGAGAAAAGAGGAAATAGAGAGAGAGAGAGAGAGGGAACAGGGGAAGAATGAGAGAAAAGAGGAAATAGGAGGAGAGAGGTAGAAAACAGGGGAAGAATGAGAGAAAAGAGGAAATAGGAGAGAGAGAAAAAAAACAGGGGAAGAATGAGAGATAAAATAGCGAGCCTACTACGAAAATCCGCCAAAAAAAGAGGACAAAAAATAAAACATAGAAGCAAGAAAGTTCAAGAGCAGAGAGAGAATAAAGGGCAGAGAGTAAATAGAAAAAAGGAGGAATCAACTAAAAAGGAACTAAGGAATTAAGGACACATGAGAGGACAGAGAATAAATAGAAAAAAGGAAGAATCAACTACAAGGAACTAAGGACTTAAGGACACATGAGAGGGCAGAGAATAAATAGAAAAAAAGGAAGAATCAGCTAAAAAGGGAACTAAAACGGAATACGAGAAGGAATGTTCGTAGACGCCGTTACGCTAATGAAAAGCTTGGCACCATTATTATCTCGCTCGGGTCTCTCTCCGCGTGTCGACCGTGCTGTTAATGGCGAGGGGGGGGGGTGGGAGAAAGGGTGAGAAGAGGGAAGGAGGAGGCAAAGGAGGGAGAGGAGGATGGTCGTCATCGTCTTCGTCGTCGTCTTCTTCTCTTCTTTCTTCTTCTTCTTCTTCTTCTTCTTCTTCTTCTTTTCTTCTTCTTTTCTTCTTCTTCTTCTTCTTCTTCACCTTCATCTTCACCTTCACCTAATATTTCATTTCATCATCATGGTGAGAAGGAAGAGGAGGAGGAGTAAAGAAGAATAAGAGTACGAAGAAAAAGAAGAAAAGAGAAGATGAGATGAAGGGGATACGGGATATATAGAATGAAGAAGAAGAAGTAGAAGGAGGGATGAAGGAAGGTATATAGGATGAAGAAGAAGTAGAAGAAGGAGGAGGCGGAGAAGAAAGATCATGATCCAACGCGCTGGGCAGAAATAACTCAATATACCTGATAATCTCAGCAGATTGATTTAAATTTGACAGACGGAAAACACAATTTTCTTGTTTTTGTTTCATTAACTACTCGACATTCGATAATATCACCAAATCTACCACAAAATAAATGAAAAAAATACACATAATTAAATACAATAAATAAATAAAGCAAATTGGTTCAGAACCACGAACACACATATCGTAGGACAGTGATATGGTAGAACATACGTATCACAAAACAGTGAAAGGGTAAATACACAAACACGAACATATCACAAAACTGTGGAAATATAGACACACAAACACGGACATGCGCATTACAAAACAATGAAAAGGAACATACACAAACACGAACACACACACATCGTAAGACAGTGAAAAGATGAACACACAAACCCGAACATGCGTATCATAAAACAGTGAAAAGACGGACACACAAACACGAACACACGAATGACAAAACAATGGAAAAATCGACACACATTCACGAATTACAAAACGGTGAAAAGCAAGATACACAAACACGAACACATCACAAAAGAGTGAAAAGACGGACACATAAAATTACAAAACAATAGAAAGATCGATACACATACACGAATTACAAAACAGTGAAAAAGATCATACACAAACACGAACACACCTATCGTAAAACAGTGAAAATGTAGATACACAAACACGAACATACGAATTACAAAACAATGAAAAGACGGACACACAAACACGAACACACGCATTACAAAACAATAGAAAGATCGATAAACATACACGAATTACAAAACAGTGAAAAAGATCATACACAAACACGAACACATCACAAAAGAGTGAAAAGACGGACACACAAACACGAACACACAAACACGAACACACGTATCAACAAAACAGCCAAAACGTGATTAGCCGAACGAGTAAAAAGGGAAACTGTTACGCGAGGCATTCACCGTCGCCAGTCTTGCTCTCGACGTCGAGGTATAAAAAAAAAACGAATAAATCTTCCTTTTCTTTTTCCCTTTTCTTCATTTTCTTTTTCTTTTTTATTCATTTTCTTGTCTTTTTCTCTTTTCTTAATTTTCTTGTCTTCTTATTTTTTTCCCACAAAGAGAGACAAGAGGAAGGTCTAGAAGCGCAAAAGCCACAAATTCGTCCTCTTAGTATTATGTCTAAGCAAAAGACATAGGAGTCGACAAAGACAGTTAGCGTTTAGAGGCAGGGAAGGAGGAGGGAGGGAGGGAAGGAGGGAAGAGGGGAGGAGAAGGGAGAAGAGGAGGGAGGGAAGAGGAGGGAGAGAGGAGGGAGGAAGGAAGGCAGGAGGGGGAGGAGTGAGAAAGGAGAGGAGAGAGGGAAAGGAAAGAGGAAGGGAGAAGAGAGAAGGGGGGGCAAGAGGGAAGGAGAGAAGGGAAGGAGAGAAGGAAGGAGGAAAGGGGGAAAGGAGGTTAACATCATCAAACAAGAACAGAAATAAACAAAAAAAACAAATACCGTCGCACGGGTCGAGAATGGGGAGGGAGGGAAGGGGGACAAACAGCAATAAACAAGTACAACAAGAGAACAAGAAACAAAGACAGTTGCACGGGTCGAGATGAGAGAGAAGGGGAGGTGGGGAGGGGGAGGTGATGAGATGAGGGGGCAGAGGGAAGAGGGAAGGGGGGGAGGGGGTTAAACAGCATTAAACAAGTACATGGTGAATCGCGCGCAGAAGAAACAAGCAAAGAAACAAAGACAGTTGGTCGAGTTGAGATGGGAGGGGGGGGGGAGGGGAAGATGGTTAGAGGAGGAGGGGAAAGGGGTGAAGGGGGAGGACGGAGGAGGAGGAGGAGGGGGGGAAGAAGGGGAAAGAAAGGGAGAAGGAGAATGAGAGAGTAAAATCCGTTAAAAGAAAGAGAAATATAATTCAGATAAAGAGAAGAAGCAAGAGCTAATAAACAGAATAAGAGGAGGAGGAATCATAAGCCCAAACAGGAAAGATAAAAGAAAATAGAAAAGGAAAACAAAAAGGGAAAATGACATGACCCGCGCCATCTTTCGAAATAAAAAAACAAAAAAAATATTAATGCTAGGAAAAGAAGAGAAAAAGAAACAGAAGATGAAGAAGAAGAAAAAAAGACAGAGGAGGAGAAGAAGAAAAAGAAAAAAAACAGGAGGAGAAGAGAAAGAAGGAAAGTAGGAGAAGAGGAAGAAGACGATGACGAAGACGACGTAGACGAGGAAGAGGAGCAAGAAGAACAACAACAACAAGAGAGAAGACGAGAATGATGATAAAGAAAAGAATATTTTATAGAAGACGAAACCGAAGACGGAGAAGACATAGAAGACGAAAAAAAAAACAAGAAGAAGGAGAAGAAGAAGAAGACACCGAGAAGCCTCTTCAAAGGTTCTTCCCGGAAGCATATGTCAGTTTTGTGGTCGTTCCTTCGTTAGCGTGCGCCCCCCTTCCCTCCCCCTCCCCTGCCCCTTCACTCTTCCCTCCCCCCTGCCCCCTTCCCTCCCCCTCCCCCTGCCCCCTTCACTCTTCCCTCACCCTCCCCTCTTTCCCTTCCCCTTCCCCCTTCTTCTTCTTCTCTCTCCCTCCTTCCTTCTTTCTTCCTCTCCTCCCTTAACTCTTCCCTCCAGCTCCCTCTCCCCCCTAGCCTCCCCCTCCCCCTTCACTCTTTCCTCCCCCTCACCCCCTAACTTTCCTTCCCCTTCCCATTTCACTCTTCCCTCCAGCACCCTCCCCCCCCCTTCACTCTTTCCACCCCTCCCCCCTAGCCTCCCCCTCCCTTCCCCCTTCACTCTTTCCTCCCCCTCCCTCCCACCCCCTCCCCCTAGCCTCCCCTACCTTCCCTCTCTCTCCCCCATTCACTCCTTCCGTCTTTCCTATTATTTGTCTTCCTTTCTCCCTTCTTTACATTCCCTTCTTCCTTCCTTCACTTCTTATATCTTTCCTTCCTCCTCCCTTTCTTTCGTTCTTTAATTTTGCGTCTTTCAATCTCCTCCTCTTCCTCCCTTCGTTATGGATAAGACGTTAAATGGAGAGTGAGGAAAGTTGGAGTAGAATATGAAAAAGAAAAATAAAGAAAGAGAAAATGTAAAATTAAGAGATGGAAAAAAAAGAAAAATAAAGAACAAGCATAATAAAAAAATAAGAATAAAGAAATAGATGAAACAAGAAATGCAGATATAAAATTATATTAATAAAAAACGAAACAAAATAGACCAAGAAATACGTTAATAAAAAAAAAAATAAAAATAAAATAAAATAGATGCATATATAATAAAACGCAATAGCCAAAGTCAACCAACCAACATGAAATATAAATATCAAAACCTAAGAAAACACGAAACAATAAATAAAAAACAACAACAATAAAAGAAAAAAACAAATAAAAAGAAAAACAAACAAACACACAGACAGGTAAATGAAAGCGAAAGACACAACAAATCAAAACAAACAAACAAACACACAGACAGGTAAATGAGAGCGAAAGCGAAAGAGACAACAAAGAAATCAAACAAAAAAAGCAAAAAAAAATCGTCATGCATACAAAAAAAACACACACACATTTAGATAAATGAAACCGAAAGCGAAAGAGACAACAAAGAAGTCAACAACAAAAAGCAAAAAAAAAAAAGCAAAAAAAAATCGTCATGCATCAACCCGTGAGTGAGAGTTGGGACCTCTGAGCGTGACGCGTGAATGACACCTGCTCCGCCTGTCCTTCTCTCTCCTCTTGTTTATCTTTCCCTTTCTTTCGTCCTCTTTCTGTCTCTTCTTTGGTTTTCTACATAACTTTCTTTTTTGTTTTGTTTTTCTTCATCTTCTTTTCCCTTCCTCTTTCTCTATGACTTTTCTTGATTTTTTTTTTTTTTTTTTTTCTTCATCTTCTTTTCCCTTCCTCTTTTCTTATTATTATCGTTCTTTCTCTTTCTTCTTCTTCTTTCTCTCTTTCTCTTCCTTCTTCTTTTCTCTTTACTTCTCTTCTCTTTCTCTTTTTCTTCTCTTTCTTCTTTTTCTCTTTTCTCTTTCTTCTTCTTCTTCTTCTCTCTTCCTCTTCCTTCTTCTTCTGTCTCTGTCTTTGTATCTCTTTCTATCTCTCATCCTTTTTCTTTCTTCCTTGATTTATTTTCTCGCATTCGCTTTATCTGTCTCTCCATATCTACCTTATATCTAGCAGCAATAGTAGCAGTAGTAGTAGTAATAGAAGTATAATAGTAATAATAGTAATACAAAGTAATAGTAATAATGATAATAATATAATAGTAATAATATTAATATATAGTAATAATATAATAATATATAATATAATAATAATAATAATAATAATAATATATAATAATAATAATAATAACATATAATAATAATAATAATAATAATAATAATAATAATAATAATAATAATAATAGTAATATAATAGTAATAGAAGTAGCAGTGATATTAAATTAATTATCCTCTTCCTCATATCCAACATTAACATTTTCATTATAATTATCAGTATCAGCATCAATACGATCATCATCATCATCCTTATTATCATTACATAATTATCATTAGGAGTATCATTATCACCACAATCATCATCATCATTATCAACATTATAACTATTACCATATAATAATAACACCCAGTAATAAAAACATAATGAAAAAAACAACAATGGTAGTAGTGATAGTAGCTTTAGTAAGAGTACCAACGAAAAAACACTAATAAAACTATAATAATAATAGAAACAAAAGACCAAAAGCGATAAAAGTGAAAACACGGAAGAAAGACGAGTTAAATATATAAAAAAAATCCTCCACAAAAGACAATCAGGAAGTTAAAACAAAAAAAACAACAACAAAGACAATCAAATCCCGTGAAAGTAGCATCGAGACCTCCAACACAACAACAAAGACAATCAAATCCCGTGAAAGTGACATCAGGTACTCCAAGCCAAACGATCCAGGAGTTTATACTCTCCGACGAACGAAAGAGCATCGACAATCTCCCTTTTTCCCTTTCCTCTGAGAGCTAAAGAAAGAAACAAGCTGTTCGTCCCTTTATACGACATTAAAGCGACGCAATTAAGCTTTTTGTCCGCACCTACATGACCGGGAGAAGACACATAATGGAACGTAAACAGCTGAGGTCTTATCGTAAGCGGATTTCGGCCTCGGCTTTTACGTCACCTCTCGNTTTTTTTATTCTTTCGGCTCTGTTACGACTGCAATTATCGATTCTTATTTTTGCTTTTCTTTTTTTTTTATCTTTCATTCGCTTAGCTGTGTAAACTTCCCGTGATCGTGCAAGGCTGCAACTGTTTACGAGATACGTTATCTTTGACGAGTCTTGCGGGATCGTCGTCCTGTGTACACTAGCTCGTGTCGAAGGAGCCTGTACTGTGAGATTTGTGAAATAATCCTTCGCTTATTGTTTTTTTTTTTGTCTTTTATTCGTTCTTATTTTTTTCTCTTTTTCTCTATTCTTTTTTTCTTCCCACTCTCTCTCTTCTCTCTCTCTCTCTCTCTCTCTCTCTCTCTCTCTCTCTCTCTCTCTCTCTCTCTCTCTCTCTCTCTCTCTCTCTCTCTCTCTCTCTCTCTCTCTCCCCCTCTCCTCCCTCCTACCATCCCCACTCTCCTCACTGCAACATCTAAAAAACAACGGACTTTTTATCCATCCTCCCCTCCCCTCCTCTCCTCTCCCATCCCCATTACCCTCACCTCCTACTCTCCCCCACATCCACATTACCTTCCTTTCCTCCTCCCCCTCTCTCCCTCTCCCCCACCGTCCACATTACCTTCCCTTCCCCCTACCCCTCTCCCCATCCACATCCCCTCTCCCCTCCCCCACCACCATCCGCCCTACCACCACCCCCACCTCCCCTCATCCACCCCCCACCCACCTCCCCGATTCCACCACAACAGGGGTCGTGTGAACTTTACAGGTCGCCAGGTTTGGAACTTTGGCCTTTTCCCCGCTGCGAACGGAACGCCGGGCAGCTCTCGGCGCGCGCCTCCTCCCTCCCTCCGCTCCAGCTGATCTCTCCAATAACAACGACGACAATAAAAATATAGAGAAGAGAAAATAAAATTCCTTCGCTGATGATGATTATATATGGACATCGTCACCTAAACCGTTACTGATGATGTGATAATCATAGCATAACCTACACCAAAACGATAATACCACCTCTATCACCAACACTGCTACTATCACCGAGATAACAATTCCCTCACTATCACCAACACTACCACTACCACCACAACACTACCACCACTACCTCCAAAACAACAAATCCACTTCCACCATCACCAACATAAGAAATCCTCCACCACCACCTCAACCTCCATCACCACAACCAACACAAATCCACCTCCACCATCACCAACAAACAAATCCACCTCACCATCCACCACAACACAATAAACCCACCTCCAACATTACAACACCACCACCACCACCACACCTCCACCACCACCTCCACCACCACCACCACCACCACCACCTCCACCACCAACACAACAGGAGGTTCGTGGGCGCGACTTTCTTGGATTCCGACCCACAGGACTTGCATTCCAAACTTTCGCTTATAACAACTTTGGGGCCGTAACCTTTCTAATTGTAAACATGAAGGAGGGGAGATTGGAGGGGGTGGGGAGAGGGAGGGGTGGGGAGAGAGGGGAGATTGGAGGGGCAGGGGGAAGGGGGAGAGGGAGGGTAGAGGGGAAGGGAGAAAGGGAGGGGGAGGGGGAGACTAGAGGAGAGACTAGATGGGTGGGGAGCGGGGAGATAGATTGATAGATTAGAAGAGGCGGGAGAGGGGGGGAGGGAAGACTGGAGAGAGAGGGATCGGTTAGAAAAGGGGAGAAAGAGAGGAGAGAACGAGGAGATGGAACACAGAAGGGGTCCCTGGGTGTGCGGGGGGAGGGGGGAGACGAGATAAGGGAGTCAAAGACCCAAGAGGGGAGGCATGGGAGGGGCGGAGAAGGGGTGGGGGGCGGGGGGTAATAATAAGGATAAGAAACGACAAGAGATGATGGATTTGCAGGTGAGATGGTGGAAGGGCGAAAAGATTAAGTGTCTTGGAATAAAGCAAAGAGGAGAGAAAGGAAACTAAAGAATTGATGTACGTAGTAGAGAAAGAGAAGAGAGAGAGAGAGAAGAGAGAGAGAGAGGAGAGAGAGAGAGAGAGAGGAGAGAGAGAAGACGATGAGAGAGAGAGAGATGAGAGAGTGAGAGGAGAGAGGAGAGAGAGAGAGAGAGATGAGAGAGAGAGGATCAAAGAGACAAAAAACAAGTGAAAAAAAAACAAAAAAAACAAAGCAAGAAAGAGAAAGTAAAATCAAAAAGAGAGAAAGAGCGAGAAGACAAGAAGACGGAAAACTTAAAAATAAACAAGGAGAGAGGTTAAAGGCCAGAGAGAGGAGTATCCGAGAGAGAAATTGTTGACAAGAGCCGATATACGATGTTGCAAGGCACTTCACTATGGTAACCAACCTTGCAGATGAGCAAGAGGAGGAGAAGGGGAAGGGGAAGGGGGAAGGGGGAGGGGGGGGAGGAGGGGCAGAGGGAAGAAAGTGGTAGTGGTGCGGGGGAGGGGGGGGTCTACTTCAGGGCTAGTTGTAACTTATATACGTTCCTCCCTACTGTTTATACACTTTCACCATTATCATATAAATCACCATTATCATCATCTAAACATCATAATCATCATCTTTATCCTATATCCGTATCACTATCATCATCATCGTCATCGTCATCGTCATCATCATCGTCATCATCACCATCATCATCATCACCATCATCACCATCCCCTCTATCCGCATCACCATCCTCACCATCACTACCCTGTAAATCATCATCATCATCACAATCATTCTAATCACAGCCCCCCTCCTCACAAAAAAAAAAAAAAAAAAAAAAAAAAAAAATCACATTATCGGCCAAACAATGCCAAGAATTTAATACAGCAAGTACCATGTAGCGAAGTATTCTACACATTTTTACACATAACGTAATCTAGATCCGACTTTGGACGCCCGTGTAAAACAATATTTGTAATAACGCTGTACTTTTTTTTTTAAAGTTTACAGGGGGTTGAGTACGGCCGGGCGCGCCGCATTACCCTGCCTCATATGACGAGTTTCTTCTCATTAATTAAATTTCCTTTTACGTAAATCTTGCCATAAAAGGGAAAGGTGGGTGACCTATTACCGTGGGAGTCTTTGGGCAGGTGTACTCGTATGTGTATATTGGTGATGGTCTTTTTATTATCGTTATATATGTAATGGATATCTATTTGTCTATTCTTTCTTTATTCTCTCCTTTTTTGGCATATCTCTCTCTCTAACTTTCTTCTGGCTCTTGTTTGTTTGTTTGTTTTTTTCTTCTCTCTCGTGCACTGCCACAAACATACGGTCTCTCTCTCTCTCTCTCTCTTCCTCTCTCTCTCTCTCTCTCTCTCCTCTCTCTCTCTCTCTCTCTCTCTCTCTCTCTCTCTCTCTCTCTTCTCTGTCTCTGTCTCTCTCTCTCTCTCTCTCCTCTCTCTCTCTCTCTCTCTCTCTCTCTCTCTCTCTCTCTCTCTCTCTCTCTCTCTCTTCTCTCTCCCTCTCTCCCTCTCTCCCTCTCTCCCTCTCTCCCTCCTTCTCTCTTTCTACGCACGCTTTTATCTCACGAGTGCAGTGTTTCCATTTTATCCTCTGCGTAACATTCCCTTGACCCTCCTTGCTTCCTCTTACGAATGCCACCCCCTCCCCCCCCCCCCCCTTCCATCACCACCATCACTGTTACCAAAGCTGCTGATGCTGTCAACACCCTCGTCGCCGGGCCTTCCATCAACATCATTTCCTTTGGCATCACAAAACGTGCCATTCCTCGGGAGTGTTTACTGTAGTGTACTTTGTTATGCTCTCGCTCTCGCTCTCGCTCTCGCTCTTTTCTCGCTGTCGTTTTCTCTCATTCTTTTTTTTTCTGTATTTCTTTCTTTCTTTCTCTCTCTCTCGCTCTCCCAACCAACCAAACAAAAACAAACATACCTCCTCCTCTTCTTCTTTCTCCCCCTCCCCTCTCCCTCCCTCTCCCTCTCCTCCCCTCCCCTTCCCCTCTCCCTCTCGAAGTTCCCCTCCCACTCCTACTCCCCTCTTTACCCTCTGACCCCTCTTCCCCCACCCGCCCCTGTTTACCTAAGTTCAGCGACCTCGGCACTGCGGGGGAAGGTCGAGGACACAGCACGAAATAAAAGAGAGAATTATAGTCATCTACATGAGAGAGAGAAAAAAGAAGAAAAAAAATGTAATAATAACACTAATTGCTCTAGAATTATACTGGACTTTATTTGTTCGGGTTGAGTTCGACTACTGGTGGACACGGCGAGTATAAATAGAGATGAATAGATAACAGAATAAAAAGGAATAAG
>NW_020869140.1:45000-57500 GCF_003789085.1 Penaeus vannamei
TTCTCGGTCCGTCTAGTCATTTCGTAATACAGACTAATGGCGCGCAAATTAATGATGTTGGGACGACAGGATTATAGACAGTTGGGGGGTGAGGAGGGGGGGGTAAAAAAGATGGATTGAAAGGTGAAAGAGGGGATGGATATGGATAAATAAATAAACATTCATACATACGTACGTGAGTACATACACACATACATGTATAGATATGTATGGATGTGGATGGATGGATTGGATGGATGGATGGATGGATGGATGGATGGATGGATGGATATGGATGGAATGGATATGGATATGGATGATAGATAGATAGATAGATAGATAGATAGATAGATAGATAGATAGATAGATAGATAGATAGATAGATAGATAGATAGATAGATGGATGGATGGATGGATGGACAAACTATCAGATAGATAAATAGATAAATAGAAAGATAGATACAGAGTTAAGAGAGAAATCAGGAGTAGAAAATAATACATCAACGGCTTCATGTACCCTGATGTCGAGAGAAAACGGAAAATAGAAATGTCAGGAAGAACCACTCGTTGAAGCTGAATTCCCTCTGAGCTCTGCAACGCAAATCGACCTCTCTCCCCTCAATCCCCCTCCCCTTTCCCCTCTTCCCCTCTTCCCCTTCAGTCTTCTCCTATCCCTGTCTCGTCTCTTTATCCTTTCTCTCCTCCTCCATACCGCCATCTTCTCACCCTTTTCCCTTTTAGTCTTCCCTATCCCTGTCTCGTCTCTTTATCCTTCCTCTCCTCCTCCATACTGCCATCTTCTCCCTCTTCTTCTTTACCTCTCTTTTATCATCATCTCTGTCTCCCTTACCTCTCTTTTATCATCTTCTCTGTCTCCCTCTCCCCCACCTTTTCTCTCTTCCTCCACTTTGTAGCATCCACACTAAGGTAAGTCTACCTCATAGAGCACATTCTTCAGCGACCAGTTGCTTGCTTGCTTGATCTTGCCTTCACCCCCTCACCTCCCCTCCCCTTACCCCATACCCACATCCACTACCCCCCTGCCCCTTACTACCCCCCCCCTCGCATCTTGCTTGGGCAGGCAATAACTTGTCTGAGCCGCACCTTCACCCCTTCCCCTCTCCCCTCTTCTCTCTTCCCCATCCTCTTCCATTTCTTTCTTCTTCTTTCTTTATCCCCCTTCCATTCTCCTTTTTCCTCTCCCTATCTCTCTCTCTTCTTTTGCCTTTCTTTTTCAACTTCCTCTTTCCCTCTCTTCCGCTTCCCATACCCACTCCTATTATTTTATCTATTCCTTCCTTTCCCTTACTCCACTCTACCCTATCCTCTCACTTAATACCCTTCTTTTTTTCCCTTCCTTTCCCACTTTTCCTTTCCTCTTCTTCCCTTTCCTTTTCCTCCCAACCTCTTCTCCTTCCTCTTCCCTCCCCTCATCCTCCACCTTCCTTCCCTTCCTCATCTCCACCCTCCACCCTTCCCTTCCCTCATCCCCACCCTCCCCTTCCCGTTCCCTCATCTCCACATCCTCCCTCTCCCTTCTCTTACCCCGTCATCCTCCACTCCCCCCTTCCCTTCATCTCCACATCCTCCTCCCCCCCTGCAACACGGCGCTGAAAGCCTCGTGGGGCGGACACCCTGGCAATGCCGAGTGAAAAGTTGCCCTTTAAACATCCGAAGAATTTCTTCGTAATTCTTTTGGGGTTTTTATACTTTCGGTGCGAGAGATAAGATGTAATAACTTATTTTGAGGACGAGACGAAAAGGGGGGAGTGGGGGAGAGGGAAAGAAGGGAGAGGAGTAGAAGTAGGAGAAGAGGAGAAGAAGAGAGAAGGGGGAGAGGGAGGAGAGGGAGAGAGGGGGATGGAGAGGGAGAGGGGGGGGGAGGGGAGGGGGAGGGAGAGGGAGAGGGAGAGGGAGAGGGAGAGGGAGAGGGAGAGGGAGAGGGAGAGGGAGAGGGAGAGAGAGGGAGAGAGAGAGAGAGAGAGAGAGAGAGAGAGAGAGAGAGAGAGAGGAGAGAGAGAGAGAGAGAGAGAGAGAGAGAGAGAGAGAGAGAGAGAGAGAGAGGGGGGGGGGGGGAAGGGAGGGAGGGGGGGGAGGGAGAGAGAGAGACTGGGAAAGAGATAGAAAATAGATAGATAAGACATAAACAGACAAATAGACTGATAGACAAGAGAGAGGACGAACGATTCCAACCATTATCAATATCATCCGCATAAACATCATCTCCTCATCAACATTAGCAAACGCAAACAAAATTACTTACCCCTACCCCTTGTTCCTTGTCCTCCACTTCCTACCCCAACCCTTACCCTACCCCAACCCCAATTCCTGTCTTAAATTCCCAAAAGTATCGGTTCGCGCAGAGGAGAGAGACACATCGACTCTGTGCCTCACTTTCACACTGCAATTACCGCCGTTCAGGTAATTACCCTCCCCCTCCCCTCTCCCTCCTCCTCCTACAACGCCAACCCTCCCTCCCTTCCCCTCCCTATTCCCTCCTCATCCCACTCCCCCTCCCTCCCTCTCCCTACTCCACCTCCCAAGCCACCCTCCTCCCTCCTTCGCCCTCCGCCCCCCCCACTTTCGCCGACAGATGCACCGGTTCAGAAGGCACAAGCTGCTACCCTTGTTACTTTGCTTCCCCTTTTGCCATAAGGTGGGGAAGTAAAACAGCAAGAGTGGGGTGGGAGGTAAGAGTTAGGGAGAGAGGGAGGGAGGGAGGAGAGGAGAGGGAGGGAGAGAGAGAGAGAGAGAGAGAGAGAGAGAGAGAGAGAGAGAGGAGAGCGAGAGAGAGAGAGAGAGAGAGAGAGAGGAGAGACAGACAGACAACATTCAGACTGACAGACAGAGAGACACCATCCAAACAGACTGACAGACAGAGACGAGAGAATGGCATTCTAAATAGAGAACAAATCCACCCACCCCACCCCCGTCCCTGCAGGAAGCCCAGGCTGTTACTTCATCCTGAGAGGCAGTTCCCTTCCTCCCATCCATTATTCTATTATTCTTCCTTTTGTTGTTAACTTTCTCTTTCCTTCTCTTCGCCTTGCAGTTCCTTTCTCCTCTGCCTCGCTCCTTTTTTTCTTTCTCTTTTCTCCTCTCTCTCTCTCTTCTCTCTCTCTCTCTTCTCTCTCTCTCTCTCTCTCTTCTCTCTCTCTCTCTCTCTCTCTCTCTCTTCTCTCTCTCTCTCTCGTATCCTCCCTTCTCCCCTCTCTCCCTCTCTCTCTCTTCTCCCCCCCTCCTCACCCTGCCCCTGCCCCCCCTCCCCTTTCCCACCCTCCCTCCCTCCCCTCCTCCCTCTCCCCTTCTCCCTCCCCTCTCTCCCTCTCTGTCCCCTCCCTCCCCTCCTCCTCTCTCTCTCCTTCTCCTCTCCTCCTCTCTCTCTCTCCTCCTCCCTCTCTCCTCTCCTCCCTCTCCTCCCTCCTCCTCTCCCCTCCCTCTCTCCTCCGCCACTTCAGACGTCACTCGCCTCGCCTTCATTATTATTCATGGTATTTTTGCTTGGGCGACATCTTGTGCCAGGAAATGTAATAAAAGAAAAGAAAAAAAAAGGAAAATAAAATTAAAAATAAAATAGAAGTTTGTAAAAAAATATAAAAAAATAAAAAAGTTATTATAAAAAAAAGTTAATAAAAAAAAAAAGGAGAAAATAGAAAATAAAAATAGAATCCAAAGTTCATAAAAAGCCCTCTTTCAATTATGATCTGTGTTATCATAATTACGCTAATGGTTCTCTCGTTAATGCTCTCTCATTCAGCATTATTAAATGTAAATATCACAGGGATTCCACTCGCCTTTGAATAGCTAATGCATTATAATTCTCCGCTAAATTTCCTTTCATCGTAAAATTTTTTTTTTTTTTTCTCTCACTTTCTTTTCACTCGTTTTACTTATCATCCTCTATTTTTTTTCATTCTATATATTCGATTTCCCTTTCCTTTCCTATTTTCATTTGTTTTGTTCGTTTGTTCTCTTCCAACTCCCTCCTCCTCCCTTCTTTCCTCCTTCCTTCATTTTCCTCCTCCCTCGCTCTCTTCCAACTCCTACCTCCCTCCCTTCCTCCTCCCTTTCCCTCCCTCGCTCTCTTCATCTCCCTTCCTCCTTCCTCCATCGCTCCCTTCCAACTCCTCCTCCCTTCTAACTCCTCCTTCCCTCCCTCCTCGCTCTCTTCCATCTCCTTCCTCCTTCCCTCCTCCATCGCTCCCTTCCAACTCCTCCCCCTCCCTCCCTCCCTCCCTTCCTCCCTTCAAAGGCTGATATCAATGAGACAAACTCTAGTTACGTGATCTTCTGAGCGACCTTTCCCTTCTTTCTTCTCGTCTTCTCTTTGTACCTCTTCCACTTTTCTTCCCCTGTGCCGTCTCAAGTTTTCCTTATATCGAATAAATAAATAAATGAATACATTTATAATAATTCTCCTTCCTCTTTCCCTTTCTTCCTTTCCTCACTGTTCTCCCTCCTTCTCTCCCTTTCCCTTTCCTCGCTGTCTTCCCTCCCTCTCTCTTTTCCCTCCCTCCTTCTCTCCTTTTCCTTTCCCTTCCTCCCCTTTCTCCTTTCTCCCCGTTCCTGCCACCCTTCCCCGTCCCTTCCCCTCTACCCCTGCCTCCGTGTTGGCGACCAGTAACTGTTATTGCTGTGCCTCATACACTGTTATTATTTCTATTCTTCTTCGTCCTCCTTCTTCGCGATAAACGTCCACCGGTCATGAATTTGATATCATTTAATCAGTTACGAAATCCTGAGGTGCGACGCCCCCCCCCCTCCCCCTGGCACCCGCAGCTGTCTCCGCCCAAACCGCCTTCTTTCGGCTCGGCTTGTGTTTCGTCTCGCCTGTCTCTGTCTTCTGTCTGTTGTCTGTCTGCTGCTCTGTCTGTCTCTGTCTGTCTGTCTGTCTGTCTGTCTGTCTGTCTGCCTCTCTGTCTGTTCTGTCTGTTGCTGTCTGCCCTCTGTATTGTGCCTGTGCTTGCAAAGTAAGTAGTAAGTGAATGAGTAAGTCAGTCAGTCTTCTTGCCTGTCTGCATGCCTACCTATCGGTGTCTGTTTCTCTCCCCCTTTCCCGTTCTTCCTTCTTTGTTTGTATGCTTGTTTCTCATCCTTCACTCTTCCTCTCTCTCTACCAATAAAAAATTACCCTACCCACCCCCCTTCCACCCCACCCTACTTTCCATCAACTCGTCCGCCTTTGTTTGTTTGTAATTAGTGCAAAGAACACTCGCTATTCTTTTGTACTCTCCGCATCACAGGCTGACTATTCTTTGTTTAGCCATTTTTTTACCTCATGTTTATTAGCGAATTGGAGCTCTGCGAAGTTCTATAGTTATGAGGTGTTCATGTTGCCTCAGCGTGAGGTTATGTTATGAGGAACTACGAGGTGTTCCTGTTGCCACATCATGAAGTTATGTTATGAGAAACTATGGTATTCATGTTGCCATATCATGAAGTTATGTTATGGGAAACTATGAGGTGCTCATGTTGCCACACCATGAGGTTATGCTATGCCAACAACAGCATTATCGTTCAAGTTGTCAATTCACATTCTGTCAACACCAGCGGGGATTCCTGTCAACTGCCGTTATAAAATGACGACGAAAAATATCTCGTTTTGGTAATACTACTGTGAGAAATGGTGGAAGTTTTTTTTCTGCCTTTGTCTCTGTCCCTTTTCCCTCCTTCCATCTCTATCTGTCCCCTCTCTCTATTTTTTCTATCTATCTATTTTTTTCTCTCTTTCTTTCTTTACCCCTCCCTCTCCCTCCCTTTTCTTCTTGTCTTTTACAGACTCGTCGTCGTCGTCCTCCTCCTCCCCCTTCCTCTTCCTCTCCCTCTTTTTCTCCTCTTTTTTCCTTCTCCTTTCCCTCTCCTTCTACCCATCCCCTTCCCTCTCTCTCTCTTCCTCTCCTCTCCCTCTCCCTCTCCTCCTCCTCTCCTCCTTCCATTCCCCCTTCCCCCTCCCTCTCCCCCTCTCCCTCCCTCCCTCCCTCTCCCTCTCCCCCCCTCCTCCCTCTCCCTCCCCCGTGAACAAAATGAAGTCATCACCAATTGTTCAAAACGGTAATCCGAACGAAAAAAAAAATCAAGCTTATTAATTCCATCTACACTGATCACTTAGTTGAATCAATAAGAAAAAATGGGCCATTTTTTCCGCCAAATTAATTGCATTTCAGACAGTTCTTGGTAATTAATTTTCAGTTCAACTTGAGCCTATTATCCGGGGAATTAATTTTATTCTATATGAATAAAAAATATCGTTTTATCAAAAGCATAAAAGTAAAGGCATGTGTAACGGATGTGAAAAAAAACAATGGTATCAAAACAAAAGAAAAAAAAATCCTATCATAACAAAAAACAAAAAAGTGAAAAGCCGTTATCTTCCACCTTTATTTCCACTTCTCTTTGCGGTTCTGTCTTTCTTGTTCTTCATTTCTTTTTTCTTTCTTTCTCTTTTTCTGTCGTCTCTTCTTTCTATACCCCTATTATTTCATTTTCTCTCTTCTACATCTCTCCTTCATTCCTTCTTTTCTTCTACATCAAGCTTTACCGCGTCCTATCTCTCTCTCTCCCTTTCCCCTCTCCTTCTCCTTTTCGTCCTCCCTCTCCTCTCTTCCCTTTCCTCATCCTCATTCTCCCCCTTCTTCTCCTTCTCCTTCTCCTTCTCTTTCTTCTTCTTCTTCTCCTTCTTCCTCTTCTCCTTCTTCTTCTTCTTCTTCTTCTTCTTCTTCTTCTTCTTCTTCTTCTTCTTCTTCTTCTTCTTCTTCTTCTTCTTCTTCTTCTTCTTCCTCCTCCTCCTCCTCCTCCTCCTCCTCCTCCTCCTCCTCCTCCTCCTCCTCCTCCTCCTCCTCTCCCCCTCTGCCTCTAACAATAACAGTAACTCGAGGGAGGGGGAATAAAAGAGAGAGGGGAAGGGAGGGAAAGGGAGGACGGGAAGGGAAGGGGGGGAAGGGGGTGAGGGAAAGAGAGAGAGGGGAAGGGAAGGAGGGGGGGGGGACTGCAGCTCCCAAGGTCACTCGTCATGACAATAAAACCACATAATGCCATGCACTTGAATACAGAGAGACGGAGCAGGCGATTGGCATACTGATAGATAGGAGGGAAGGCGGGAAGAAGAGAATGAAGGAGGAAAGAAGAGAGAGGGAAAGAGGGAGGAAAGGAAAGAGGGAGAGGAATAGAGGGAGGGAAGGAAGTAGAGAGGGAAAGAGGAAAAGAGAGAAAGAAAGAAAGAAAGAGAGAGAGAGAGACAAAGACAAAGAGAAAGAGAGAAATAGGGAAAGAGGGAAAGAGAGAAAGAAAAAGAGATCCAAGACTCCACCAACAAAGCAATGGCGTCAGACAAAGCCCAAGACAGAAACATCACACAGCCGGGCGCCCACTTCAAAGAGGACAAGAGCCTGCACGCCGCTTCCTTTTTCCTCACCCCTCCCCCTTCCCCTCCTTTTCCTCCCCACCTCATCCCCTCGCTCTTCTCATCCCCCTTCTTCACTCCTCTTCTTTCCTCTCCATCCCTTTCCCATAACCTCCCTCTCCTCTCCTCTCCTCTCTTCTATCCCATCCCCCTTCTTCTCCACTCCCTTCCCCTCCCTCTCCTCTCCCTCCCCCCAATCTCCCCCCCCTCCTCTCCTCCCCTCTCCCCCCCCCTCCCTCTTTTCGTCCTCTTCCTCCTCATACTCTTCTTCCATTTTGCTTTCTCCTCGCACTTCCCAAGGGACCGTATTTATCCCGCGCAACTTTTTGTTTTCGGTCTTGTCCTGTGGCCTTTTTATCCCAATCTTCGTGCACTCTCTTCTTCTCCTCTCCCCCCTCCCTGGCCCCCACCATCCTCCTCCACCCTCTTTTATTCCCTTGTCTATTACCTTTCTTTTCCACATTTTGCTTGTTCACTTCCCCCTCTCCTTCTCTCTCTTTCCTAAAAATCTTCTTGTCTCCGGACTCTCTCTTTCTTTTTTCTTTCTCTCTCTCCTCTCTCTCTCTCTCTCTCTCTCTCTCTCTCTCTCTCTCTCTCTCTCTCTCTCTCTCTCTCTCTCCTCTCTCTCTCTCTCTCTCTTCTCCCTCTCTCCCTCTCTCCCTCTCTCCCTCCCTCCCCTCCCTCCCTCCTCCCTCCTCTCTCCCTCCCTCCCTCTCTCCCTCCTCCTCTCTCCTCTCCCTCCTCTCCCTCTCTCTCTCTCTCTCTCTCTTCTCTCCTCTTCTCTCTCTCTCTCTCTCTCTCTCCCCTTCCCCTCTCTCGCCCTTCCCCTCTCTCGCCCTTCCCTCTCTCCTCTTCCCCTCTCGCTCTTCCCCTCTCTCGCTCTTCCCCTCTCTCGGCTCTCCCCTCTCTCCCTCTTCCCCCTCTCCCCTCCCCTCCCTCTCTCCCTCTCTTCCCCTCTTCTCCTTCTCTCCCTCTCCCCCCTCTCCCTCTCTGACCCCTCTCCCTCTCCGACCCTCTCTCCTCTTCTCTCTCTCTGACCCCTCTCTCTCTCTGACCCCTCTCTCTCTCTGACCCCTCTCTCCTCTCTGACCCCTCTCTCTCTCTGACCCCTCTCTCTCTGACCCCTCTCTCTCTCTCTGACCCCTCTCTCTCTCTGACCCCTCTCTCTCTCTGACCCCTCTCTCTCTCTGAACCCCTCTCTCTCTCTGACCGACCCCTCTCTCTCTCTGACACCCCTCTCTCTCTCTTCTGACTCTCTCTCTCTGACCCCTCTCCTCTCTCTGACTCTCCCTCTCTGGACCCTCTCTCTCTCTCTGACCCTCTCTCTCTCCTCTGACCCCTCTCTCTCTCTGACTCTCTCTCTCTGACCCTCTCTCTCTCTGATTCTCTCTCTCTGACCCCTCTCTCTCTCTCTCCCCTCTCCCTCTCTTTCCCCTGTCTCTCTTTTCCCTTCGTGTCTCACCCTCTCACCTTTTCCACTCCCCACCTCAGCCTCCCTCCCCCCTCCCCTCTCTATCCCCTTTATCTTTCCCATTCCAAACATTCCCTTCTTCCAATTCCCACTTCCATCATCTTGACATCCCGTCGTTTACAATCGGCGAGGGAAGCGAGAGTGGCGCTGCCGTAACTTACCGGCGTGCGTGCGTGCGTGCGTGCGTGTGTCCATGAGGCAAATGGGGAACCTCGGAACAAATTATGGAAGCGTCTGTCACGAACAGGCAACTCACTCACCTGAAACCAAGAAGAAGAAAAAAATTAATATAACAACATGGTAGATAGAGAAGAACGTTCTCATAATATTTATAATCAGAATTTTTACCTATAATTAATACCATTCTTCTCTCTCCTCCTCCTCCTCCTATTCGCGAAAACAATATAAAGACAAAGAAAAAGAAGAAAAAAAAAAACAATACGCAACAGCGACACGCGATATGCAAAAAAAAGAAAAAGAAAAAAAATCAATACTCACGACAAAAGAAACGTAAAGACGCTTCAGTTTCAAATATTCCGGGTCTATTAACAAAACAACAAAAACACTTTGCTCCGGGGAAAACAATGAAGCGGGGAAGAGGGAGGGTAGGGAGGGGGAGGGGGGGAGGGGAGGGGTCTTTAAAAATTGAGAAGCCTAGGTCAGGTCGGACCGAAATGGAGAGGATGAAGACTCAGAAGTGGGGGGGGGGGGCAGGGCGAGAGAAAAAGGGAGAAGAGGAGGAGAGGAGGAGAGGTAGAAGGAGGATGAAACAGACTTTCTTTACCTTCTTCACCATCACTGTTTTCTACTCCTCCTCCCTCCTTCCTACTCCTCGTCTTCCATCACCTTTTCTTCTTCTTCCTCCTCCTCTAATTCTATCTCCTCCTCCCTCCTCCTCCTCCTCCTCCTCCTCCTCCTCTCCTCCTCCTCCTCCTCCTCCTCCTCCTCCTCCTCTTCTTCATTCTCCTTCTCCTCCTCCTTCTTCTCTTCCACCTCCTCCTCATCCTCCTCTTCTCTTCTTCTTCCAATTCCCTCTCCTCCTCCCCTCCTCCTCCTTCTCCTGCCCCCGCTTTGCCCTCGATGATCTCGGTTTCTTGTCCCGTATAAATAATAGAGCGATGGCGACAGCACCCACTACCGGACGTCAATACTGTTGTGGCGAGACACTGGCGCGGGAGGGGAAAAAGAGGAGGGAAGGAGGAGGAGGAGGAGGAGGAGGAGGAGGAGGAGGAGGAGGAGGAGGAGGAGAGGAGGAGGAGGAGGAGGAGGAGGGAGGAGGAGGGGAATTAGAGAGGGAGGAGTAAGAGAGGGGAGGGAAGAGGAGGAGGAGGGGGGGAAGGGGGAGGTAAGAGGGAAGGGGTGGAGGGGGAGGGGGAAGAGGGAGGAGGAGGAGAGGGGGGAGGGGGGGAGGAGGAGGAGCAGGAGAAGGAGGAGGAGGAGGTAGAGAGGAAAGAGGTGAAGGAGGAGCAGGAGGAGGGGGGAGGTGAAGAGGGTGGGGGAAGAGGTGGAGGTGGAGGGAGGTGGAGGAGGAGGAGGAGGTAGAGAGGGAAGAGGTGGAGGGGAGGAGGGGGAGAGAGAGAGGGGAGAGGTGGAGGAGGAGGTAGAGGTGGAGGTAGAGAGGAGGAGGAGGTACAGGTGAAGGAAGAGGAGGAGGAGGTGAAGGTACAGGTGAAGGAAGAGGAGGAGGAGGTACAGGTGAAGGTGGAAGAGGAGGTGAAGGAGGGGGAGGTAGAGGTGGAGGTGGATGGGGAGGAGGTAGAGGTGGAGGTGGAGGAGGAGATACAGGTGAAGGAAGAGGATGAGGAGGTAGAGGTGAAGGTGGAAGAGGAGGTGAAGGAGGGGGAGGTAGAGGTGGAGGTGGAGAGGAAGGAGGAAGAGGAGTTGAGGAGCAGGACGTAGAGGAAACGGGGGAAGAAGAAAAAGGAGGACGAGAATGGATACACAGAGACAGTGAAAAAAAGAAAAGAAAGGCAAACAAACAGAAACAGGGGAGAAGTGGACAACACAAGAAAATAAAATATGAACCAAGTCCGAGAATGGCCAAGGAGGGGGCGGTCGCGGCTGACCATGATCTCAATAAAGGTCACGGGACAAAAAGGTCAAAGGGAAGAAGAACGAAAAAGAAGACGAAACTAAAACAAAAGTAGATAAAAAACAAAGGCAAGAAAACAAAACAAAGGCAAGAAAAAAGAAAAAACAAAGGCAAGGAAAGAAAAAATAATAACAAAGGCAAGAAAAAAAGGTAAGAAACAAAGAGAATGAAGCGCGAGACCTTCCGACGCCTAAGAAGATTAGAGAAAGAGAGAGAAAAAAAGAACGAAAAAACAGAATCATTCGTTACAAAAGAAAATAGTAAGATGAAGTATCATATATATATATATATATATATATATATATATATATATATATATATATATATCTTGTAATATATAAGGGCCTATAAGCATCATTATCATATTTTCACTTTTATTATCATAATCATCATTACTATTCTTATGATTATTGTTGTTGTAGTTAGTAGTAGTAACAGTGTCATTATTACTATTATCACTATCATTATCATTACTATCATAACGATCATCCATATCATCATGATTATAACATTATCATTTATAACATTATCATTATCACCATTAATATTGGTATGATCAATGCCATTACATTCATTCACTATTATAATATCCATCATAAATTTCTACATTCAAAAAAAAAAATTATAAGTCATCGCTTTGACCTTCAAACCATCAAATTCAAAATAATATCAAAATCAAAATTCCGCGTCCAACACCCCCCTCCTCCTGCAGCCAAAGCTCCTTCAAGAATATCCAAGAACCGGCTTTCCGATCAGTACATTCTTTAAGACTTCCGGGAAATCGAGGAAATTAATGTCTGGGAGGCCGCTGATCGACTGGCTATGAATAAAAGATAATGTTAATAATTATCGCGATATACTCTTGATGATGTCGTATCGATAATGTGATGTTCAATTTAGTTTCTTTTTATTTCACACATAATAATGTAAGAAGATTTTTTTTTTTTGTATTTTCTTTCCTCCTTTCTGTGTCTTTCTCATTTTCTTCCACTCCCTCTCCCTCACCTTTCCCCCTTTCCTTAACCCTCTATTTCTCCTTCTTACTCAGTCTCACCTCTTCTCCCTTTCACTCTCCCTCTTCATTGTTATGCTCCTCTTCCTATTCTAGTTCCTCTCCTTCTCCCTCTCCCTATTCAACACACTCCCTCACCCTCATTCTCTCCCACCCGCATTTTCCCTCACTCTCTCCCTCTCCCTCTCCCACTCTCTCTCCACTTCCCACATCCTCTCCCCTCCCACTCTTCCACTCCCACATATCCTCCCCTCCCACTCCCACTCTTCCCCCTCCTCTCTCCCACATACAAATACATTCAACTCACACACTCTCCCAATTACAGCCGAGCACTGCACACAAGTGAATTCGACATCCATTCACGGTTAATCAGATAAACACGAATGCATTAACTGATAGGTTCGTAGGCCTTTGAAGCAGAGTACGAAAAAATAACAACTCATAGATATTAAGCAAAGCACATTTACAATCAAAACGTTAATACTGTTGATGGCCCGTTATTGCGGCCGAAACTTGCATCATTCGGGCATTTTGGCTGTGGTTGCGC
>NW_020869140.1:62500-65000 GCF_003789085.1 Penaeus vannamei
ATATATATATATATATATATATATACAGACATACAAACAAACATGGATCACACGAAAACCAAAACAAACAATTTCCCGCGCAGGCAATATTTCGAATTTAACGTTCACAAGGTTAACTTTTTTTTTTCTTTCTTTTTTTCTTTTTATTCGGCCAACACGCAGCTCGTCCTCAGGAAAACAATAAACAAAGGAAACTGGGGCCTGTGAGCGCGTGTCATTTTGCAAGGGACTTAACACATAAACAATAAACACAAAAGAGACGCTATACACCTTGGCTAGGCGCGGAAAATCGTGGCTTGCCCTCTTTCCTTCCCCCGTGTCTTCCTTTTCCACCCTCTTCCTCTCTCTTTGCGTCTCTATTCTCATTCTCTTTCTTTCTTTTTCTTACTCTTACTTATCTTCTTATCCTCATATCCTCTCATTTCAAATTCACAGTCACAGTCATATTTCTCTCTCTCTCTCTCTCTCTCTCTCTCTCTCTCTCTCTCTCTCTCTCTCTCTCTCTCTCTCTCTCCTCTCTCTCTCTCTCTCTCTCTCTCTGCTCTCTCTCTTCCCTCCTCTCTTCTCCCTCTCCTCTCACCCTCTCTCTCTCTCCCTCCCCCCTCTCTCTCTCCTCCACCCCTCTCTCTCTCCTCTCCTCCCTCTCTCTCTCCCACCCCTCTCTCTCTTCTCTCTCTCCCAACCCCCTCTCTCTCTCCCTCTCCCCCCCTCTCTCTCTCCTCTCTCTCTCCCTCTCCCCCCCCTCTCTCTCTCTCTCTCCCCCCTTCTCTCTCTCTCTCTCCTCTCCCTCCCTCCCCTCTCTCTCTCTCCTCCTCCCCCTTCTCTCTCTCCTCTCCCTCCCTTCCCCCTCTCTCTCTCCCTCCCTCTCTCTCTCTCCCCCTCTCTCTCTCCCTCCCTCCCCCTCTCTCTCTCTCTCTCCTCTCTCTCTCTCCTCTCCTCTCTCCCCCCCCTCTCTCTCTCCCTCTCCCCCTCTCTCTCCCTCTCCCTCTCTCTCTCTCCCTCTCCCTCTCCCTCCCCCCTCTCTCTCTCCCTCTCCTCTCTCTCTCTCTCCTCCCCCCCTCTCTCTCTCTCCCTCTCCCTCTCTCCTCTCATCTCCCCCTCTCTTTCCTCTCCTCTCTCTCTCTCTCTCTCGTCTCTTTCTCCCTCCTCCCTCTCTCTCTCTCCCCCTCTCTCCCTCTCTTTCCCCTTTTCCTCTCTCTCCCCCCTTCCCCTTTCAGCCTGAATGGAGCCCGTTACAAGCCAGTCATGAGCAAACCCGGGATAATAATATTTACATACATGAAAGAATCAAGAATAATTTGCATGTATGAAAGACCGAATGCAAATTTACATACAGGAAAACAGGCAACTTTCGATAAGACTGGCGTGACGAAATCAAAGTGAAAATAAACACGCGAAATACTGAATTCCTTTAACGTATCTGAATGCCGGTTAGAAGTCTTCCAAAACAACTGAATCATAAGCAAGACTGTAATGGGATTCGTGTGTGTGTGTGTGTGTGTGTGTGTGTGTGTGTGTGTGTGTGTGTGTGTGTGTGTGTGTGTGTGTGTGTGTGTGTGTGTGTGTGTGTTGTGTGTGTGTGTGTGTGTGTGTCTAGCTGTATGCACACACACACACACACACACACACACACACACCACACACACACACACACACACACACACACACACACACACACACACACACACACACACACACACGCACACACAAACACACATTACTGATATGTTTACCATCTAAAAACTAATAAACCTAACTTTAAAAAAACAAGATCACAAAATACGTTCCAAAAATACCATCTCTTTTATTAGTTTCAAAATCGTTATCCGCGTTTCAAATCTTTCCCTCAGCAGGCCGACTCCAACACCCCACCCCCCCTGACCCGTCCTCACTCCCCCCTTACCCCTCACCCCACATCCCTCATCCACCCCTACCCCCTACCCCCTTCTCCCTCTATCCCTATCACCCCCTCCCCTTCTCCCGCCTCCATCCTCCTCCACACCCCTCCCCCCTCTTCTCTCTCCTCCCTACCTCCCCGTAATCCCCTCCCTCCCTCCCCCCACCCCCCACCCGACGCTCAGCCTCGCCAACTTCGGTTATCGATCCAGTGGGGTCTATTTTCGTTTTCCGCCGGGATTTGTTTTGCCGCTGCCGAAGTTATATATAGATTAATCATTTCGAAGAGCGTTCGACACTCCTCTTCACATAAAACGGATTGGCTCTTATTTCAAAATCAAATATTTTTTTATGTGTTTTTTTTTTTTTTTTATCTATTTTTCATTTCTATTTAGAGGTATATTTTTAGGACCCGTCACTAGCCCTCTTGCGGATATTTCTGACACGATTCCATAGGCCACTTGGCGCCAAAATTGTCTCCGTTTTCTATGTCGTCCCGACCGGATCCTGCGTCCGTGGCCACCCTCTCTTCAATCAGTTTCCATCCCTCCCCATCTCTTTACTTCCCATTCAACCCCACTCCCCCAACCCCCCTATTCATCAC
>NW_020869140.1:70000-72500 GCF_003789085.1 Penaeus vannamei
GGAGGGGAAAGGGGGAGGGGAGTTTGGAAGGAAAGGGCGTGGAGAAAGAGCTCTCGGTATACGCTGTCATGGGCTCTCTTTCTCTCCTTCACTTCCTCTTTCGCTGTCGCAGTTTTCTCTGTTTGCTTGTATTTCCCTCTCTCCTTTTTTATTCTTTATTTTTATTCTATATCCTTTTCGTTTCACTCGTCCTCTCTCTCTCTCTCTCTCTCTCTCTCTCTCTCTCTCTCTCTCTCTCTCTCTCTCTCTCCTCTCTCTCTCTCTCTCTCTCTCTCTCTCTCTCTCTCTCCCCTCTCTCTCTCTCTCTCCACACTACTCTCTCTTTCTCCCTCTTCTCCTCCCTCACCGTCGAATATATTACGATAAAGGGCCCATCGCCCCATTGTGACCAGACATCATCTAACGGCACAGATAAATGGTCTGTTGGAACGAAAGGATCACGAACAATGAAATCCATGAATACATCAGGCACGAGACAACAGTGAGGAGTGACGGGTTCTTGGAGGACTGCCATTCGTACACACGCGCGTGAACACACACACACGCACACACACACACACACACACACACACACACACACACACACACACACACACACACACACACACACACACACACACACACACACACACACACACACACAACACAGCACAGAGAAGCCAAATCCTCGCCGGAGCCAGGATCTCCGCCCCCCCCTATTTCTCGCGCATCACCCGCCGAAGAGACCCCCCCTCCCCCCTCATCAAAGCGTCGAGCGAAACCATCTACATTGACGGAGGAGGAGAGGGAGAGGGAGAGAGGGAGAGAGGGAGAGAGGGAGAGGAGGGAGAGGGAGGGAGAGGAGGGGGAGGAGGAAGAGAGGAGGGAGGGAGGGAGGGAGGGAGGGAGGGAGGAGGAAGGGAGAGGAGAGAGGAGAGAGAGGGAGGGAGGAGGAGAGAGAGAGAGAGAGAGAGAGAGAGAGAGAGAGAGAGAGAGAGAGAGAGAGAGAGAGAGAGAGAGAGAGAGAGAGAGAGAAGAGAGAGAGAGAGAGAGAGAGGAGAGAGAGAGCGAGAGGAGCGAGAGAGCGAGAGAGAGAGAGAGCGAGAGAGCGAGAGCGAGAGAGGCGAGAAAGAGCGAGAGAGAGTGAGTGAGGGAAGCGTAGGTTCAGAAACGCGATTCAGGCTTTTAGTATTCTGCGAAGGGGAGAGGGGGAGAGACCCGGCAGGACAAGTAAATATGGCGGCGAACTACACGTCGCACGAATAATTACCGAGTTTGGGAGAGAGCGAGAGGAAGATAGAGGGAGAGGGTTTGAGGAGAGGGAGAGGGACAGGGACAGGGGAGGGGGGAGGGATGGAGGAAAGGGGAGAGGAGAGGGAGAGGGAGAGGGGAAGGGAGGGGAGAGAGGGAGAGGAGAGGAGAGGGGGGAGGGGAGAGGGGGAGGGAGGAGAAGAGGAGATGAGAGGGGAGGGAGAGAGTGAGAGAGAGAGAGAGAGAGAGAGAGAGAGAGAGAGAGAGGAGAGAGAGAGAGAGAGAGAGAGAAGAGAGAGAGAGGAGAGAGAGAGAGAGAGAGAGAGAGAGAGAGCAGACAGACCGACAGAGAGAGTCAACTAGAGACAGAGACAGACAGGACAAACAGAAAAGCACAAGTAACCATCCTTACGCGATTCCTCATTCCCTCCTTCGCTCCTTTTTACCCTTCCTCTCCCCGCACGAATCCCTCACGGCCAGCTGGTTAATAATTCCTAGCCGAGAGACGCGACTCGCCAGCGACCGATTTTAATGACCAGCTGACAAGGGCCGCGTCGACAGCGCCATCTGCTTGCCCATCTACGGAGAGTAATTAGGATTTTTTTCCTTTCTTTTTTGTTTTTAATGGAAGTCGTGGTGACTTGCAGTGCGAAAAAGAGGGGAAAAAAGGATAAAAAAGGTTCGTCAGACATTTGTCGTGCTACGGTGTGTGTGTGTGTGTGTGTGTGTGTGTGTGTGTGTGTGTGTTGTGTGTGTGTGTGTGTGTGTGTGTGTGTGTGTGTGTGTGTGTGTGTGTGTTTGTGTGTTGTGTGTGTTGTGATATCTCCCTACTCTTCAATCTTAATTTTCCTTCCTTCCTTATCTCTCCTCTCTTTTTTCTCCTTTTCTCTTATCCCTCCTTCTATCCTACAATCCCTTCCCTTCCCCTCTACTTCCTAACCATCCACAAACACACACACACACACACACACACACACACACACACACACACACACACACACCACACACACACACACACACAACACACACACACACACACACACACAACACACCACATCACACATACACTCACCACCCTAAAAATAAATAAAATAAATAAATAAGATATAAAAACATTAAAAAAAACACCAATCTGTCACCCGGAATTAATATAAACAGCGATTTCCCGCACTCTCATAAACACGTCCGCAAGACAACCCGGAATTAAGATGAACAGTCTCTTCAACTTGAGGCTGATGACCGTGTTTTTTTTCTCTCTTCTTCTCTTTTT
>NW_020869140.1:80000-82500 GCF_003789085.1 Penaeus vannamei
GGAAACGATAGAGAATTCATGATGAATGCAACGAGATCGCGATAATGTTTTCTTTTTTATATTTATATATAAAAATGACAACAACGATGTGACTAAATATGATGATAAGGCTGCAGAAGATAATGTTGATAATGATAATAATAATCATCTTTATAATCAGTGAAAAAGATGATTGATGACTGATGATGATGATGATGATGATGACGTTGATGATGATGATGGAGATGGTGATAATGATAATAATGATGATGACTGATTATGATTGATGGTGATGATAGAACAAAGACAACAACAATGATATTAATGGAAATCATAATAATATCCCACCCAGACCCGATAGGCAAAAACGAACGAAAATATCACACATGAATTATTTCCAAGCTGAAGGAGGAAAAAACATGTATTCCTGAAAATGAAATCTCATGAAGCTTAGTGCAACATGCAGAGAGAATGAGAGAGAGAGAGAGAGAGAGAGAGAGAGAGAGAGAGAGAGAGAGAGAGAGAGAGAGAGAGAGAGAGAGAGAGAGAGAGAGAGAGAGAGAGAGAGAGAGAGAGAGAGAGAGAGAGAGAGAGAGAGAGAGAGCAACTCAATCAATTTAAGACTAAATATCCTATATATGTATAAAATACGACCTCAGTTAAAGACGATAATAAAACAACAACTGACAGTTATTCAAATAATTTCCTAGAAACTATTTTTAAACGGCTTATGCCACACTGCGTGCGATTCCTGGGAGCCAAGAATATATAAATGTAAGAATGTTCGCCGAAGGGTCCCTGTTTTCCTGTAAAGTGAGATGTCATTACAAGCGAGTACAAAGTACATATCCAGACACATTTAAATATACACACGCGTGTTCACGCACACAAAACAAGCAAACATACAAACAAACAAACACGACCCGCGCGCACTACACAACCACCACACACACACCACACAAACACACACATGCACACACAACACTCACGCACACAACACACACCTGGCAAGGCCACACTTAATACACAATCCTACACCTTGTTAATTTCCCGAGGAATATGAAGCACGCAGGCAAAAAAAAAAAAGAAAAATACACCGACATTTCTCCAAGAAAATCTTACTCTTTTTTACAGAATAATAATTGATACATATATTCGATATTCCATAAATTACAGACTTAATATACATGTTAAGTTTACGAAACAATGAAAAAATATTAATAAATAAAACGCATTTGTGACGTTCTTGTCTAGACAGAGCATTCTCTTGTCCACAAAGGTCATGACTAACGTGGCCTATTTTTACATTTTTCTAATATTATGTTTTGTAAAATGGTAAAATATTACTTTTGTCTCTGTATATACGTGCATAACAGCCAACAGTGTCTGTCTTGTTTACTTCCATGGATATAAAATTACGTTACACCCTCACCAACATATCTATATACTTTTTATAAAATACAAGTAAAACTACAAATATTCAATATATACATACATACTTACATTCACAAAAACATACATACGCGCGCGCAACACACACACACACACACACACACACACACACACACACACACCACACACACACACACACACACGACACACACACACACACACACACACATCTATCATCCACCATCAAAATCATTCATCCACTAACACCTAAATATCAAAGAGTAATTCCCTGAAAGATAACGGATATCTTTTATCCCCGTAATCGGACTGTTACCGGTTACTCCGCCCCGCCTCCTTCGGTTAAGACGCAGCGCATTCTCCACCACTCCAACTCCACCGGCTGTCCTAACTTTGCGAAGAACTTGCCGGAAGAATGAAAGAGAACCAGAGCGTGGGGGAAACAAAAGCAGTGCTGGGCCCAATTGTTGTGTTGTCTTTGTGGGTTAGATGGATCGTGTGTGCCGGGGGGGGAGAAAGGGCTGAGACCGAACCGGGCGCGCGGGGATGTGGGTGTGGCTTCGAGTGGGTCGGTGCTGGTGGTGAGGGGAGGGACCAGGGGGGCGGATTTAATACCGGGCCGCACGGGGGAAGTGACGGCGTGGAGGAATGTGGTGGGGTATAGTTGGGAAGGAGGCTCGTCACAGGGGACGGGAAAGTGGAGGGTGAGGGCCACTGTGGTTGCGGGTCTGTTCGGTGAAGGAGGGGTACAGGGGACGAGGCAATGAGAGGGAGGCAGGGGGAGGGAAGGAATAAGCAAGGGAGGAAGTTATACTATATAGCGGCGAAAGTCCAAAGATAAACAATATTTTCGACTTTTGGGAAAATAAGCATCACATGAAGAAAAATCGAGAAGTACAGAAAAGGAAAATGAAAAGAAAAAATAAAGAAAAAAAAAAAAACACACGATGTAACAGATACTACAGGCACCGACCAAAATAAAAAAAAATCAATCAAATATAAAAAAATAAAAATAAAAAATGAAAGCTCAGCAGAATTTACAAAAGAATAGGAGACAAAGCAAACAGGAACAAGACCGCTGCACCAAAATCAGATTCCATAAGCGCAGACG
>NW_020869140.1:87500-116096 GCF_003789085.1 Penaeus vannamei
TCCCTTCTCTCCCCTCCCACCTCCTTCCTTTTCCTCTTCTCTTCTCTCTCCCTCTCCTCCCTTCTCGCTTCCTCCCTTCCCTCCTCCCTCCCTCTTCCCCTTCCTCTCTCCTCCCCTCCCTCCCCTCCCTCCTCCCTCTCCCCCCTTCTCTCTTCTCCTCCCTCTCCCTCCCTCCCTCTCCTCTCCTCCCTCCCTCCCGTCCCTCTCCCTCCCCCCTCCTCCCACCGCTCCTCTCCTCCCCTCCCTCCCGCCCCTCCCCCTCCCTCCTCTCCGTCCTCCTCCTCCTCCCTCTCCCTCCCACTCCTCCCTTTCTCCCGCTCCCCCCCTCCTCCCCTCGTCCTCCATCAACCCAGCAAATACGCCCGAGCGATGATTAATAACGCTAATATATGAACAATTATCAATCATGAGTTAATTACACCCGACGTTTTATAAACACTTATTCATCGCCCAAACACGTACGGACGCGGGATTAACGGTGCATATATGTAAATTTACATCCTAATAAAAAAGGAAAAGGAGAAAAAGAAAGAAACATAAAAAGAGGAAGGATAGGTAAGAATTATTAATCATTTCTATTTTATCTCCGAAGCCTACAAAACACGGGTAAACAACGTCTTTGTTTGACAAAGACATCGCCCCTGTGCTAGATAAAAAAAAAAAAATAGAAAATCAGAAACGAGCCAACACCACCCGCCCCAAAAAAAAGAGAGAAGAAAGAGAAGAAAGAAAGAAAGAAAAAGAAAGAAAGAAAGAAAGAAAAAGAAAAAGAAAGAAAGAAAGAAAGAAAGAAAAAGAAAAAAAAAAAAAAAATGTATAGTATATTTATATATATATATATATATATTATATATATATATATATATATATTATATATATATATATAGCACACAATACATGGAGCTGAAGCCATACAAAAAAAACACGAGAAAAAATACACAAAAAATAGCACATCCTATAGGGCCTACGCGGTAATCAAAGCCGAATGCCTCTAGGAGAGAATAGGGGAGAAAGCGAGGGAGACGGGAGGAGGAGGGGAAGGGGGAGGGGAGGGGAAAGGGGAAAGGGGGTGAGGACGGGAAGGGGAAAGAGGAAGGGGGAGAGGAGGAGGAAAGGGGAAAAGAAAAGAGGAAAGGGGAGGGAAGGGAGGAGGGGAGGGAGGAGGGAGGGAGGGAGGGAGGAGAGAGAGAGAGAGAGAGAGAGAGAGAGAGAGAGAGAGAGAGAGAGAGAGAGAGAGAGAGAGAGAGAGAGAGAGAGAGAGAGAGAGAGAGAGAGAGGAGAGAGAGAGAGAGAGAGAGAGAGAGAGAGAGAAGAGAGAGAGAGAGAGAGAGAGAACATGGTAAGAACTAGAGAGATGATGAAGATGAATAATAAAGAACAGAAAAGAAAGGAGAAAAAAGAGAGAGAAACTTACAAAAGAATACTAATGATCTCATCTCCCAACACATAACACGATAAGAACGCCGTTAAATGCGATGGACGGACGAAAACGAGAGAAAAATGAAACAAATATCTCTAAAAATAGGCAACCCCTTTCAAGCCCGAGCCGGAGGTGTCAAAAGCACGCGCATCTTTTTTTTTATTTTTTTATTACTGTCTTCTATTTCTATTTTTGTTTCTTCTATTCCCTTTGTTTATCGATGTATTTATTCATGTATTCATTCATTTATCTGTAATTCTGATCACGAGTAAAACAAAATCAGGTACAACATAAATAGTCTTTTTAATTATCTGCTCCGGCACAGGATATTTAACCCTACTTGGCAACTCGGCCAATTATTATTTTCTTATTGGTTTACTCCATATATCGAATATTTACTCATCTATTACTTCCATTTCCATGATCTAAATACAATAAAAAAAACTCTCAATAATAGTATATTCACTTTATATTTCCTTATTAGGTGTGAATACATATAAAGGAATAGAGAGGTTGAGTTGCCAAATAGAGTAAACAAGAGGAATTTTATTACCAGCTTTTATCACAGAACTTAGTCTTTTGTTATTGCAGAAATTGCAGTCGTTATGAAAAGCATTATCCTTTTAACTATTACCATTACGATCATGATTATCACTAACGTCAACACCATCATTAATCATCCTTATTAATCAACATAATTATTACTATTCATTATGATTATCATCGGCATCATTGTTATTACTTATCCTTACCGTCCCCTTTATCACACATATATGCATGCAGTAGAAGAGCAAACACCGCAAAAAGCAAAAGCAACCTCAAGCAAAGAAAGGGAGGAACGAGAGACAAGCAAGAGTAAAACTAGCAACAAACAAGCAAGCAAACAAACAATTAAACAAGCAAACTAGCAAACAATTAAACAAGCAAGCAAACAAACAATTAAACAAGCAAACTAGCAAACAATTAAATAAGCAAGCAAACAAACAATTACACAAGAAAAAACAAACAAGCAGTGAAACAAGCAAGCAATCCATCCATCCAGCCCGAGTCGAGGGAAAACAAAATGAAAGGCGGTTCTCTTCGCGGGGCAGTCCGCTGGATCTTTCCCGTCCATTTTCCTCTGGATCCAAAATGCGCACGACTCGTCTCCCCTTTCTCCCCTCCCCCCCTTCCCCCCTCTCTCTCCTCCTGCACAAACGGCTATCAAGGGGGATTCCGCCGCCCCCCTCCCCAGCCAGGCCGCCCGCAACCCGGAGCCCGAAGCACGAAGCCCGCCACCCCGACGCCCACGCCGCCTCCGCCATTCCCGCTCCTGGTCGGCTAGCGCCTCGCTCGCGCCCCCGCTCTCTCTTTGTTTCCCTCTCTGTCAAGTGGATGTCTCTCTCGCTCTCTCTTTCTCTCTCTCTCTCTCTGCGTTCTGCTCTCTCGCTCTCTCTCTCTCGCTCTCTCTTTGACTCTCTCGCTCTCTCTTTCTCTCTCTCTCTCTCTCGCTCTCGTCTATGACTCGCTCTCGTCTTTCGCTCTCTCGCTCTCTCTCTTTCGCTGCTCTCGCTCTCTCTTTCGCTCTCTCTCTCTCTCTCTCCTCTCTCGTCTCTCTCTCCTCTCTTCTCTCTCTCTCTCTCTCTTCTCTCTTCTCTCTCTCTCTCTCTCTCTCTCTCGCTCTCTTCCTCTCTTTCTTCTCTTTGGTCTTGGCTCTTGGCTCTTGGCTCTCTCTCTCTCTCTCGCTCTCCCTCCCTCTCTTACTCTCTTTGCTGCTTGGCTCTCGCTCTCTTCTCTCTCTTTTGGCTCTGGCTCACCTCTCTGAGCGTACTAATATGTTTCCTTCTCTTTCTGTGGCTGTGTCTCTGTCACTGTCTCTCTCCTTTTCTCTCCCTCTCCTCATTCCCCCTTACGCCCCACCTCCTCCTGACCTACCCCTCCATCTTCCCCATCCCGCACCCCTTCCCTACCTCCATCCTATTCCCCTACCTCCATCCCTATTCCCCCCTCCCCCCCTCTATCCTCCCTCCCTCTCCCTCCACCCCTATTTCCCCTCCTCCACCCCTATCCCCCTTACCTCCCTCCATCCTATCCCCCTCTCCCTCCCCATATCCCCTCCTTCCACCCTATCCCCCCTCCCTCCACCCCTATCCGCCTCCTCCATCACCCGCCCCCCTTTCATACCCTTCCCTCCTCCAGCCCTATCAACTCCCCGCCGACGCGCCCCTTTCATACTTTTTTCCTCCTGTCGCCTCTCCGCCTCCCGACCCCCGACTTACAATATTTCCCGACTAACAAATCCCCTCCATGAGCGGGGGCCGAGAGCGCTGTACGTCCCTTGTAGCGGAATTGATTGGCTGCCTCTATGTTATCCGAGATGGGAGAGGGAGGGCAAGAGGGAAGGAAGAAAGGGAGAGGGGATTATACAAGGGAGAGGGGGCTGTACAAGGGAGAAAGGGAGAGGGGGATTATACAAGGAGAGGGGCTGTACAAGGGAGAAGGGGAAAAGAGGGGATTATACAAGGGAGAAGGGAAGGGAGAGGGATTATACAAGGGGGAGGAAAGGGAGAAGGGGAAAAGAGGGGATTATACAAGGGAGAAGGGAAGGGGGAGGGGATTATACAAGGGAAGGAATGGGAGAGGGGATTATACAAGGGAGAGGGGGCTGTACAAGGGAGAAGGGGAAAAGAGGGGATTATACAAGGGAGAAGGACAGAGAGAGGGGATTATACAAGGGAGAGGGGGAAAAGAGGGGACTATACAAGGGAGAAGGAAAGGGAGAGGGGATTATACCAGGGAGAAGGAAAGGGAGAGGGGATTATAGAAGGGAGAAAGGGAAGAGGGGATTATAGAAGGGAGAGGGATTATACAAGGGGAAAGGAAAGGGAGAGGGATTATACAAGGGGAAAGGAAAGGGAGAGGGGGCTGTACAGGGAGATGAGAAAAAAAGAGGGGATTATACAAGGGAGATGGACAGGGAAAGGGGATTATACAAGGAAGAAGGAAAAGGAGAGGGGATTATAGAAGGGAGAAAGAAAGGGAGAGGGGATTAGACAAAGGAGACGGAAATGGAGATGGGGCTGCAAGAGGGAGAAGGAGAGAGAGAGGGGACAACACACGGGAGAAGGAAAGGGAGAGTGAGGAAGTGCGAAGAAAGTAAGGGCACAAGGGAGACGGAAATTAAGGAGACTGTGCAAGGGAGAATGAAAGGGAGAGAGGGAAAGGGGAGAGAAAAGACGAGAGACGGAAAGGGACCAGGACTGTACAGGAGAAAATGAAAGTAAAAGGAAACAGGGAGACGAAAAGGGAGAAGAGAATGTACAAAGAAGCAACTGGACTGCATGAAGTGAAGAAAATGGAGAAGGGAAAGAACAGTAGAAAAGAAATTAAAAGGGAGAGAGAACGGGAGAGAGAAATGCATAAGGGTGAGCGAAAGGGAGAGAAAAGGTACTCAAGAGAGTGGAGACAAAATACAAAAAAAAAATCAGAGAGGGCGAGAGAGAGAGAGAGAGAAGAGAGAGAGAGAGAGAGAGAGAGAGAAGAGAGAGAGAGAGAGAGAGAGAGAGGAGAGAGAGAGAGAGAGAGAGAGAGAGAGAGAGAGAGGAGACAGAGAAAGACAGAAGAGAAGAGAAGAGACAGAGCAGAGAGAGACAGACAGAGAGAGAGAGAGAGAGAGAGAGAGAGAGAGAGAGAGAGAGAGAGAGAGAGAGAGAGAGAGAGAGAGAGAGAGAGAGAGAGAGAGAGAGAGAGAGAAAGAAAGAAAGAAAGATAGAGAGAAAAACAATAAAAAAAGAAAAAAAATAGAAATCCTTTAGAAAGGAAGACCCTTCGGAGTTTTCCAATCACCGAGAGAAAGAGAAGATGGAAAAAGAATAATCGCGAATGCTGAATACCATCAAGCATTCAATCGGATTTCCTTTTTTCCTTTTCCGATTGGGGAGAGGGAGAGGGAGAGAGAGAGGAAAGAGAGAGGGGGGAGGGACAAACAGGGAAGAGAGAGGAGAGAGGGAGGGGGGGAGAGGGACAGGGAGAGGGAAGGAGAGAGAGAGAGAGGGAGGGAGTGGGGGAGAGAGGAGAGAGTGGGGAGGGTGAGGAGGGAGAGGGGAGGGGAGGGGAGGAGAGAGGGAGAGAGGAGAGAGAGGAGAGAGAGGAGAGAGAGAGAGAGAGAGAGAGAGAGAGAGAGAGAGAGAGAGAGAGAGAGAGAGAGAGAGAGAGAGAGAGAGAGAGAGAGAGAGAGAGAGAGAGAGAGACAGAGAGAGACAGAGACAGAGAGAGAGAGAGAGAGAGAGAGAGAGAGAGAGAGAGAGAGAGAGAGAGAGAGAAGAGAGAGAGAGAGAGAGAGAGAGGGAGAAAAAGAGAGAAGAAAAAAGAGACAAACATACAGACAGACAGAAAGCAATACGAGAAAAAAAAGAAGAGAGGGAAAAATACCAAACCATAAAAATAATGGACCCGGAAAAGCCATGACCTCGTTTCCTTTCCCTCTCTCTCCCTCACTCCCTCCCCCTCACTCCCCTTTCCCTCACTCCCCCCCCCTTCACTCTCCCATTCCTTCCCCCCTCCCTTCACCCCCCCCCCCTTAAATGACGAGCGTCCGAAGCCCAACCACGTCGCTAGGGCTTCCTCTCGTACCGAGGCTTCAGGGCGGATGATGAGATGGGCGGCCGCTAGGATGGGTAGGCGAGGGGAAAGGGGGAGAGAGGGGGGGGACGGAGGGGAGAGAGAGTAGGGAGGACGAGGTGGGAGGGAAGAGAGAAGGGAAGGACGAGGGAAGAGAGGAGAGAGAGGGGGGAGGACGAGGGAAGAGAGAGATGGTAGGAGGACGAGGGGTGAGGGATGGCAGAGAGGGGGAGGACAAGGGGAAAGAGAAGGGGGAGGACGACGCGGGCACTGCTCCCTCTGGCTCTCTGGCTCTCTGGCCCTTACGTAATATGCCGGGGTGCCGAGTTACCCCCCGCGCGCACCCGGCCGACCTCCGATACCCTATCGCGCTACGCTTTTTTTCTTTCTTTTTTATTCTTTTGTTTATGGCTATCAGGGTGTAGGGACTAGAGAAAGAGAAGGGAGGAGGCGAGGGAGAGGAGGGGAGAGGGAGAGGGAGGGAGGGAGGGAGGGGAGGGAGGGAGGGCGAGGGAGAGAGGGAGAGAGGGAGAGAGGGAGGGAGGGAGGGAGGGAGGAGAGGGAGAGAGGGAGGAGGGAGAGAGAGAGAGAGAGAGAGAGAGAGAGAGAGAGAACAAGACAGGAAAACGGCAAGGACAACAAAATAAAATCCCCAAATAAATAAAAAACAAGTCGAGTAGAAATAATAGAATCATAAAAAAACACGGAGATAAGACAAGAAAAGAAGGGCGAAGCAAGATAAACCTCAGGGGGGAAAATACCGACCCACTCGCGATTTTACTATCTATTACCTATCTACCCTTCAAACCCCCCCCACCCCCTTCCGGCTACTCATCCCTCCCTCAAAAAAAAGGAAAAAAAAAGAAAAAAAGGGAAGAGGGAGAGGAGAGGAGAGGAGAGGAGGAGAGGGAGGGGTGGGGAGGAGGAGAAGGTTGGAGGGAGGGGAGGGGTAGGAGGGGAGGAGGAGAGGGGAAGGAGGGTAGGGGAGGGTAAGGTAGGGTAGGGTAGGGTAGGGTAGGGTAGGGTAGGGTAGGGTAGGGTAGGGTAGGGTAGGGTTAGGAGAGGGGAGAGGAGGAGAGGAAAGGAGAAGAGAGGAAAGGAGAGAGAGAGGAAAAGAGAAAGAGCGAGGGGAAAAAAAATCCCCAAAATAAGACAAACTTGAGCCAGCGAGTTGCGTCTCCGAGCGAAATAACTTCCATGGCAGTAACCGAAGCAACAGAAGTACGGTGGTAAAAGAGAAATAAAAAATGTAGAGGAAAAGTTTTGATAAAGTTATGCGAGAGCCAGACGGAAGACAGCAGGGGGAGAGGGGCGGGGCGAGAGGGGAGAAAAGAAGGGGGGAGGGAGGGAGGAAGGGGAGGGGAAGGGGGGAGGAGGAGGGGAGAGAGAGAGAGAGAGAGAGAGAGAGAGAGAGAGAGAGAGAGAGAGAGAGAGAGAGAGAGAGAGAGAGAGAGAGAGAGAGAGAGAGAGAGAGAGAGAGAGAGAGAGAGAGAGAGAGAGAAGAGAGAAGAGAGAAGAGAGAAGAGAGAAGAGAGAAGAGAGAAGAGAGAGAGAGAAGAGAGAAGAGAGAGAGAGAGAGAGAGAGAAAGAGAGAAAGAGAGAGAGTGCCCGTTCTCATGTGCTCCTGTTATTACTTTCCGTTCCGGTTGTTAATGGTTGTTGATAGCCCTAACAATGCTAACCATATTTCCTTTTTTCCGGTTGCCACTAATGATAATTGCTTTTGCTGTTTGTATTTGTTGTTGTCATGAAGACGGCGTGAGATATTCTGGCTCACGCGAGGTCAACATCAGTTATGACGTCACGCCACCTGTCCCTTGGCCGTAACAGACACGGTGTCAGTCGTCACGTGTTTATAATTGAACTGTGTGCGTGCGTGTGTGTGGAGGAGGGATCCATGTGTGTGTGTGTGTTAGGGGAGGTGTGTATGTAGGGTGGGGTGTCATGTGTGTGTGTGTGCGTGTGTGTGTGTGTGTGTGTGTGTGTGTGTGTGTGTGTGTGTGTGTGTGTGTGTGTGTGTGTGTGTGTGTGTGTGTGTGTGTGTGTGTGTGTGTGTGTGTGTGTGTGTGTGTGGTGTGTGTGATGGTGTGTGTGTGTGAGGGTGCGTGCGTGCGTGCGTGCGTGTGTGTGTGCTTGTGTGTGCGTGTGCGTGTCTGTGTGTGTACGCGCCTATATATGTGCGTTCGTGCGTGTGTCCCGATTGCCCTGCACCCACGAAAAGAATGAAAAAAAAAAGAAGAAATCCAACAAAGGGAATTTGCATACGACGGACGATTCACGATTCAGGACATCTCTGGTCTTTGCATTTTTAAAACATTTATGTAAAATCAAAAGTCATCCCGGCGCTGAATGCCAAATTTGACATAATTACAAAGCATTCCATTGGAGAATGAATAAACACCTGATTATTGCCTGAAGGGAGCAAACAGGAAGACAGAGATAAAAATAAAAAGGTAAAGATACAGAGAGAGAGAGAGAGAGAGAGAGAGAGAGAGAGAGAGAGAGAGAGAGAGAGAGAGAGAGAGAGAGAGAGAGAGAGAGAGAGAGAGAGAGAGAGAGAGAGAGAGAGAAAGTGAGAGTCCAAATAAGAAACAAGACAAACCACAAGGATAAGGATAAAGTAAGAACAAGACCAAGAATGGAGATGGAAAGAAAGAAAGAGAAAAACACACACAAAACGAGATAACAATAACACACAACGAAATCCAGCGACGGCTCCACCCCACCCCCTCCCCCCACCCCCCCCCCCGCCCCGCCCCCTCGCCGTTCCGCCCCGCCCCTTCGCATCCCCGACGCCGATCAGCATTTGACAAAGGCGACAGCTGTAAAGATTCGAGTGATCCCAAGAATCCGGACTTCAGGCGGCAGTCGAGGCGGCAAGTGGGGGAAAAAATAAAGGTTTTCTTTCCCTCTCTTGCCTCGTCTTCTCCTTTCCTTTCCTTCGATTTTCATATCCCCTTCGTCTTTATCCATTTTTTATTTTTTTGTACTCGTCTCCTCGTCCTCAACCCCGTTTTATCTTCTCTCTCACTTCCCTTTTTCTTCTTCCTTTCCTCTTCTCCTCCTCTCCTCCTTTCCCCTAAGTTTGATTTCCAACCCACCCACCCCATTCCCAATCCTACCGCCCATTAGGTCGTCTCTCGCCTCTCTCTACAAGGAAATTTGTGCCTTAAAGTCTCACTCGCGTATTCCACACGTCCTCACTTGAAAAGTTTCCAAACAAACCTTGTGCGTTTCACCTCTGATGCTTCCCTGAGTAGGTGGGGAGAGAAGGAAGATGGAGAGGGGAGGAGAAGAGAGAGGGAAGATAGAGAGAAAGAGGGAGAGAGGGTAAGAGAGCGGGAGAAAATGAAAGAAAGAGAAAGAGAGAAAGAAAGGGAGAGAGAGAAGGAAGAGAGAGGGAAGAGAGGGAGGAGAGAGAGAGAGAGAGAGGAGAGAGAGAGAGGGAGAGAGGGAGAGAGGAGAGAGAGAGAGAAGAGAGAGAGAGAGAGAGAGAGAGAGAGAGAGAGAGAGAGAGAGAGAGGAGAGAGAGAGAGAGAGAGAGAGAGAGAGAGAGAGAGAGAGAGAGAGAGAGAGAGAGAGAGAGAGAGACAGAAAGAAAAATAGAGCACAGAAACGGACTGTCAGACAGAAAAGAAAAGATAAGAGAGTTGGAGAGAAAGAAAAAGGCAAAAGAAAGAGAGAGAATGAGAGAAATAATGCTGAGGTTCCCCAATTCTTAAATTCACGAGCGAACAAATAATTGAAAAAAGCGACACTCGAACCAGGCATAAACATGGCGGGTTCGGGGTCCACAAAACAAGAATAGTTCTAACGTTTGTGTAATACACCTTAAAAAGTTATTTGGCGAGGAATGCTAAAGTTTTTTTTTCTTTCTTCTTTTCATTTCCTTTTTCTTCACTTTTTCTTCTATCTTTCTTTCTTCTTTCTTTTCTTTTCTTTTCTTTTCTTTTTCTTTCTTGTCACATTTCTAATTTCTTCTTTTCTTCTTCTTTCTATATTTCTTTTTCTTTTGCATTCTTTTCTTTCTTGTCACATTTCTAATTTTCTTCTTTTCTTATTCTTTTCCCCTTTTTTTCTTTTTCTTTTGCATATTTTTTCTTTCTTTTTTTTCTATTTTTCCTTCTTTTTCTTCATCTATCTTTTTTTTTTTTTTTTCTTTTTTTTAATCGAACATTCCTATTCCCCCTTGTTTTCCTTTTTTCGCGGGGGGGAGGGGGGGGGATTCCTATACTACCGTCGACGGAAGTGATCAATCTCCCGAGGTGAAGATAATGTCACTCTTAATTGGGGAATAAAAAAAGGGGAAAGGCCAGAGAAAAAGAGGAGAGAGAGGGGAGAAGAAGGGGAGAGGAGAGAGGAGAGAAGAGAGAGGAGAAAAGACGAGAAGAATGAGGGGAGGGAGAAGAAAAGAGAAAGAAAGAAAGAAAGAAAGAAAGAAAGAAAGAAAGAAAGAGAAAGAGAGAAAGAGAGGAGATAGTGGAGAAAGAGAGAAGAGAGAAGAAGAGAGAGAGAGAAAGAGAGAGAGAGAGAGAATAAGAGAAGCCGGCAAAAGAAATAAGACATAAAAAGGAAATAACAGGACTGAGAATTATTCTGTTGCTTTTGGAGCTTAGATAAACAAGCTCTTTTTTTAAATCTCGTATTATCATTATGATCAAAGTGTGGGCGGCATAAGAAAAAGGTTTTATTCTTCTCTTTAGACGCTCGCGGTCACGCTCATGCTGTCTGTCTGTCTGCCTGTCTGTCTCTCTTCACCCTCTCTCTCTCTCTCTCTCTCTCTCTCTCTCTCTCTCTCTCTCTCTCTCTCTCTCTCTCTCTCTCTCTCTCTCTCTCTCTCTCTCTCTCTCTCTCTGTCTGTCTGTCTCTGTCTCTCTCTTCTCTCTCTCTCTCTACTCTCTCTCTCTCTCTCTCCTCTCTCTCTCTCTCTCTCTCTCTCTCTCTCTCTCTCTCTCTCTCTCTCTCTCTCTCTCTCTCTCACACACACACACACACACACACACACACACGACACACACACATACTATACCCCTCACTCGTGATATCTCTTTTCCCGTGTCTCTTCCTCTTTGTCCATCTGTTCTTCCCCTTACAATCGACCTCCACCTCACCCCCCTCACCCCCCCACTTCGCCCCCTGCTCGATCATCGACATTTCTCCGAGCGCTTTTATACTGTATCTGTCGAGCCTGACGATGAGGGGGGCGGGGGGGGGTGGGGGGGGTGAAACTTTGCAATTCTGCCAATCCTTGACGATTCTGTCTGTCTCGTCCCTTCTCCTCTTTCATTTTTATTTTTATGACTTTTTTTTCTTTTAGATTTTTTTCCTTCTGTCTGTCTCGCTCCTTCTGCTTTATTTTTATTATTATCTATTTTCATTTTTGGTTAGATTTTCCTTTCTGTTTATCTCCTCTCTACATTTTTATTTTTACATATATATTATTATTTTTGTTTAGATTTTTATTTCTTCTGTATGTCTCGTTTCTTCTCACTTTATTTTTATTTTTTTCCCTTTCTGTCTATCTCCTCTCTTTATTTTTGGGTTTAGATATTTCCTTCTGTTTATCTCGCTCCCTCTCCATTCTTATTTAATTATTTTACTTTTGTTTATATATTTTTTTCGTTTTCTTTACATTTCATTCTTCTTGTCTTCTCCCACCACTCTGCGTCTTCCTTTCTATTGTTATTGTCATTAATATGATTTATCCACTTAACAAACACTTTTTCTTCATCTCTTATTTTGCAAGTGTCAGTTGTCTCTCTCCTTGCAAGTGGCGTGTTCTCCTTCTTCTTCTCCTCCTCTTTTTCTTCTTTTAACGTCCTTTTCCATCATTTTCAACTCTTTTCCCACTTTTTTTCTACCACCATCATCATTTTCTCCATGTGTGTCTCCACCTCCATCACCTCCACCCCGTCATCCTTCTCTCAACCTCACACTTCTCTCACACCTACCACCCCACCTTCACACCTCACACTTCTACCACCCCCACCCCAACCTCAACCTCACACTTCTACCACCCCCACCCCACCCTCAAACCTCACACTTCTACCACCCCCACCCCCACCTCAAACCTCACACACCACCCCACCCCCACCTCAAACCTCACACTTCTACCACCCCCACCCCAACCTCACACTTCTACCAACCCCACCCCACCTCAAACCTCACACTTCTACCAACCCCACCCACACCTCACACTTCTACCACCCCCACCCTCACCCTAACCTCCAACCTCACACCTCACCCTTCTACCACACCCCACCCCAACCCCCAACCCCCCACCTCACACCTCCACCCAAACAATTCCATTTATAGCCTTCCCCGCTTTGAAATTTCTCACCACCTCCCTAAACTTTTCGTTCTCTTTTTTTAACGTTGGATTCCACGGGCGTGCGATGAGGAGGCTTGCGTGTCTGAGTGTCGTTAAATGGGAAAGAGTGAGGCTTAATGAGTAAGAATGAGAAGGTGAGTGTGAGTATTATCGTAAGCTCATTTGTGTGTGTGAGGGGGAGGGGGGGAGAGGGGGGAGGTGGAGGAGGTGTGTGTGTGTGATAAGTGTATTGTGTGTGGTGTGTGTGTGTGCGTGTGCGTGTGCGTGTGAATGAGTGAGTGAGTGAGTGAGTGAGTGAGTGAGCGAGCGAGTGAAAGAGTGGGTGAGTGCGTGCACGTGCATGCGTGCGCGCGTGAGTGAGTGAGTGCGTGAGTGTGTGCTTTGCAAATATGTTTCGGTGTGTGTGTCCTTGTGCGCATGTATGTACATGTAAGTGTACGTTTACATATATACATGAGCGTGCGCATGTGCCTGTGTTTGTGTGCGCACATATACACAGGTCATAACCGGATACCAGAGCATATCGCGTGTCTACTTCCACGCCTCCACGCCCCTGTTTGGTTGTTTTCTCTTGCGCCTCTCCTTTCTTACTTCTTTCCTTCTAGCCTTCGCTTTCTCTCCTCTTCCCTCCTTCTTCTAGCTTTCGCTTTCTCTCCTCTTTCATCCCTCTTCTTCAAGCCTTCGCTTTCACTCCTCTTTCCTCCCTCCTTCTTCCTTTCCCTCCATTCTCTCTTATTCTTTCTATTCTCGTCTTTCCTTCCCTCCTTCTATCCCTCCATCCCCTTCGCCCATCCTTCTGAAAAACAAATAACCAAACAAACACACACAAGGAAATAAAAACAAAACAAAAAAAGAAAATAAATCTCTCTCCCACCCACCCTCTCCTTCCGAAAACACCTTCAAAAACAAACAAACAAACACAAAACAAATATATGTATTACAAACAAAACAAAAACAAAAAATAAATGAAAAAGACGAACCGCCAACCCAAGACAAAGAGTTTACAGAGGTCGCCGGAAAACGGTTTCGTCGCGTAATTTCTTCATCCTCTTCCCACTGGTTTCCCTTGCCCATTTATTGCGAATTATTACGAATTCCGAAAGAATTATTGTTATATTTACGACATTTTAGTACTTTAGTACTTTTTAGAGAGAGAACGGTTATACTTAAAAAAAGAGAATAAGAGAAGAAAAAAAAGCCTGGATGAAATAATGGTTGGTTCATATATCCCGCCCCGCCCACCTTGAGGTACTCTTAACCGCACACCCTTCCTATCTGTCACCCTTTTGGTCCTTACCCTCCCCCTATCCTCGTCCCTTTTCCATCTCTTTCTATCTCTATCCCTTCATCCTTCGTCATCCGTATCCCTCTCACTCCTACCCCTACCTACCCATCTCCCTAATACTCCATCCCCTTTACCCCTATCTCGACCTATCCCCAAATTCCTTACTCCTACCGCCCACCCACCCCCAACCCCGTCCTAACCTCACCTATCCCCACCCCTTGCTCCAACCGCAACCATCCCCAACCTCTTTTACTCCTACCCCCTCCTCCATCCTCCTTTAACACCTACCCCACCGTATCTTCAATACCATATCTCAACCCCACCCTCCTTACTCCTAACCCCCACCTATCCACTCCTCCATCCCCACCTCCTCCATTCCCACCTCCTCCTATCCTATCCACTCCTATCCCCATCACCTGCTATTCCCACCCCCTCCCCCCCACCTGCTATTCCCACCCCTCCTATCCCCAATCCCCCACACCTGTACTGTCCATGATGATTAACAGCCCCCTCCTCCGCCACACCTGCCGTCGCCGCGCCAAATTGACTCTAATCCAGTTCCTCTCGATAGTCGATTCATTTTCCGTCTCCCTTTCAACTCTATTTTCTTCTTTATTCAATTTTCTTCTCTTTTCTTTTTCTTTATGTTTCTGCTTTTGTCTACTTTGTTTTTTTATGATGTAGATGAGCGGTATGATATCATATATCATGCATATACATTATATATATCATGTGTACTATATAGATAAATAGAAACATAAATATACGCAGAATATAATGCATAAAAAAAATTATACGTCCTTCCTTAATTTTCTTCCCATCTCTTTCTCCCTCATATTCACAGCCGACATCCCATTAAACTTTAAAGCATTTGTTACACAGAGACATTTCTCACCTGACAAGAAAAAAAACATTCACCATTATTTTCTTAACTGTTAAAAAATCATAGGTGTTTGGCAGTAGCAGCAACAATATGAATAACATTTGAAGCAACAACATCAATAGCAATACCAATAATAACATTAACACAACAAAACGCCACCATCAACAACAGCAACAACAAAAATATCACCACTACCACCAACAAATATACCACCACCAATAATACCTGCATCACCATCAACAAAAATACCATCACCACCACCAACAACACTAACAACAATATCACCACCGCCACCCACAACAATACCACCACCACCAACACTGGCATCACCATCAACAACACCAACAACAAAAATACCATCACCATCTCCACCAACAACAAAGACAAAAATACCACTACCAATAACACCACCATCATCAACAACTACAGCAACAGAAACAGCACCGTCAACAACAAGCTTAGACATGTTAAATAACTGTTCCTGTTTTGGGTCTTCTCTCAGCGCCATCTTCCCCCTGCCAGATGAGCTCAGTCGAGCCTATCTGACAGCAACATCTCTCTCTCTTTCTCTTTTCTTCTCTTCTCTCTTCTCTCTCTTCTCTTCTCCCTTCCTTCCGTCCTTCCGTCCTTCTCCTTCTGTCCTCTGTCCCTCCTCCCTCTTCTCTCCTCTCTCTTCCTACCTACCTCTACCTCTACTTCTTTCTTCTTCTCCTTTCCTTCCTTTCCTCCCTCCTTCTTCCTTCCTTCCTTCCTTCCTTCCTTCCTTCCTTCCTTCCTCCTCCCTCCCTCCCTCCTCCCTCCTTTCTTCCTTCTTCCTTCCTCCCTCCTTCCCTCCCTCTTCCTTCCTTCCCTCCTTCCCTTCCTCCTTCCTTCCTTCCTTCCCTCCTCTCAGTATTGTTCGTCAGAGTCAACGATTTGCCTCATAAAGCCCATAAAGCGATGGAGAAGATAGAGGGTGGGATGGGGGGAGGGGAGCAGGAGGAGAGTGAATGGAGGAGGGAGGAAAAAGAGGGAAATGAAATATATATATATATATATATATATATATGTTGTATGTGTGTGTGTGTGTGTGTGTGTGTGTGTGTGTGTGTGTGTGTGTGTGTTGTGTGTGTGTGTGTTGTATATATTATATATATATATATATATATATATATAGAGAGAGAGAGAGAGAGAGAGAGAGAGAGGAGGGGGGGGAGAGGAAAAGAGGGGGGTAAGACAGACAAAAAAAAGAAAAAAAAAAAAAAAAAAAAAAAAAAAACACGGCCCCTCCCCCCTCGGCCGCCGCCCCTCCCCCCTCGGGCTGGTCCTCCCGCCGCGGAACACACAATTAACCCCGACGCGCCATCACACGAGGCGGACGTCCCTCCCGCTCGCCCCTAATTGGCACCGAACCGGCCCTTTCATTAAGCGGATCCCTTAACGACCCTCGTGACGTAATTAAGGTCCCGCCCGCTCCGATGCCGCCCTCGCTGGCCGCCGCGAGAGCAAGCAAGCAAGCACGACCGCGGCGCCCGCTCTTTGGCTCTGTCGCTCGCTCGCTCTCGCTCTCTTGCTGTCGCTCACTTCCTCTCGTGCTCTTGGTCCTGTCTGTCTGTCTGTCTATTTATCTATCTGTCTATCTGTCTGTTCGTCTATCAATCTATCTATCTATCTGTCTGTCTGTCTGTCTGTGTCCTGTCTGTCTGTCTGTCTATCTATCTATCATCTATCTATCTATCTATCTATCTATCTATCTATCTATCTGTCTGTCTGTCTGCCAGCCTGCCTGTCTCGCTGTCTGTCTGTCTCTCTATCTCATTCTCCCTTCCTCTCCTACTCATTAACACTTATCTTCTCATTTTCTCTGTCTATTTCTTTCTATTTTTCTCTCTCTCTCAATTTCCCTCTCTCTCCCCTCTCCTCCCCTCCCTCCCTTCTTCCTTCTCTGCAACTCCCCCGCCAGGAAATTTTCGCAGTAAAGATAATTGTGATTATAATGAAATGATATTGCAAGTCATAAGAACAGCTGTAAAATGCTAGTGTCTGCAAGACCGATAATAAGGACAATGATAATGGTTGTTATGATGATGATTAGGATGGTGGTGGTGGTGATAATTGATAATGATAATGATGATGATGATAAGATAATGATAAAGATGAATGATGATGATGAATAAATGATGATGATGATGATGATGATGATGATGATGATGATGATGATGATGATGATGATGAATGATGACGACGACGACGACGACGACGACGTTGACGATGACAATGGTGACGATAATTATGATAATGATGATGACGATGATAATGGCGATAATAATGATAATGATAATAAGGATGCTGCTGATGATAATGAGGATGATAGTGACGATGATGTGGTGTTCCTGATGATAAGATGGAAATGGTCGATAAAAATAATCATAGCAACAAAACTTACCAAGAAGCAATAATTAACCAAAATCACAACAATCTCCCTAAAAAGAAGAAGAGGACGAAACAAAGAGGAAGCAGAAAAAAAAGAAAAGAAAAAAGAAAAAGAAGAAAAAAACTTGCCCTTGCTCTCTCACTCTTCCCCCCCCCCCCACCCGCCTTTTTCAACGCAATACTCTTCCCTTCTTCCTTGATTTTCTCCTCTTCTTTCATCTTCATTAATCTTTTCTGTCCCTTCCTTCATTTCTTTCACTTCCTTTTCTCTCATTTATTTCCTTTCCCTTCCCTTCTATCCTTTCTTCCATTGATTTTCTTCATTTCCTTCTCCTTTCTCCACTTCCTTTTCTCCCTTCCTTCACCTTCATTTATTTCTTTCATTTTCCTTCTCCTTTCTCCTTCTTCACTTCCTCTCTCTTCCTCCACCTAATCCTCTCTTCTTATTCCCTGTAAGAAGAAGAAGAAGAAGAAGAAGAAGAAGAAGAAGAAAAACTGCTCAAAGTGCCTTATTTTCCGGACATGAAAACAGTCACCAGGCAATTTCACGAAATAATCAGCACTTTCTCTTACTTTTCTTGTGTATGTGTATGTGTGTGTTGTGTGTGTGTGTGTGTGTGTGTGTGTGTGTGTGTGTGTGTGTGTGTGTGTGTGTGTGTGTGTGTGTGTGTGTGTGTGTGTGTGTGTGTGTGTGTGTGTGTGTGTGTGGTGTGCGTGTGCGTGTGCGTGTGCGTGTGCGTGTGCGTGTTGAGTGCGTGCATGTCCATTGCCTGTACAAACGTCTACATCTAAAGCTATTTACATCTATACGTATACATGCACGTACATATACCTATGCATATGAGTATGCTTATGCTTGTGCGTGTGCTTGCGTGCGCCTCAAGCAAGCACGTCTGAACCGCCGCGTCCTTTCTCTCGGGGCTTATTTCCGGAAGTCAATTCGGTTCACCTAGAAATGCGATTAAACTCCATTACGCGACTTGTCGTAGCGCCGCGTCACAGAAGACCAACCGCATCTAATCGCACACGATCGTTAAATTGCATAAAACACCACGAATTCCCCCTATAAACACAGACCCGGAGAACGATTACCTTCGGGAACAACGACTTTACGCATGCGACGACTAAACTCGTTTTTTTTTCGTTTTTCTTTTTTTCTCTTTTTCTCTTTTTTTTCATTTTATAACCGTAACACCAATACCACCGTCGTATTCTTTCACCGCAATTCTCGGAGGAAACCACGCGAATCGGACACTGCGAACTCACCACGCGTGCAGTGGTATACGATCGCACTGTAAACCTCCTGGAAGTGCATGGAAATTGGACAAGCATAACTCATACTTACTGGCTTTCTCTCTCTCTCTTTCTCTCTCTTTCTCTTTCTCTTTCTCTTTCTCTCTCTCTCTCTTCTCTCCCCTTCCCCCTCCCCTCCCCTCCCCTCCCCTCCCCTCTCCCCTCCTTTTACTTCAATCCCAACACAACTTAAACCTCATAACCCAATCCAAACATACCCTACATACCTCAACCAAGCCACCTCGTACGTGAAATAGACCATATCGCCTTTGTACGAGAATCGACAACAGCAACGCAGTGAACGAGCCCTCCTTGACCGTTCTTAATAATATACGCCACTAGAGAGGGAGGGAGGGGGAGGGAGAGGGAGGGAGGGGGAGGGGAGGGGAGAGAAGAGGGAGAGGGAGAGGGAAAGGGAGAGGAGAGGGAAAGGGAGAGGGAGAGGAGAAGAGAGAGAAGAGAGAGAGAGAGAGAGAGAGAGAGAGAGAGAGAGAGAGAGAGAGAGAGAGAGAGAGAAGAGAGAGAGAGAGAGAGAGAGAGAGAGAGAGAGGAGAGGGAGAGAGAGAGAGAGAGAGAAGAGAGAGAGAAGAGAGAGAGGAGAGAAGAGAGAGAAGAGAGAGGAGAGAGAGAGAAGAGAGTAGAGAGAGAGAGGAGAAGAGAGAGAGAGAGAGAGAGAGAGAGAGAGAGAGAGAGAGAGAGAGAGAAAGAGAGAAAGAGAAGAGAGAAGAGAGAGACAGAGAAGAGAGAAGAGAGAGAAGAGAGAGAGAGAGAGAGAGAGAGAGCGAGAGAGAGAGAGAGAGAGAGAGAGAGAGAGAAGAGAGAGAGAGAGAGAGAACGAGAGAGAGAGAGAGAGAGAGAGAATCCACTCGAACTGATTCACAAAAAAGCCGCCCCGACGCTCGCCAAGATTCCACTCGCCCGCTCTCCTCCGTCTTCACACGGCGTCTTGGAAAACACTTTCGGGACCTGCACCTTGGCTTGTCTGTCAGTCTGTGTCTGCCTGTCCTTGTATATGTCTTGTCTGCATGTCTCTTGTCTGTTTTGTTTGGCTTGTATGTCTGTCTGCATGTCTCTCTGTCTGTTTGTTTGGCTTGTATGTCTGTCTGCATGTCTCTCTGTCTGTTTGTTTGGCTTGTTATGTCTGTCTGCATGTTCTCTGTCTGTTGTGTTTATGTTGCCATGTCTCCTCTGTCTGTTTGTCTGTCTTGTATGTTGCCTGCTTGTCTCTTCTGTCTGTTTGTCTGTCTTGTAATGTTTGTGTCTCTCTGTCTGTTTGTCTGCATGTCTGTTGCTGTCTTGTATGTTTGTCTGCATGTCTCTCTGTCTGTTTGTCTGTCTTGTATGTTTGTCTGCCTGTAAGTCTGTTTGTCTGTCTATCTCTGTCTTTTCGTCTATTTTGTATGTTTGCTGCCTGTCTCTCATGTTTGTTTGTCCTGTCTGCCTGTCTCTCTGTTTGTCGGTCTGCCTTTTTGTCTATCTTGTTTCTGTTTGTCTGTGTATCAGCCTGTCTATCTCGATTTCCGCCTAACATACATTTCCCTTTACCAGAATCAGAAATCCATTTCCATCCTTTATTCCATATAAAAGTTAGATTCAACTCTATTTCTTCTTTTTTTTCTCTCTCCTTATTTTCGTGAGACTCTGCCGCCACGCGTTGGGTCGCAAATGAAGAGGTCTGCCGCCTAAGCAGATGACCCAAGTACCGTGAAAAGTTGGCGGGGGAAACTGTCCTAGTTTAATCCCCACGTCATAGGTCCTTATTGAATGCGTAATAGGGACGAGGGAATGGAAAGGGAGGGGGAGGGAGGGGGTGGACGAGGGGGAGGGAGTGGGAGAGGTTAGAGGGATAGAGGAGGAAGGGAGGAAGAGGGCGGGAAGGGGAGGGAGAAGGAAGGGAGATAGGAAAAGGAAAAAGAAGAGAAAGAGAGAAGAGAGAGATAGAGAGAAGAGAGAGAGAGAGGAGAGAGAGAGAAGAGAGGAGAGAGAGAGAGAGGAGAGAGAGAGAGAGAGACAGAGAGAAAAGGAGGGGGGAGAGAGAGAGAGAGAGAGAGAGAGAGAGACAGACAGACAACCCACCAGACCACAGACAAACCAGAGAGGACCCCCCAGACCAGGGAAAAAGAGGGAAAGGGGGAAGGAAGGGAGGGGGGGGTGGGGGGGGGGGGGGGGGGGGGGGGGGGGGGGGGGGGGGGGGGGGAGGGGGGGGAAGGGGGGGGGGGGGGGGGGGGGGGGGGGGGGAGAGAGAGAGAGAGAGAGGAGAGAGTGAGAAGGAAGATGAGAAGGAGAGAGAGAGATGAGAGGAGGAGAGAGATATGAAGAAGAGTAGCTACGCGTGGCATTGAGATCCGACGGAGGAGGAGAGAGAAGAAGTGAGAGAAAGAGAGAAAGAGGAAGGAAAAGAGAAAAAGAAAATAAAGATGAGAGAGATAGCGAAAGCAAGCACGATGAGCGAGGACGAAAGAGAGAGAACGAAAGAGAAGAAAGAGGACATCACGAGGAGGAGATCAAGTACACACCGCGCCATTTTTGGAACGGCGCGATTCCCCCTGGGAAAACGATCCATTAAAATCCATCCGGTACCGAGAACGGCTTTTCCAAAATGGCGCAGCGGACGCGAAAGTCGTCTCGGTCGTCAGAATGCCACCTAATGGACAAGAAGAAGATGAAAAAGAGGAAAGAAGGATGCAGATGGAACCAACATATTATTAATAAAATATAATAAAATAATAATTTAATAATAATTTATCCTTTGATGATGATGATGATGATGATGATGATGATGATGATGATGATTGATGGATGATGAAGATGGACAGGCAGAGGAAGATGAAGAAGAAATGAAGGAGAAGAGGAAGAGGAAGATGAGAAGGAAGAAGAGAAGGAGGGAAGACCGAAGAGGAATTAATAAGAAGAGGAAGAAGAAGAAGAAGAAAAAGAAGAAGAAGAAGAACCCAAAGAAGAAAAAGGAAAAAGAAAAGGAAGCAAAAAGCAAAACAAGAACAAAAAAGAAGCGCAAAAGCCCGATCGCCCCCCGAATTACAGCCTCCGACCCGAGTCCGACAGTTGCTTTAAGTGAGTCGGCCTCGCATCGCCAATTAGCGAGGGCCATCAAAATGCAGGGCCATAAAGCGAGGCCATCCCCCACGCAGAGAGTGAGAGAGAGAGAGAGAGAGAGAGAGAGAGAGGAGAGAGAGAGGAGAGAGGAGAGAGAGAGAGAGAGAGAGAGCAGAGAGAGAGAGAGAGAGAGAGAGAGAGAGAGAGAGGAGAGAGAGAGAGAGAGAGATGGACAAAGAGATGAGAGATAAAGAGATGGACAGAGAGATAGAGAATAGAGAGGGATAGAGTGTGAGAGTGGAGAGAGAGAGAGAGAGAGAGAGAGAGAGAGAGAGAGAGAGAGAGAGAGAGAGAGAGAGAGAGAGAGAGAGAGAGAGAGAGAGAGGAGAGAGAGAGAGAGAGAGAGAGAGAGAGAGAGAGAGACGGGCACCAGGGAGATTATTAATCGCGGAGGATAAGTGAAAAAATAAATAAAAGGAAAACGGGGAAAATATGAAAATATGAAAAAGGGGAAAAGAAAACAAATGAAAGAGAGGAAAAGACAATAATGAAAAAGATACAAAATGGGAAAAAAATCCTACTTTGGTTGGTTTATCCGAATTATCCGAATTATCCGAACCGCGACTCGAGCAGTTATACGAGGTCGCTTTACTTTCATACTTATTGTTACTTAAAATGAGGAGAAGTAATAAAATTCTATTTAAAGGTTGTACATTTTCTCTCTTTTCTATTTTCCTCTCCGTTCTTCTCCCTCAATGCTCTTCTCTCCTCTCTTATCTCTCTTCATATTCCGTTCTTTTTCTTCTTCTTCTCCCTCTCTCTCCTTCTCCATTTCTCTCTTTCTCTCCCTTTCTTCTCCTCCTCTTCTTCCTTCTCTCTCTCTTTCCCCTTCTCCCTTCTCTCTTTCTCTCCCTTTCATCTCCTTCTCTTCTTCCTTCATTCCCTCATCCCTTTCGCTTCTTCTCTTCTTCTCTCCTTCCCTCCCAATAAGCTCTCTTTCTCCTCTCCCTCTCCACCCCCTCCCCTCCCCCTCCCATTCACCGAGCAAGACCAACCCGATGTCTTATTAAGTGAAAGTTTCCTTGCGGTGGAGAGCAAACACTGAAGGTCGCCCTGTAGTCGGAGGATGGAGGGGAGGGGGGAGGGGTGGAGGGGGAGGAGGAGGTAGGAGGATGGAGAAGGGAGGAGGGGGGATGAGGGGAAGAAGGAGGAGGGAGGAGGAGGGAGAGGAGGAGGGTAGGAGGAGGGAGGGAGAAGGAGGAGGTGTAGGGAGTTGGAGAAAGGGGGAAGGGGGATGGAGGGGTGGGGAGGGGGAGAGGAGGAGGGGTAGGGAGGATGGAGGGAGGGAAAGGAGGAGGGCAGGGAGGAGGAGGGGGAAGGGAGGGAGGGAGGGGCCCTTACAAGAAGCCGAAGATGAATTACGTGAAAGGATGGCTTGGGTTGGGGTTGAAGGCCCTGAACTGTTCACCAATAATGCAGCTGTAACGGTAGATTTAGTATATATAAAAACTGGTAAAGACGGTCATAACGTTATCAATATCAGTCCCAAGATGGAATAATTCCTTAAATAAGCCATTCTGAAAGCTTCATTTCGTTATTCAACAACAATAACACTATTCACAAGATGTCATATTACCAGAATTGGACAGCAATAACAATATACAAAAATATATATAATCATCACCACGGCGCGAATGAGAACGGAAAGCACAAAAAGCAAGGTTATGCATTATTGCCTTCGCAGTCAACATCATGCAATGCACTGTCACCTTGATGTTCACCAAAGTCATTACCGCCATCTTGCTCACCCTCACAACAACGACGACGTAAAAGTTGCATGACTGGCCTCTCCTTGGGCACCCCATACCCCCTGCCCACAACCCCCTCCCCCTGGACAACGCCTTTCATCACCTTTCCTTTGTCCCTTCTTCGCCAGCGACCCTATTCCATTCACCTTTTTCCTATTCGGCGCTATTCATCGTCCTCTGCCACCCCCATGGCCCCCGGTCCCCGCACCCTGCCTCCCTTACTCTCCCCCCTCCTCCCCCCTGCCTCGCAACCCTACATTCCTGCCCCCTGTGTAACCCGTTGGGACTGTCTGTCTGGTTCCTCCTCGCCCTGTAGTAGCCCCAAGAACCCGCAGTTGATTCCCGTTTGATTTCCGGCACAGGACGAACCCCGCTGGTCCGCCATTCACCACTCCGGCAGCATCGGTGGTTCGGAACTGGAATCAGGCGGTCATCTGTATGCATGGCTGCGTCCTGGACAGCTGTGGCACCACCGTCGCCCCATATTGTTTATGTCACAGCTGACTTACAGTAGTTGCTGGTTGCACTACATTACTGTAACTTTATACCTCCGCATATCTCCTAACAAACTATACATTCACATTTTTCTTTTTTTATTACCGTAAGCTATGCTGGGTTCGGAAAATCCGTTACTCCAGCACCTGTCTGGTCCCAAGCTCACCTAGCGAAAAAACGCTAATTACCATCACATACTTATATAGAATGCCTCCGAACGCGCTCCCCTCAAAATGGTAATTAATGCAAAGGCTTTCTGCTGGACAGTTACCTAACAGAATTACCCGGCGAGGGCACTCCCCCTACCCCTCCCCACTACCCCTGTATGGTAAATATCATATGTCGAGGCCAGATGTTATGTTACCTCTTAACGAAAAGTTTTATGAGGCAACGTACGAAAAGTTATAAGACATCGGGTCTATCTCTTTTTAGTGTGTTTCGTCATGTTTCCATTTCGTTTTCTTGGTTGTTTTCTCCACTTCCTTTTTCAGATATTTATCGCCTTTTTGCTTTTCTTTTTTCCTTTTTTTCTTTTTTTCTTTTTTTTTTCCCTTTTCTCTTTCTTCTTCCTCGCACATTCCCCCACCGCCAAGTGATCGCTTCTCCGCATGAGAATTTCTTCCCCAGTCTTCGGGCGAAGCAAAAACTGCTTGCGACGTTTGCACTGCCTCTGGCGTATGCGAGCTATCGGTATGTTGATGCTCAATGCCAGTCTCGATGCCTGTCACGACACACGAGTCAAGGATAACATCAGCCGCTCCTGCCCACCCTACCCCAACCCACCCTCTCGAGCCCGCCCCACATCATACCCACCTACCCCGACATATCACACCTACCCCAACTCACCCCTACACTCACACCTACTCCAACCCCCCCTCGAACCCACCCTACTTTACCCATGCCCCAACCCACTCTTCGCCCCCTCAACCCCGCTCCACCCCACCTACCTTCCCCGTTCCTTTCTGCGCGACTGCACGAGCACACATACCCGAGCCGCACGTCAGCCGCCCGCGCTCACCTGCAAAGGAAAGAAACGACAATGAATGAACACGTTCAAAGCGAAGTCCAAATACACAGACAAAAAAGAACAAAAAAGCGAGCGGAGTCCAAAGCCAGCGTCCTCCGCGCGGGGCCCATGTTGGTTCGGCGGGTCGCCATAAAGCCGCCTGCCTCTCCTTTCTCTCCTCTATATTAGGAGGCGCCCGGCCGCCCATCCGCGCGGGCGAGGGCGCGGGCGAGAGACCTTGGCACCGCTGAGTGACGGCGGGAGGCCGGCCGGGCGACTCCGGCGCGCGAGTCGCCCGCTCGACCCGCTCGCCTTGCCTCGCGCCGGGTGTCGCCCGCCCGCCGCCGCGCGCCCGCCCCTCCCGCCCCCACGCCGGCATAATACATGTCGCACGAACGCATCCCGTAATTCCCTGAAACACGACCCTCACAAAGGCCGGTGCGTCCCCCGAACGCCGCAGGGCCTGGAAAGGTCGGCGGGCGCCCTCCTCCTCCGGCAAACAAACAACCAAACCAACAGGTGTCGGGTCAAACAATGGCCGGGCGGCGCGGCGGCAAAAACTGGCTCGCGCGCCCCGGGCCTTATCTGCCCCTCTGGACGCAGCCCGCCGACGTCCGCGCGGGCCACTTCTTGCGGTGCCCGAAAAAAGAGGGAGAAAAAGAGGGAGGGATTGCACCGCCGCCTCTGCGTCACGCAGCCAGGAAGGGGCAGGCGATAAGAAAGCACAGAGGTTGCTTGCTTTTTCCTTAGACCAAAAAACTAGAAAGACTTTTTTTCTTAATGGCGCCGCAGCCTTGTCCCACGGCTCTCATTAGCATTCTTATCCGCAGAATGCGTTGGGCTTACCGTTCTGGTCGCCATCGCCATGAACGGCTCACAATCCCCTTTTTCTTCTAACCCATCCTCTCTAGAAGCGTGTTGCAAAATTAATATATTACTTTTGACATTTTCTCTTGAACATCGATACTTCTGTTGGTCTAGGAAAAACCTTGGCTAAATAATAGGTTTAGGTCAGTGATCCAAAATGTAATACAAGCTCGTATCATTATGTCAACTGTTCCTTGCTGTATTAAATGAATAAGTCTTAATGTAAAGTGACAACTCAACACAGGTAGCTACAACTTCAGGATATAAGCTATCATTATCATCATCGTTCTCACCATATGATAACTATAATCATTACTATCACTATCATTATTATAATCATTGTAATGTTGTTGATGATGATGATTATGATCATAATTATCATTATCATCATTAACATTATCATTATCATTAATAGTATTACTATCACCACTATTAACATGAAGAAAATTATTATTAATACTTGCATTATCATTATATTTAATGTCATTATCATCATCATTGCTATTATTTTCCCTCTAACCAGTTACTAATCACGAGTAAACTTAATTCCGAATTTTTAACATTTCACAATCATTCTTCAAGAAATCTCATGCAAATATGGAGAAAATAAATTTTAAAAATGTACACAAGGGAAAAAAGAAGACGACGACGACGACGAACAAGAAATAAAAGATAAAATAAAATGAAGTAAATAGATATATAGCAAAACAAAAAAAGGAGAGACATAAAGAAAGAAAAAAATATAAGATTGAAAAATATCAAGTCGTTTACCAAGCTGAATTCTGAGACTTATCAACAAGACACTCAATTTTTCTCGTTGCTGAGGAAGCCATAAACCCTGGGAGCCATGATGCTATTTCTGAAATGTATCGCCGCTGCGGGGGAGGGGGGAGGGGGGGAGGGGGGGACGGGCAGACGAGTATGGACGAGTATAAGGGGCTATTGAGAAGGAGGAGGGAGGGGATTGGTGTGGGGAGATGAGGGGAGAGTGGGAGGGGTATTGGTGTGGGGAGGTGAGGGGGGAGAGAGGGGTATTTGTGCGGGGAGGAGATGGAGAAGAGGGGGAAAATGAAGAGGCGAGGGGAGAGGGGTATTGGTGTGGGGGAGATGGGGAAGGAGAGAAGTGCGAGTGAAGATAAGGGTGAGAGAGAGGAGAAGGAGAGGCAAGATGGGAGTGGGGAAGGGAAAGGAGAGCGGAGAAGCAAGATATAGAATGGGGGGGGGGAGATGAAGATGGAGGGAGGGGGAGGAGGAAGAGGCAGGTACAACGGATAAGAGAGAAGATGAAAAGGGAGGCGAGAAGGAGGAAGAGGAAGGGTGAATATAACATGTAGGGAGAGAGGAGGGCGTGGGGGAAGGAGGGGGGAGGAGGGTTAATGAGGAAGTGCTGGGCAGTAACGACGACGTATGTACGGAGGCCGGGGGGGGCAGTGAGGAACAACAGGTAAGGGGAGTGAAGGAGGGCAATAGCGGGAGGGGGGAGGGGAGGTGCTGAGGAGGGAGATGGGAAACAAGAGATGGAACAGATAAAGGGGAAGGAGATAAAAGGCTCCCACAACGTATGGCCGAAAAGAAGGAGAGAAAATGCAAAACAAAGAGATGGAAAAGTTGGAAACGGCATAGAAGGAGAAGAGGAAGATGAGCCAAGAGAAAGAAAACGAATTAGAAAGAATGTGGAGTAAAACACGTAGGCGAAGAAAGTAAAGAGAAGAAAAGAGAAAAAAAAGAACGAAGGAAAATGGAAGGGGGCAGGAAGCGATGATGAAAACGCAGGTGAAGAGACACGAAAAGAGGAAGAAAGAGAGAAAGAACGAAGGAGAAGGAATGAGGGGGGAGGAGGGGGGGGGAGGGGGAGAAGTAAGTCGAAAATATAACCCCCACACTCTTACGACGGAGGTTCAATTAAGGCTGGGAATACTTAGGAGACGACCGCGATTCTTGCTGTCCTACTTAATCACTTGTCGGGTCCATAAACGAGAAATGATGGGCGAGGGTACGTATAGGGGGGGGTAGGGGAAAGGGGGGAGTGCACCGTTAATGGGGGGTAGGAGGGGTAAAGGGGAGGGAGTGCACCGTTAATGGTATACTGGGTGTATCTCATTATTCAAAAGTACACCACAACATTCTTTTAAGATTCTCATAAACTCGTAATAATTTCGTCTTTTTCTTTTTTTCATTCGTTCCCACACAAGACTTCTGTTATCAAAAATGGACTCATCTCTGCTTTCTTATTAAAGAAAATGAAAGGCAAATAACGGAGAGAAAATAGACGAGCAAAGAATTTGCAGGAAAAGAAAGGCAGAGAAAGAGAGAAACCAAAAAGGATGATAAAAAAGAGACTAAGATAAAAAACAACACGAACACAACATAAAAACGAAAATATATGGAGACAAAGTACAGAAAAGAACAAATACCAAAGAAAAAAACTATCAGACAAATAATACAAAAAAATAAAACCACGATAAAAAGAGACAAAGGACATGGTACAAAATCCACAAAAATATTTTAAAAAACACGATACACAACAAATACACAAACGCCACAAAAAAAAGATAAAAAATATACAAACACCCCAATAATTACCCTCAAAAACACGATACAAACAACAGACAGAAAAACAATAATAATCCACACACAAAAAAAAAAACACACACAATCCAAACACACACCAAAAACACACAATCCAAACAACACAAAAAACAACAATCCAAACACACACACAAAAAAACAATCAAACATCCAAACAAAAACAATCCAAACAACACAAAAAACAATCCAAACAACCAATCACAAACACACCCACCAAAAGGCAAACAGCCGCGACAGAAGCAACCCCCCACAAGCAAGCCCAGCCACAGCTTGCAACAAGTCTTAACAACACGGAATCAATAAGCTTTACTCGGCGCCCGAATGGATTCCGATTCTTCACGAGATCAAGTCCACAAATATTTTTTTTTCGCTATGGTTATTCGTTTTACTTACTTTCGTTTATTTATTCGCATGTGTTTATTCATCTTTTCGCTTTCGTAATTTGACTTATTTTAATACTTATCCATATATCTTTATATCCTCTGTCCGCTGGTTATATATCTTAACTTACTTTCATTTATTTATTCATGTATATATCCTCTTTACCTTTAGTC